>LPNX010222276.1:211022-234524 GCA_001517045.1 Pseudotsuga menziesii | reverse complement strand
CATAAAAATGCTTCGAATAATGTGAATTTAAGTTAATAAAATCATAAAAATGATATTAATAACCAAAGTGGAAATAACATCAAATTTGTTCTTACCTTGTGCTGAAATAATGATCTGCATAACATAAAATATACTAAAGGTAATAAAATATGTGTTTAAATGTATTATTTAATTGCCAAAAATGATAACAAAATGAGGCTCAACAATTTCCAATCTAGATATGTTGTTTCTATTTCTGTAATGATTTTCTTATACTTTTCTTGCAGCTAGTCTTATTTTATGCTTAGGATTCCTTGGCCATTATTTTTTCTTTATAAAAAGTTTGGTTGTAATCACAGGTTTTTGTGTATACAGTCACTGTTGGAAGGTTGTAATTGTGGGTTTCTTTTATTACAGTCACAGTTCATTCATGGGTTACTTTAATAACAATCATGGTTTCCTGTAGAGTTAGTACAATCTACTAGGGTTTTTCCTGTATTGTGCATTTTTGGCTTCTAGGACATCTGAAGGGTTATTTCCTTGGCTTAGGTTGTGTGGTTACTGAGGGCATTTCATTCATGATTTTTGTACAAGTTTCTTATTAGTTGAGTTAAGTTTGAATATTTATGTGTAAGTAGTTTAGGTATTTATTTCTTAGCCTCTTTGGTTCAAGTGTGAGTGTCTCTATAGGTTGTTGGTCTTTGTCAGTCTTTCTAGTGCAATGGTATTCCTACGATTGCTTTGGTAGTGGTCTAGGTGTGTCACTTTTACCAAGTTTTTGATCTACTTTTCTTTTGAATTTGGTAGTTCAGTCCAAGTAGGGTTTGAGTCATCTTTAGAGTGCTTGTTAAATATTTTTATTTTAAAGATCTAAACGTTATTACTTGCATTTATACATGTTGAAGTTAGCTTAGCTTACTTAGTTACATTTAGTTGCATCAAAATTTTGATTTTTGAAAAGAAAAAAAAACAAGGCAGTTGTAGTTGCATAATTGGCCCTATCTTAGGCTCATTGCATTCTTGTTTTTCCATTATTTTCAAAAAAGAAAAAATATAAAAATTATTGTGTTTTCAAAGTTGTTTAAAAGTTTCATTTGTTTCATAAAAGAAAAAGGGAAAAGAAATGCATTATTAAAACCATTTGTTTTTGAACTTTTTACATCATCTTTTCTTTTAATGTTGAGTCAAAATATCATTGAGTTTCAGTCTCTCCACCCTAAGTAATATAAGCCTTAAAAAAGAACGCATAATATAAAATTTATTAGCAACATTTTCATTTTTATAGGTTCTACATCAACTATCTTAGGCTAGGTTCTTGGATTAGGTAACTTTTTAACTATCCAAGATCATTTTGAACTCAGACTTAGTGGCCAATATTTAGGTAAACCCAAGTTTACAAGGGATCAACTTTAAAGCTCCTCTAACATGGGAGTCAAGCACAAGGACATGTGAGAGCTTGCTTGTGGAGATAACCCTCCAATCCCTCGTTCAAAAATAAATTAGGATTGTTTTGCGTATGAGTGTTCTTTCAATACCACTTCTTGGGACCTGTGAGGTGCCGATATTGTTAGAATTTTGGGCTTAGCTACCCTACCCATGTACACCACTAAGTCCAATGACTGTTCTGTCAGAATCTCATTGTAAGTTTGGTAGCCTTAGTTTCCAGACCTTAGGTTCTTACACGGGTGGCATTGGAAGGCTATATCCATTGCTCCTAGGGTATACTTGGAAGGTAACCTCAGTTCAAAATTTGGGAGGGAGATTGGGTGATTCTATCGCTTGCACCCAAAAAAATCATCATGAGACACCAAGTAACTACTCTTTGATCTTCATTGGTTTGTTCCGGGCCCTAATCATCCTAGACGTTCCATCAGAAGGTGTATCTATCTCCTTCTTGGGTTTGTGATACTTAGGATATCTTTTAGTGTGCTCTGTGGTTTTCTTATGTTTTAGTTTTACATTTAGGTGCGTGATCTAAATTTTTAGCTGTGGAGGACCATCCTCTTTGTAGGTCTGAAGGTTGCAAAACCTTCCTTCACTTTCAACAATGGATCCTCCACTGCCACCTCAAAGTCGGAGACTTGACACAAACTGTTATTTTGAACCAATAGGTGTTAGTGAAGTTCTAGGTGGACCGGAACTTAGACATACTCAGGTATAAGTTCCACCAATAGAGATAGAATATCTACAAGATGACAAGTTTGCAAGAAATTATAATACACCTCTTACTGATTTAAGTTACCATGTATTATTTCATGTCCATCCTTTTAGTTCACCTAAGTCTGATGTTCCTTTGAGTTTAGGTATGCCTAGTTCAGGAGAAGGCATGTCTACCCCCACTTTAACCATGATGGTTAGTGGGGTCTCTCCTCCTCCAGTGAGTGCTACAAGACCTAGTGCATTTGTTTCACCACTTTCTCCTAGTGCTCGAGGGGTTAGTCCCTCAGCACCTTCCAACATTATAGGTATGTCTAGTGGGGTGGTCACTAGGATACCTAGTGCACCTTATACTTCTTCTCCCTTCATGTAGAATGTTCAAAGTGGTTCAAGTGGGTCCACTTATTTTGTTCAAGGATTTCTGTGGAATGGAGGACATATTCCTCCATCCGCGCCTTATGTAGGTCCATCACCTACTTATGTTGGTGTGTTGTCTAGGAACCAGAACCCATTTACAGGTTTTAGTTTTCAAACCTCTAGTCAAGTATTGGATGCTCCATTGGGAGCTCTCCCTTTTCACTATTCATTGGGGGATATCAACTCCTACTTTTCAAACTCCAACTCCAACTATAACTCATCAAAAAACTTACCACACACCACAGGTTAGTAATCCTTTAAAATTCAGGTGGAACCTATTTCAAAACAATGCTACTACATCACAACCGATGGCTGGGGGAAACCCCAAATTTTCCTTTGGGATCCCTCGTCCAAGTACTTCCTCACCCCAGACTCCTCAATACCAAACTCCGGCTAGGAAAAAATTTCCCTTTCTATAAAATTTGAACTTGCCAGATTTATAGAAACTTATGAATCATCCTGTGTGCCATAATGCGACGTGGCCACCTGCCCTATTAGATTACCTTCAGACATTCCAAAGTTTGAAGGGAAAACTGGTGAGGATCCAGGTGCTCATATCACAACTTTCCATCTATGGTGTTCTTCCAACTCATTGAACAATGACTCCGTTTGGTTACAGCTATTTCAAAGAACATTGACTAATGTAGTGTCTAAGTGGTACATTGAATTCTCATCAGCCGCGTATGATAGTTTTCTTGACTTAGGAACCATGTTTTTGAATCATTTTCAACTTCATGTCCGGTATGATGCTGACACAAACCTTGTGTTGAATTTTTGATAAAACAAGGCCACTCACATATTTGATCATATTCAGGAGTGGAGAAGTAGAAACATGCTTATTAGAGAAAATATTCCTCCCGAGATCTTATTGGAATGGATTTTGAAGTCTTTACTGCCTTATATTTCAAAATACATATCCACATCGGGAGTTACCATAGAGGAAGAAGCCATTCTCAGGGCTCAATAGCTAGATTTGATCTATGCTCAATCTTAGATTCTTTACAAAACTATTCGTGAGACGTTGAGGTCTACTAATGACCTTGAGAAACTCAAGTCTAGACCCCATGCCAATGGTGTGGTTGGTTCAGTAAGCACACCCACTATAGAATCATAGGCTCAACAGCTCCATGAGTTGTCAGTGAATCAGTCTGCACCGAAGGAAACCAAAGCTGCCACTCCCTCACCTCAGAATGCTAATGTTTATTCAACGCAATATTCCCAAATGATAAATTAACATCTTGGTGAGAAAAAGAACAAAGGGAAGAAGGGTGAGGGGAAACAAAATAAAAAAATCCCACGAACAATGTCGAGGGGGGTAAAAAAGAGAAGAAGAAGGTCAGTTTTCCTTGCAAGTTGTGCCAATGATACCATCTAACCTGTCCATTCCCCTTGATAGATCAAGCATATAAGCTGTTAAAAAAACAACAATTAGTCGTCTTGAAGGATCCATTTCCCCAAGGACAGAATGCAGATTTTGGTTCAAAATATATCATGGGAACACCAGGTGCTCCACCTACAAGCTGTTAAAAAAACAACAATTAGTCGTCTTGAAGGATCCATTTCCCCAAGGACAGAATGCAGATTTTGGTTCAAAATATATCATGGGAACACCAGGTGCTCCACCTACTGATCTGTCTTATATTAATATGGTCCAATCACATACATTACTACAAACTAGAAATAAAAACTATGAATCAGAGGCTCAACAAAAATATATGTCTACTGTCGAACCTTCAGCCCCACTTACAATTGAAAAACTGACTAAACTTATGCCTAAGATACCAAGTGTCTTTAAGAATACATTCCATAACCGTAATGCGAGGGATTATTTTGACTACTTTGTGGTAGAATATATATCCTAAACACCTTGTGCAATGTCAGCTCTAAAAGTGCTACAGAGTTTCCCTTCACAGATGGATGCACTCTTAACGGCTAGAGGTAGTATGGAATTCGCAAGGCTGTTGGCTAAGTTTAATATTTATGAGGTTAAACCACAACTTCCATACCATATGGCCTTTTCTATCAATATCTTCCATGGCGGAAAAACCATCAGACAAATGGTTATTGATGAAGGTGCTTCCACATGTGTTATGTCGATTTCATGCTGGAAGGCTCTGGGATCCCCTCAATTGCTCTCATCAAACACTTTGCTGACTGCGTTCGACGAAAGGTCTTTCCATCCTTATGGTATATTTCCAAATTTCGAAATAAATTTGGTAGGTAAAGCAATATCTGCTGAAATCGAAGTGGTTGATGCTCCTTTGGACTGCAATGTGTGTTATTCCTTTATCCGTCTTCTGAGTCATTTTGTTTCCACAAAAAGTAAAACTGGTCATAGTTGACAACCTAAATTATACTCGGAAGGGCTGTTTGGAGACCACTAAGTCCATCGTACCATTGACTGATCAGTCGAGATTGACCGATGAAAGCTTGGGAGTTGGAATGTATACATCACTAATGGGAACGTTCGCTAAACCATCTCCTATAAATTACTTAGGTTCAACAAGTGTTGGGAAGAATATCTCTTTGGTTGGGGATAGAATTGACCCCTAGGTCCTCCCTTCATAGGAATAACCTCAAGTGCCCCTATCAACAACATAATTATCTTATCAAACTATATTTGATGTTTCTAATGATTCCATCATGACTCCTCCAGTATTAGAAGAGTTGAACTTGCCAGATTTATAGAAACTTATGAATCATCCTGTGTGCCATAATGCGACGTGGCCACCTACCCTATTATATTACCTTCAGACATTCCAAAGTTTGAAGGGAAAACTGGTGAGGATCCAGGTGCTCATATCACAACTTTCCATCTATGGTGTTCTTCCAACTCATTGAACAATGACTCCGTTCGGTTACAGCTATTTCAAAGAACATTGACTAATGTAGTGTCTAAGTGGTACATTGAATTCTCGTCAGCCGCGTATGATAGTTTTCTTGACTTAGGAACCATGTTTTTGAATCATTTTCAACTTCATGTCTGGTATGATGCTGACACAAACCTTGTGTTGAATTTTTGATAAAACAAGGCCACTCACATATTTG
Organism: Pseudotsuga menziesii; assembly: GCA_001517045.1. Classification (NCBI taxonomy): domain Eukaryota; kingdom Viridiplantae; phylum Streptophyta; class Pinopsida; order Pinales; family Pinaceae; genus Pseudotsuga; species Pseudotsuga menziesii. The sequence continues at coordinate 228,923 of LPNX010222276.1, read as the reverse complement.
ATCATATTCAGGAGTGGAGAAGTAGAAACATGCTTATTAGAGAAAATATTCCTCCCGAGATCTCATTGGAATGGATTTTGAAGTCTTTACTGCCTTATATTTCAAAATACATATCCACATCGGGAGTTACCATAGAGGAAGAAGCCATTCTCAGGGCTCAATAGCTAGATTTGATCTATGCTCAATCTTAGATTCTTTACAAAACTATTCGTGAGACGTTGAGGTCTACTAATGACCTTGAGAAACTCAAGTCTAGACCCCATGCCAATGGTGTGGTTGGTTCAGTAAGCACACCCACTATAGAATCACAGGCTCAACAGCTCCATGAGTTGTCAGTGAATCAGTCTGCACCGGAGGAAACCAAAGCTGCCACTCCCTCACCTCAGAATGCTAATGTTTATTCAACACAATATTCCCAAATGATAAATTAACATCTTGGTGAGAAAAAAAACAAAGGGAAGAAGGGTGAGGGGAAACAAAATAAAAAAATCCCACGAACAATGTCGAGGGGGGTAAAAAAGAGAAGAAGAAGGTCAATTTTCCTTGCAAGTTGTGCCAATGATACCATCTAACCTGTCGATTCCCCTTGATAGATCAAGCATAGAAGCTGTTAAAAAAACAACAATTAGTCGTCTTGAAGGATCCATTTCCCCAAGGACAGAATGCAGATTTTGGTTCAAAATATATCATGGGAACACCAGGTGCTCCACCTACTGATCTGTCTTATATTAATATGGTCCAATCACATACATTACTACAAACTAGAAATAAAAACTATGAATCAGAGGCTCAACAAAAATATATGTCTACTGTCGAACCTTCAGCCCCACTTACAATTGAAAAACTGACTAAACTTATGCCTAAGATACCAAGTGTCTTTAAGAATACATTCCATAACCGTAATGCGAGGGATTATTTTGAATACTTTGTGGTAGAATATATATCCTAAACACCTTGTGCAATGTCAGCTCTAGAAGTGCTACAGAGTTTCCCTTCACAGAGGGATGCATTTTTAACGGCTAGAGGTAGTATGGAATTCGCAAGGATGTTGGCTAAGTTTAATATTTATGAGGTTAAACCACAACTTCCATACCATATGGCCTTTTCTATCAATATCTTCCATGGCGGAAAAACCATCGGACAAATGGTTATTGATGAAGGTGCTTCCACATGCGTTATGTCGATTTCATGCAGGAAGGCTCTGGGATCCCCTCAATTGCTCCCATCAAACACTTTGCTGACTATGTTCGACGAAAGGTATTTCCATCCTTATGGTATATTTCCAACTTTCGAAATAAATTTGGTAGGTAAAGCAGTATCTGCTGAAATCGAAGTGGTTGATGCTCCTTTGGACTGCAATGTGTGTTATTCCTTTATCCGTCTTCTGAGTCCTTTTGTTTCCACATGAAGTAAAACTGGTCATAGTTGACAACCTAAATTATACTTGGAAGGGCTGTTTGGAGACCACTGAGTCCATCGTACCATTGATTGATCAGTCGAGATTGACTGATGAAAGCTTGGGAGTTGGAATGTATACATCACTAATGGGAACGTTCGCTATACCATCTCCTATAAATTACTTAGGTTCAACAAGTGTTGGAAAGAATATCTCTTTGGTCGTGGATAGAATTGACCCCTAGGTCCTCCCTTCATAGGAATAACCTCAAGTGCCCCTATCAACAACATAATTATCTTATCAAACTATATTTGATGTTTCTAATGATTCCATCACGACTCCTCCAGTATTAGAAGAGTTGTATGAAGCTTACTTTCCCACATGGCAAGAGAACTCCACACACTCTTATGATTGTTTAGATATGGTTTTCCATCTGACTAAGCCATTCAAGAAGCCATGATTGGACCAAAAATAATTTGTGAAGACCTTCATCACAAATCCTTCTTCCTTTCTGAACTAAGCAAGATAGAGAATTCAGAGTTCCATGTGAGACTAGCAGAAGGTGTTGATATGTCCGTAAATCATTTTCCCAAGGAGGGGGTATTTTCTGAGGGGAATATGGAAAACATCTCCAACATGATTTCAATCAAATCCTTCTTCCTTTCGGAACTAAGAAAGATAGAGAATTCAGAAATCCATGTGAGACTAGCAGAAGGTGTTGATATGCCCGTTAATCATTTTCCCAAGGAGGGGGTATTTTCCAAGGGGAATATGGAAAACATCTCCAACATGATTTCGATCAATATCTCTGTGAAACCTGATGTTGTGGAAAATGTACACATTGGTGAAAACTGTTATTCGGAAGAGATTTCCATTTACAATTCCTTATTTAAGGAATTCATTGATGTATTTTCCTAGTCATATGAGGAGATGCCAGGAATTGATCCATCGATTGTTGAACATGAAATCTGAACCTACCCCAATGTAAAACCTATTCAAAAAAAGATCAGACCTGTAAATCCATGGAAAGAGGAATCCATCAAGGTTGAGGTATAAAAATTGATGAAATACAGGTTTATATGCCCGATCTCTCTAATGGAATTGGTATCTAATCCCATTTCAGTGGACACGAAACAAGGGAATATACGCGTCTGCACTGATTTTCGTGATTTAAACAAGGTGTGTCCCAAGGATAATTACCCCACACGATTAATTGACTAAATCATTGATGCATGTGTGGGTAGTGAGGTATTTTCGTTCATGGACGATTTTTTGGGCTACAATCAAATTCAAATAATACCGAAAGACTAACAAAAAATGACCTTTATTTTTCCTTGGGGTACATTTACGTATAAGAATATTCCCTTTGGATTAAAAAAAACTGGAGCTACCTTTCAGTGGTAAATGAACTTTTCCTTCCATGACATTAAGCATATTATCGAGCCATACTTAGACGATCTGTCTGCCCATTCTCGTAAGAGGAAGGACCATCCATATTATGTTTGTTTGATTTTTGAATGATGTGGACATTATAAGATATGCTTAAATCCCCATAAGTTTGTTTTCTGTGTCGATTCAGGGCGGTTTCTAGGATTCATAGTTTCGAATAAATCTATATATGTGGATCCTTTAAAAGTTGAGGTGATTGTCAATTTGCATCCTCCTCGATCTATTAGGCAGTTACAGATTTTGCAGGTAAAGTCCAACTTTCTTTGACAGTTTATAGTAAATTATACCAAGATCACCAAGGTCTTCATGCGCTTGCTGGAGAGAGACACCCCATTCCTGTGGGATGAAGCCACACAAAAATATTTCTAGGCATTAAAGAAGGCACTACTATCGAATCCTCTCTTGCGTCCACGAGACTATACTAAATATTTTATATTGTATCTTGATGCATCCGAGTCAACGATAGGAGTGGTGTTGGTTCAGGAAGATGATGAGCTCTAGTAGCATGTTGTCTACTATCTTATTCATGCTCTATTAGGTCCTAAACTATGATACTCTCATGTCTAGAAACTAGCTTTGGCGACGGTTTATGCCATCCAAAGGTTAAGAAACTATATTTTGCTGAGGACAACCACAGTGGTTGCAGATGTAAATACTTTCCAATATGTTTTATCCCAACGAATCATTGGGGGAAAATTTAATAAATGGATCATCATTCTCCAATAGTTTGACTTGGATTTCTAGTACGCTAAGTCTACGAAGTCCTTAGAGTTCACGGAATCGATCTCATAATTATTGAATGAAGAAACTGTAGTGATAGAAGATGACTCATTTCCGGATTAATGCATCTTCTCAATTTCGACCTCAAATCCTTGGTATGGAGATATCCTAGCATGTCTCCATAATTTGAAGTGTACTGCGACCTTCTCATGGGAAGATCGACGTAAGCTACGAGTTAATGCAAAAAATGCCTTATAATCGGTGATACTTTGTATCAACAAGGGGTAGATTCTATCTTGCGTCGATGCCTCACCCACGAGGATGAAGATCGTGTCCTAAATGATTCTCAAAATTGAGCATGTGGGGGTCATTTATCTGGGTTAGAAACGACCCAGAATATTCTATGTGCCAGTTATTTCTGGCCCACCATCTTCAAGGATTGTGTGGAATCTATGAAACACTGTCATCCTTGTCAGCTTTAGACCAGGAAAATGCAGTCACATCCTTATCCTTTATTTCCCATCATCGTGGTAGGGCCCTTCACTAAGTGTGGGGTTGATTTCATGACGTGCAACCCAATGTCTGCTGGGGGGCACAAGTATATCATTGCCAATATAGACTAGTTCACAAATTTGGCAGAGGCAATGCCTACTTTTAAGGAAGATGGGGAAATGATGACATATTTTGTTTTCAACCAAATTATTGCTATATTCGGTATCCTAAAGCAAAAATTTCACTGATCATTGAAGTCACTTTAATAACAACATGATGGCCAAATTGACCACATTGATAGGGTTTAGGAAAGACCATTCATCTTCCTTCTACCCTCAAGTGAATGGACAAGTCGAGGCAATTAATAAAACCTTGAAAACCATTCTTAAGCACACGATAAATGTGAGTAGGTCAAATTGGCACATCATGCTGTACCTAGAACTTTGGGATTACATAACGAATGCCAATACTACCATGGGATTCTCTCCTTTCCATCTCATTCACGGGGTGGAAGGAGTCACACTAGTTCAGTGTGAAATATCATCTCTAAAAAATTGCTATTCACGTGCTTCCTGACACTACCGATATCGAGTAACGTTTTCTTCATTTAGAGAATCTAGATGACCAGCGTAGAGATGTGCTCACTATAAATGAGGCACATAAGACTTAGGTGAAAAAATAGTATGATAAATCCATAAAACCTAGGGTTTTCTCCGAGGGAGAACCTGTCTTTCTTTGGGATCAGGACAAAGAACCCCTGGGGGAAGGAAAATTTAAATCCATGTGGTTAGGAATGAACGTCATGTTGAAGGTTTTAAAGAAGTGAGCATATTATTTAATTGATTATGATGGTAACAAGATGCTGGAGCCCAGAAACGAGCTCTACCTGAAAAATTATTATGCTTAGGCATGGTGATTGTTCTTGTATTATTATTGTATATTTATGTATAGTATGTCGTTACTAGTTAATGTTTCTTACGTAGTTTGCTATTGTTTCAGATGTGTTTGGAGTGGTTTGTAGGTTTTGCTGATGGCGCCATCCATCACACTTGCAATCTGGATTCAACTTCATGGGTCATTTATGCACTAGCATGACAACTGGTTTCCTCTAGTGGCACCTGCCTAGGTCTTGCAACTAATAATATGGCTGAATACAGTTCAGTCATTGAGTTGCTTTGAGATGAAATTTTGCATTGTATCACCTACTTGGAATTTAGGATTGACTTCCAGTTAGTTGTTTCTCAGCTTAATGGAGATTACCAGGCGAGACACCCTATCTTATTACGCCATTTTTTAAGAGTTAGGTTACTTGAAAGGAATTTTGAACACATTTCATATAATCACATTTCAAGGAATCAAAATACAATCATTAATGAATTTTTAAATTACATACTATATTGGAATTTGTCACATACATTGTAAAATTAAAATACACAGATGCATTTGGAACACATGTAAATAACCAAGTATATATATATATGTGTGTGTGTGTGTGTGTGTAAAATGTGTTCATATACATAGGGTTTGATTCGAAGATCCTGTCATAAGTACATCTAAAATACAAAAATGGGATCAAAATACAACATGTGCTAGATCTAGGGATTCTCCCCAGCCTTCTTGTTTGCGGCTACCTCTACAACCTCCTGATAAAAAAGTACAACCCGGGTTACCCTTCGGAGAAGGCGTAACCAGGATGGAGGAACTCCAATGACATGCTGCTGTATTGCCATTGGAATCCATTCCAAACATAGTTTGGGGACATCGTGGGTAAGCCTAGATAGCTTCCCCTCTATCACGTGAAGCATATCTTCATCACCTCCAACCTCCATTGGTTGGACGGAGGTCCTAGGATGTCCGTTAGGTCGGCCAGGTCCTATATCTGCATATCAACCAAAGGTATATCATACTTGAGTACATATGTATATATCAACTTTATGAACAAATTTTCATATAATTTAAATATTTAAAAAGTAAAAAGTCATACCCATATCTCCCCAAGATCCTATAGGAGGAAGGATGAACTAAGGATCACCTCTAAAATCCAAACTTGCATAGGTAAACTACTCCAATGTAGGAACCTATCTTCTCCACCAAGAGTAGAATTCATCATTATATCCACTCTTGAATCCACCTCCACCACCATGTCCAAGAAATATATAACCCCACCGTTTGAGTTTAGGCTCACGGGGTGGGCATTGTGGTAGTGTAATTGTGATACTGAGGGCATGAACCCTCTTGAAGAAGAATGATACTAGTATGCTCGCGTACTAGAAATTCTTCTTCGTTCCTCTCTTGTAATTAGAAATATGTCTTTTCATGATCAGAACTAGTCCCAAAAACCAATCATACAACACTCCCCATAGGCACTCTACTGCTATGCACATATGTATCCGCGCAACTAAATGTAAAGTGGATTATCCCACTACTATGACAATAGTGCTCACTATAAATTTCAAAGGAAAGCTAGTGATCTGTCTAATCGGGATTTGGGTCCCCTATTTCTAATTCCCTGACACACAGTACGTGTTGATGTAGTCTTGAACACTGAGAGGGCCACCCCCTTGACTGGTACCCTCCATGTTCACAGGCGCTCCCTTGTGTGACAAATTCGTGATGAAATATATGCCTTTTGTTGTAAGTTGCAAGGTTTCCCCTTGGAGGTCAAACAAATTGAGATCATGGTCCCATAAGCTCACTAATTTCTCAAGAAACTGAACTTGTGCACGCATGTTTGATATGAGGTCAAACTTAAGCAAGCCACACCTTCACAAAGCATTCAAATTCATGGGATTGACCATTGCCAGACGATCCATGTCCTCATGTTCTCTTTCTTGTCATTCAAGAACCATGGTTACCTACTCAATAAGCATTTTAACCATTAGATTTATTTAAAAACGCACATTGCACAATAACCATGACTGTTCAGTGAGAACATTGTGATCTATTAGCGGGTTTCCCTACTTTCAACCCATGGTTACAACATGAAACCGTGGTTCCAAAGAAGGCTACCCATGGTTACATCATGGTGGCTTTAGGGAAGGCTTTAAATTGAAGGAGAGGGATATAGGATTTACCTGCACTTCGTGGAATTGAAAACCGTCCACTGGATTTCACACAACGATTGATTGAAGTAGAGAGGTAAAATGGTCTAAATTTGGTAAAAAACTCAAATGGTATGTTTTGATTTGATTTTCAACTATTTATAGTAAAAAATTGTAATTTTTACCCACTTTTGTCTAGTTAAAGTCATTTTTATATTATCTTAACTAATACCATGTTTTTTTACCTAAGTGTTTCAGGTCCTAGATGATCCAAAATATGTTTTCCTTTGCATTTATGGTAGAATCTGGTCCCCCTTGCATATTTTGCAGCTATACCTTATTCCCTGAAGAACCTTAGTATCTCTTTTCATTCATGGACTATGATTAATAGCCACTCTTTACCTTGAAAACATCGTCGTTCTTCCATGGTTAGAGCTTCCTTTACATGGGTGACCCTAGTTAGAACATTTAATTTTCATTCTGGTGCCTATGTCGTAGTTGTGCTAGGTTGCGGGAGCCTTTGTAGTTGTTTTTCATGTTTGAAATGAACCTCATTTTGCATTTTTTTACCACACTATGTTTGATTATAAGGCCCCCCTCCACTATGGAGTTATCTTTAAGCCCTGGTCTAACTCCTTAAAATTGACTGGATAGCCGAGTTACTTGTTTATTCAGACTCGTTAAAGTAATTGAATGATCATCCACATCGGTGATAGTTTAACCCTTTTTTCAGATCATGTGGATTACTTATGAAAAAGGAATACTCTATTTTTTGGAATCTAGAAGAGTATATTCAGGCATATGTTTATCTCTTTTCCATAACAGAGGACTAAACTTACCGAAAAGGAACCCATTCGAGCTTAGTTTTATCTTTTTCGAGATTTGAACCTAAACATGAAAAGGATTCTGAGCATTCTTTATGTCTTTGTCATGCTTTCTAAACCCTAAAACAAAGCATCGAGTTTACTGTTGTCAGTCCCATTCTTGTAAAAAAATGGAACTTTCCGAGTGACCTTGCCTTCCTTCACACTCTTTAAACTAAGGCTATGTGCTTGCTTTTGAAGGAGCGTCGGATGACTTATAGTTTACCCCTTTTTCGGACCTTGCCGACTAAGTACAAAAAATATACACCTTAGTTCTTCGGAAACTAAGAGAGTTCTCATTTGGATTTTTTTATACTTTTTTGGGCCCAGGAGACTAAAATTACAAAAAAGCACCCCCCTAGAGTCTTCTTTGGAGCTTTCGGACTCTCAAAACTATGAAAACAATGATGAGATTTTACTAATTTAGGCTAGTAAAATCCACAGATTAGTGACATATCAAGCATTATTCTCTCTCCTCTTAAATCTTGTAAAAATGAAGAGAGACTCGATTTGACTTTCTTGGACTTGTTAAAACTTAACAAGAAAGGAAAGGAAAAATTTCACTCTTTGGGTTATAAGTATGTTGGAAGCATGTCATCCATGAACAAATCACTTGTTTGAGCCTCTCGATACTCATGTCTCAGTTTTCCATTTCTTAGTTCAGCTAACATTTCAAGACATTACTCCTCCACTTGTCCTTTATACATGGGGAATTTGTTCATGTCTCCTACATAACAAATACGTATAGTTATGCCATCTGAAAGTCTAAAGCATCCTTGGGTCATCTCTGTGTCATACTCAATGTTCAAGGATCCTCCCCTCTATCTGATTATCCTGATCTCTATCATTTTCATTCCTGATATTTCCTTATTTCTACCTTTCCTTATGCAGTCTTCTAGTTACTCTTGTGATTTGTTGAAGGATTCATTGCCTTCCTCCTCACACTATGGCTTCTGATTAGTATCTCATGAAAAAGAAGACCTAGAGTTCTGAAGATGATACCTTAGGATTCACTAATCATATTGGTGGACTCCTTTGCATTAGTTGTTAGTATGACTCATTCACTGACACTCTGTTGGATTCCTTCCATGTTTGACTTTAGTTCACCCATTCACATGGTAGGATTCGTACTAGTTGCTATGGATTTGGATGAATACCTTAAGTTACAACCTCTATAACCTAAGTTGCACAAGTTGTGCTATGCTCTATGACACTACTTCCAGCTATTGAAGACTCATCATTGTATTATCGTGGCTTTGATCCACCATTGTAAAATATACGTGGACCTATTTCTCATACTATATGTTGTAATCGAATATTGTAAAGGAGTTAGAGTTCCACTTTATTGAACATGGAATCCTCAATAATGATTTTGTTCATGAATTTTATCCGTCTATTTTAGGTACTTCTTTGCTACCTTGGTAACCGAGTCTCTCCATGATAAAATATTTGTAATGTATTTTCGCCATCGCTTCCCTCTAACCTGATACATTAGGGGGCATATTTTATACTGTGAAATGACACTTCTCCGTCTGAGTACTGACACTGAGCAAGTTGGTACACAAAAGGACATTATGGATTGAAGTTGCGTAAAATATATAGATGAAGATATTCCTTGATACACATTACTCCTACAGCATTTCCCATGTTTTTAAATGAATTTTTATTTTATTCGCGACACTTCCCATTGAAAGTCGCGAGTGATTCATGGGTAGCGGCATATGCAACCCATGGTTAGATGATCAAAGGTTGTAATCGCGGGTTTCCTTCATATGAGTCAAGATCCATTCGCGAGCTGCCAGTATATGCACCCACGGTTACATTAAGACAAAATTTAAAAATAAAAACATGATTAGTCAAAGACAGCTGGGTTCGAATTCATAACGTCCCCAACCTCCCTAACCATCCTAACCTTCGTAGCTCCCCCTGATCACTAAGTATAAATAGAGGGTAGGGGTAAAGGATGGGGGAAGAAATTTAGAAGAGAAAGGTTATGTTGGAGGAATACATTGGAGAAAGGACCAGGAGAACCCAGTTCCTAGTCAACAAAGAGGCTTGTCTCAAACAAAGGTTGTATCATTCCTTGTTACTTATAAATAAAGAGCGATTTTCTTCCACACTTTGTGTATTGATGTTCTTATTTGTTATGATCTATGAAATATATTGTCATTTATCTTAAAATGCAATTGTAAAGTTTCATTGTTCATTATATAACAACTAATATCTCTATGGCAAGATATAAATCTCTTTTGCAAGTGTTGAAGACTTTGGAGGTTTTGAAGCATTTGGAGAAAGGTTTAAAGCTAGGATCAACCTTGAATCATAAGATACACACCCTTTCTATCTTATTTCCTTAATAAATGTTTATGTGTTGTTGTATGTATGCAAGTAAAACATTTGTATGTTGGTGACCCCAGTCCCTGATTCATAAGGTAGAATCCCTGAACAACACATATGCCACTTTAGACTTAGGATTAATAATTCCATGTTTAAATTATTATATATTTTAATTATATTTAATTTTGGACCCTAATGAATGTGCTAGGTGGATAAGGTGGGTGCATGAATCCTTGTGGACCCAATGAGTTGTCATCCTAAATGTAAACTAAGAGAAAATTACAAATATCCATAAAGGCAAAAAAGGATAAAAGAATCACAAAAGAAACCAACCAGAAAAACACACTCAAATAAGGAAAGTGTAGGAAAATATGTCAACATGAAAAGTAGGAAACTTAGGAAAGCAAGAAGGGTGCAATTTCCAAAATAGAGAAAGACATGTCATCCTGAAAATCAGGAAACAAGGAGGGCATATTTCTAAAGGAAGAAAAGGCATGTCAGTTGGAAAGGCAAGAAAGAAAGGAAGAGAAAGCAAGCAAGTTTCCATTGAACTCATGAGGGCAGATTGGTTGAGTAAATTGGTCCACATGAAGAGGAAATTAGATGACGAAGCCTAATTTTTCTATAAAACAATGATAGCACACCCCTCTCAAAAATTTTGGTCATTTGTTCTTGTCTCAAGAGCTTTGCTTCTCAGTGGTTGAGTGATGTACCTCAACTAAGCTTTGGGTTATGTTCCCCTTAAAAAATGTGTCTATCCAATTATAGTGCAACCATTAATGTATTTTATTGAAGTTCATGAAGAAAATTCCACCCAAAGTTCAAGATCTCTTCTCAGTGATTGAAGGCCTCCTATTCGAATCTTAGTGAAATTCTCCCCTCTTCTATTCTTTTTGACGTTTATAGGTTTAATGAATATTTAATTGAGAAATCAGTAGATGTAATTTCATCCTTATAATTATGTATTTTAGGTAAGTAGGCATATCTATAATTTCATGATAGTTTGAATCATTTTGATTGAATTTTAGATGAGATAATTCGACCTAATTTAGATTTCAATGCAATTTTGACTAGTTTTATTGTTTGATGTGCTATTTGTTCTCAAATCTATCAATTTATTTCATTTCTATTCTGAGAGTCTATTAACAAGATGATAATGATGTTACAAACATGAAACCAAGAATTTTTGGCCTTCCTGAGGTGTTTTGGAAGCCCAAAATTGACCCCTTTTGAGTAGTCTTAATAACTAGTGTGGTTAGTTTAAACTTCATAGACACCCAATTCGATCCTAGATCTATATAAACATGTTTTTACTGATATAATACGCCATAATAGAGATATGAAAGTTTCCTTAAGTTTAATCCCTTCACCATTGGTCGTTGGGAACTTGATAGTAAGGTTTTAATTTGCATATGTTGGGACTCCCAGGATCCTGGAAGTAGAATTCAACATGGATGGTGTTCGAAAACTAAAAGGAACTAACACATTGTGCATAGTAACCTAAAATTAGTGATCCCCTCCACTCCTTGGTTGGAGATCCTTACCTAATCCTTAATTCATTATGCAGTTCACAATCTTTCCTTGATAGTTATTTGGATTTTTTCTTGTAAACAGGAGTCGATGTCCAATCTGATTTGATTTGGATCATAGCCTTATTTGCATACCGGCATTTGACCTTAGAAAACCCAACTCTAATCCTTGTGCAATTGAAAGAATATTCCAATGTGCAATGTATTCAATCCAAGTAAATTTATGGTCATGTTAGCACACAATTTTCTTATCTTGGTGAATTGAACATAAATTTTATCTATTTTTGAGTTAGTGTTCCTAAATAAGCCTTAGGTACATTACACCCACATATGTGTCCAACCTCCTTGCATCTCGAGCATCTAAAGGAAATTCCCAATTATCAAGATTTTAAATGAAAGACCTCTCACACCCTTTAATCTCAATTTCATCCAAAAATCCCTTTGTAACATCAATCTCCACTAACATCCTCCCCATCCTCTTGTCGTTTCCTTTTAACACATCTTTCCCCACATGCATAAATCACACGAAATGGTTCCCAACAACTTCAAAGGCATCTATGTGCCACATAGACAAGGGAAAGTCTAGAATAAGAACCCAAATATGGCGATATCTGATGTTTTTTTAGCACAGGTCAAAGCCAGAATGCCAACGTTTTAGCATAAGACTCTTGTGGCCCTTTAACTAGGTTTTTCCCAAAACCAAATTCATTAGATGAAATTTCAACTCAAAATGGGCCTCCAAAGGAAAATAATAAAATAATATTTATTAATTTTGGAGGAAGAAAAGAAAAAAACTAATTTTTTTGTTCATATTTTCAACATATCTCCCTGTGTTTTTACTCAAATTTCGAGCGAGACAACTCCCTGGATGTAGAATTAAATTCTGCATCCAACGCGCATCCACTCGGCATACTTTTGAGGGACCCCGTTACCCAAAAAACAAGAAGTACAGGAAAAAACATGATGATGATGTCATTATCACGTTTTTTCCTGTATTTCTTGTTTTTGGGGTAGCGGACATCATCATCAAGTTTTTTCTGGTGTTTCTTGTTTTTGGGTAGCGAGGTTCGTCAAAAGTATGCCGAGTGGATGCGTGTTGGATGCGGAATTTAATTATGTATCCAACGAGCTCTCCCAATCGAAATTTGAGTAAAAACATAGGGAGATATTTCGAAAATACGAAAAAAAAAGTAGTTTTTTATGATACCTATCCCCAAATTTATATTAAAAATTTGTTTAAGACCTATACAGTATTTCAAATTTAAAGAAATTTCATTGGCTAACACACTATGACATGTAATTTGAATTAGGGTCGAAAGGCCCATTTTGAGTTGAAATTTCCTCTAATGAACATGCTCTTCCTGGTTGAAAGTGAAGCCATACCACCCTTTAGAGAGGATTGAAATCTTCAAAAATATCCAAAATAGGGTTTCCACACCTCGTCAACCCATGTATCAATATCATATATATCCATAGACTCGTAACTAAACTTCCCCACCAAATCCATGAGTAACATGTCAACCACATGCTCCAGGCCCAATCTCTAGAGAGTGCCATCTTACGCCAAAATTCATAAGAAATATTTTCCTTATAAAAAAGTTTATTTCAACTTTTCCATATTCACCTACGAGGCAACTGCAAAATTTTATGGGTTCATGAATTTACTTTCTTCAAAGATGACAATGAAACTTACAAACTACTCATATACATCAAATACAAATTTAATTAATCAATGAATTTAAAGCATTTTTAAAATCATTTCTCTATACATAAGTTTAAACTACCCAATAGTGCAGTCTTAAAATATCCCACAAAAATCTAATCGATCATTAATATCACACTAAAATCCCATCGATCATTAATAGCATCATGAATTTAAAGCAACTTTTAAATAATTTTGTATATGGAAGCTTAAACTACCCAACAATGCAGCCTTAAAATATCACACCAACATAACTTTGGCAGCCTTAAAATATTACACCAACAAAAATACTATGATAATGATTGATGTTTTTGGATATCCTTCAATATGTTGGCAGCCTTAAAATATCACACCAACAAAAATACTGTGGTAATGATTGATGTTTTTGAAGGAAACATGTTCTTTGATTCAATAGAATTATGAATATATATACTTGTTCTTTATCCTCACCCAGGTAATTTACTCAATGTGAAGATCCATTAGTGATAGTTGTCATTTCACACTTAGTTGTTTATACAACTAATACTCGTGTTGTTGTAAATTATTTTGTGATACCTGTCATTTCATTTTGAGATGTTATTTTCATCGAAGTAAATCTTCTTTTTTCTATTTTATTAGAGTCAAAGAAAAAGTTGCAACTTACAACAAACTTCACATCAACCAACAAACTTATTAGCTGTTGAGAAAAAACAAAGTCAAGACTTTCATGTCTGAGAAAACTACCATACCACAATCTTGTCAGTTTTTCTGACATACTTATATATGTCAACTACTAAACATGCTTCCTTTAGTTTGCAACTCAGATTGGAAGATCATCCAAAAAAAATGTATCTTTCAAATTGATACTGAGATGAAAACAACAACAAAAAACACAAGCTACATCAAGAGTCTTAGGGTTGAACCCCCTCATTGATTAATGAATCTTACATAAATTCTTGGTAATGCAAGAAACCTTTCACTTCAAAAATTGCTGGTTCTGACAACTGATCATCATCCGTATTAAAGCTTTTGGAAATGTGAAATAAACAAAACCGCTAAAAAGAATTGAAAAAACTTTAACTTTTTTGCACCAATACATGAGTTGAAGAACCTGTATATTGTATCTTCCATTTTACCATTCCATAATCTCTTTTGAATCATCAAAAAGAGTAAGAGAATAAATGTCAATAAAGAAAGCAAAACTAAAAATACCCCACGAACCAATCAATTGATATATTGTGTTGCTTCCATTTCCTCCTCCCATCTAAAGTCTGAAAAAATTATCGTTGTTTAGAAAAAAATCATACCACAACCAAACTCACCGTTTGAAAAAGCACCATCAAAAGTGCATCAAAATAACCCACATCCAAGGAGCAGTTATGAAAAGGAGCATACAAAATCTTTGGATTCTTTTCTTTGATTGCATTTTGATACTCCTTGAAGAGATTGATCCCTTTAATAACACAGAGATAGTCATTAGACATCTTAAAAAAAACTTATTTCTCATATTCCAAACTGCACAACTAATAAAAATTGGACACTCTGAGTTGTTTAATCCTCACGTTGTAAAGTTTTGTTTCAATTTACAATGAAAAAGTTATATTTTTGTTTTATAGATGAGAATGCTCATCTTTCATCGTCTGGTTAGTATAAAAAGTTATATTTTTGTTTTAGATACGGTAATCTTATGTTTTAATGGTGTAAAATTTCTGAGTTAATGTTAAACATCCATATTTTAGATAAGTTAGCCATAGGATCTAACTAAGATTTTAGAAGAGATTTATTTTATAATAAATAATAAATAATAAATATTATAAAAATACTCTTTGAAATATAACAAAAACTTATACACAAACAATGGCAATAATTGAAACAACAAGGGAAATTAATATACTGTAAACTCATTTTATGTGGAAGCAATTGAAGAAAATGTTTGAACGGTTAAACACGTCCTAAATTTATATTCATATATTAAATAGACATTATTGAATATAAACATTTAACTTGAAGAAGTTTTAACTTTAAACTTTCGTTTATTTTATTTTAATTATTGGTTTTTTTGAAAAGATCAAAATTCATTATTTTTATTAGTAATAAAAATATGAACAATATTATTTAAAAAAAAATATAAAAAATAATTATTTCTATGTCTCTCTAAAATAAGTTTTTACTATTGGAGTATCTTGTGAAAACTAGTTTCCACACATATAAACAAAAATTGCAACTTCATATAGCATCATAAATGTCTAGAAGAGATTAGGCCCTTACCATCCCCATGGGAAGGTAAGAACCTTTAAACGTCCCATATCAACTTTATTAATGGCGTTTTTATCTTTTTTTTTTCTAACCAAGAACCATGCATCTTGTACATAGCAAAGCTAGAGCGTGAGTAGCTCACCGAGTCCATGAGTAGTAGCAGTAAACCTTGGTCGGGGCCAGCCTTAGTTTGAATGTGAGAACGATCTGTCCAAATGGCAAGTAGAACTGTCGCCATGGTTGTAGGAGGCATTAAAGGACGGCAGCACCTCCCGTAAGAGAATATTATGCCCCCCGCAAGGAAAGTAACCTAGGCTTCCAACAAGTCAGCCACAGGCCCCACCGCTTGGCTCACAAACTCATCTGCTCACCATAAGACCTCATAAAGACCAAAACCCCACAAAAACCAACTAATCTACGCTTGGCACAGTGTTGATCCATCACTATGCCATTACTATGCCATGTTTTGATAGGATATATGCGTGTGTATTCCGATCACGATAGATATGTTCGATGGATATGTGATCGAATAAATCCAAAGATTTTTTTATATAATAGATCATGGGCCTTATAAAAATATGTTATTTGACTAGATATGCAGATTCAACCAATCCCCATGAGTTTTGAGTCTTCGTATATCTGTATCTTCTTGATGCGTAAATGGAGAGCGAAATTAATAATCATCAAGATGGATGATAGTTATGCCAAGTTGTTTGTGGTTGGACCTATGTTTGCAGCAAATTTATACGAGAGTGAATTATTACACCGTAAGGCGTTACCAAATGGGAGTAGACTCCCCATAATAAATGCGTTTTTACGCCCCAGCCGTCGGATGCTTTGTCCGACGATTGCATCAATCTGTTTCGTTGAATTTGATCTGTTTGGTTGAATTTGATCTGCTCCTCCTTAAATGCATATCGACCCATGGAATGTAGTTGTTGGCAGTGACAATGCGAAGGGCCAACTGTTCCATCATTTCAGCAGCTGCAGGATTCACAAAAATAAGCGCCTCTACTGAGAAGAAGTCGGTCTCCCTCTTCCTTTCATCATTCTCAACTGTACATCATCGCCCATTCTCATCATTAGCGCTCCCATGGCTCCCATCATCATCGTCTCAAAACGAAGTGCTTCAATCCCCGTGGCCTTGGCAGGGTAAACGGCAGGGGAATAGCTACGACAGGGTTCGTCTCAGCAAGAGACGGACGGCGGCCAGTTCCACAAGGGAAAGCAGGTGTCCTCCGGTGCTCGAGCTCGGGATGAGATTAGGACAAGTCGGCGCCCCGGAACTGTGCAGAATGTCGTGCAGAACTTTCCTCGTCCTTTTCAGCACGATGACGATAAGGCTGTAATTCAACAGCCCGTGTCGGCGCTCATAGTGCCTGGAGATGTGGAGGGACCACAGATGGCCTCCACGGAAGAAGAAAATACAGAGCAACCAGATATGGCTTCCATGGAAGAAGAAAACATAGAGCTACCAGAGATGGCCTCCAAAGAAACAGAGGTGATGGTTGGAGTTTAGAACGAAGAAGGAAACAAGCTGCAGGCGAACTCTCATGGCCAAAGGCTCCAACGGATTGATTCCTTAGATTTGGAGTCCAGTAGAGTTTCAGGAATGGCTCGTCATGGTTCGGTTAGTATTAATAATCATTTGCATATTGTATTGCAAGGCTTGGAGCTTTGAATTTCGGCTAATTAGGACTTTATAGAACGTTTTTCTTCTTCATGAATTTGAATTTGTGAGTTTAAGAAACTTGTTAGGTTGGTCCGTATTGAAATTAATTTTAATTGAAACTGCAAAAATTCATGGTGGTGTTTACTTCGTTTAATCTGGGAGTGATTGTTCTGTTTTTTTCTTTTTCTTTGCAGAATCTGCTCACAATGGCCTCCATTCTCCAGTTGGCATTTCAGAGTATTGGGGTCGTTTACAGAGACATAGGAACTTCTCCCCTTTATGTGTTTGCTAGCACTTTTACAGATGGAATCCGTCATCCAGATGATGTTCTTGGTGCTCTGTCTCTCATAATTTACTCGCTCACTCTTTTGCCTCTTGTCAAATATGTGTTCATTGTGCTTTGGGCCAATGATAATGGCGATGGTATGTATTTAATTTTATTCCAAAATTTTCTTACATTTTGCG
>LPNX010222276.1:162855-210772 GCA_001517045.1 Pseudotsuga menziesii | reverse complement strand
TAATGGAGTTTAAATTTAAATTTGGGCTTGCAGAGGCGGTGGCTATGATTTGGGTTGGCCATATTGGCAGGGTTTTGAAGGGTTATGGCCCTCGAAGGCACTCTTGTGAGCCGCGCGATGACCAGAATGAATTCGACGACATACCTGATGAAGATATCTTCACATTTCAGCCAAAGCCACCCAGCCATTTTCACAAACGGCAGGTGTGCATTCGGCCCTCATTAGCTCTAATGCAAGCTAGGTAATAAGCCAGTATTATATTCTTTTCTCAAAGGAGAAATTTCTGTATTTTAAAAAGGATTGAAATCTCAATCCTTAAGGTTAAGCTTCGTTTACGATTTGATTTTGATTTTGGTTTTGGTTTTAAACCGGTGAAATCAAAGGGTCAGGCGTCACTCTATGCCCAAAATTTGTGGTTCATGTTTGTTTCCAAATGTGGGCAAGAAAATTTCCACTGCACCCCCCGCCCCAAGTTGAGCTCATATGCTATCGTTTAGTTTTTACATTTATTGTAACATGTTATGGGGTTACAGGCTTACCCCAGACGGTTCCAAAGATGGAAATTAGCAGTCAGCCAAGCCTTGTAGTTGTATTATATGAAGTAAAATTTCAATTAGAACTAGAATGATAATGATTCTACAATGGATGATTAGATAGGAGGATTTCTACCTACTGAGTTGTGGCTAAGATATTTCATCTCTCTTTAAGTTTTAGCATATTTTTTTCATTTTCTGCAATTATTTTACCAAATCATAGATCTTGATTAAAGAATGCAAAGGAGTGTAAGAAATAGAAGCTAAACTAGTCAACAAAGTTATGACTGTATATTGCATGAATTATGATTCTACTGCATCTTCCTACGCGTCCTTGGTTGTTAATCTCAAACTTGAAACAACAATTTATCCCAATTCCAAGAAATTTTGTGCATAGAAACAACGGGAATCATCAAACTTTGGTTGTGATTCAGGGCTACTCTGGTTCTAATGCAATACAGGAATTGTCTTTTAGCATTCTGGGTAAGTTTAATAGCATGAATGAACTTGAAAAGAGCGGTTATGGGCACATTGCTGCTACTCAAGCATATATTAACCAATTCTATGCAAGTTTGTGTGTTCAGCCAGAAGTCAATAGCCATAAGCAACAATTCTGGGCAGTTGGTACGCCATAAAATTAGTGAAAACTAAATTTTTTGTGGATTTTGTTTTGCAAGCAAATGGTATGTCAAGTGACTTACCCGAATGTTGTCAGCAATGGCATCCAAACTTGCCTGAATGTTGTCAGTAATTGTATCGAAACTCTGGAGTCTAGTCCTTGTGAACACCCGTGAGTGTCGACTGCTTCTTTGAAGGGTATGAGTATTACATTGTTGAATTCCAATAGCTCTGGCATCGTGATCCACACTAGGGATTTCCTTCATAGTGCAGAGTAACCCATGGTAACCCAATTTTATGTGTTAACAAATTTCATATACAATAAATCTATTTGGAAATCATTACACATGCAAGAAACTCAACTCCTTTGCTTATTATGGTTGAGGCAATATCAAAGCAAAAAACAATGAATCTGTGTGGCAAAACAACACCAATAAAGATTTGAGATACTGAAGCAGTCAGTCATTGAAGAATGCTTATTTCTTCATTCTTTTCCCATCCTGTATCCTTTGAGCACCTCTATGAATGATGCATGGTGAACAACATTCATCTTGTCGTACAAAGACTGCATCTGGAGCTCCCAGCTACATTTGGACCTCGAAAGCTCAAATAAAAAACAACCTTGTATCTGCATGGATTCGTGGCAATACGTATTTAAATACAACACTCCCAACAAGGATATTCTTTTCAGTTCACAAATTTGTATACACGTTGCAAGAAAAGACCTATTCATTGTCAATAGACAATAGAATTGCATTTCTTCAACTCCCCTTGTCATTCAAGATTCTAAGGATCAATGCGGATCTGTATCTGCATCATTACTTGTGTGGATTCATTTTCAAGAATAAAAGATGTCATTGAACAAGACACAACCCTTCTTCATGCTTAATGGAATATTGTCTCAGTGCAGGTCTATACCTGGTGGTTTGTGCCTGGTTGGTCTGTGTTATATGCATGCCTGCCATTTGTGTATTTAGTGCAATATAACATTGTAGCCACGTTTCTAAGCTATATTTCATTTTCCATTCGTTTCAAATGATCTATATCTTTGTGTACGGCCCATGGGTGACTCTCAATTTAAAAAAAAACAATCGCAAAAAAATAGCCTAAAGTATAAGTATTGCTAAATCCTATTATCACGAATCGCAGGTTGGTTCACTATGGACGGGGTGGAGTTTTGAAATCCTTTAATTTCGATTAGCTTCTTACTAGATAGAGCCTCTTTTGAATGAAGCATGACCTTTGTAGCGTTGTTTCCATAACTTAACGAAACTGGGTCGATTAGAAATATAGTTCTAAACCAGCATTGAAATAGATAATTAGCATGATGATGTAAAGTTGCCGTTAATGGATTTTAAATTACTGCCGCTAAAGATGGCCTGACACCGATAAATGTGGGGGCGGCTCTAGGATTTGTTGTACTGTGGATATCATTAGGACTAGATGTAGCTGTGGGGAGACTTCCGAGACAGCACAGTGATGGGCAGTGCTATAGATGGAGGGAGGCGAGGAAGAGGACCATGTTGACAGGGTCTTATTTTAGAAATCATTATGGGCTTGATTAGATGGGGAAATACACGAGAGCCTACTATTGGTGGATGAGGACGAGGAGGGATCAAACGGTTCTGTTCAAAGTTGGGGTCTTCGGCTTTCCAGGCTCCTCGTGGGGGTTGAGGCTGGGAAAGCAGTAAGTTTATAAATCAAGATCAAGAAGAGTTTATCTTTATTTTTATTAAAATATAATTATGTCTCATTGATTTTGTTCTGGTGGAAAAATAAATCAAGATCAAGCTTTTGACATAAATTAGAACTCTGACTTTTTAGACTGTCCAAAGGAGTTTGCTATTATGAAGCTTCATAAGTGATAAATTTTTTATAATAAGAAAAATGTTTGTCAGATTATAGGTGTCTGGGTATCGGTTTTTTAATTCTAAAAAGTTTTAATAAATTATAATTCCAAGTTTTTTACATCAAATTCCAAATCCATGATGCAAGATTAAACCATCTAAAGAAAAAATCTGTATTCTATGCATCGGGATTGAAGGAGATTCCCCGTGGTGAGAAATATGTTTGTCGGATTGTAGGTGTTTGGTATCACTGTTTGATACTTGGTGGCCAAAGTCTATGGTTAATTTATTATATATTTTATTTTGCCATGCTTTAGGTCAAGGTATGTGGAGATTTTCTATACTTATTTCAATGCTTCGATGGGATGTTTGCGTGCTAGACTGGGTTGCATCTGAAAAGCTAGCCGCCATATTGTAGAGACGAACTGCGGGAGGGAGCAGAAAGCCATGGTCGCTACGAAGTTTGATTTATTGCTGATTATAATCCATGGTTAATGATGTGGGTTTGCTGGTATATAATCGAGGCAAACTGTTAACAGTAAGCACCAGTCCCCAACTAATCTTAATGGTTAATTTTGCGTTGATTGTCTGATTTGTTGTGTGATTCTGATGATGAAGCCGATCTGAGCTTAGTAAATTTCTAAAAACCCATATAATTTGAGTTCTCATGTCAGCAAGGCCGACTGCTGGAGCTGCTGATTGGCAGATATACATAGCAGATGGGGTTGCTGTAGAGTTGTTGGAGTGGACAATAAATCCTGTCTTTATCAGGCTTGAGCTGACTTATTTCATTTTTAGGGTTCTTGGGAGTTTCCCAAGGTATATATCAGTTAAGGACATTTTCTCAGTTGCTAAGTTCCATAGGATTTTGATGGAAGAGAGTCTTCTATTGGTTCCCACGGATTCCAAGAATTTAACAGTTCAATGTATTCCAGTCGTCGTTCAAGATTGAGAGAACATTGGATTGCTTAGGTTTTTTAGGTTACGTAGAGAACCACCTTCAAAAGCCAGCCATCCGAATAGACCAATGAATCTCCATTTGCACGGGGATATTGACTGAAATATCCAACAAATATAAATAAGAAGTGATGCAGTCGTATGAAACTTAGCTTACAACACGGCGTTCTTTTATTGGACCCCTAGGTACAATTGCTAGTATAGACCCCAACGCCACCAAGGCTTGGCTGTCCGGAGGCAGCACCATCAAAGTTGGTGTTTAGCGGTGATTCAAGTTGCACTCAGAGGCAAGAATTAATGTTGGTTGTACAAGTTCGTTGGGAGCACTTAAATCAACAAACAAACATTCAATTTGGCATTTAGTGGCGAGAATATGGGTTTCTTGTTGTTCGCAATTGCATGGAAAATGTTGTATTTCCATTTTTCTGCCTATGTTTGAGCTCGTTTGTCCCTATGTTTAGGCAACAAATTACTTGCAAGATTCAGCTTTTGTCAATGGTTGTTCTTTGTCGTGGGTGCTAGAAAAAGTATTTGTTGGTCGACTTTGACTTTTAAAAGTAGGTTTTCCTTGCCGTACATATTATTCTTTGGTTTTTTATTTTATTTTTTGGTTTTTTAATTTTGTTTCTTTCATGCTTTGATAGGACTTGCACTTTGGATATTTTGTCCCAGTCACAACATTTTCCTTCCATTGTCAATCATCTTCTAGTTGCACTTTGTGTTGTGCACGATGGATGTTTTTGGTCTCGTTGCAGTTTTGTTGGACTCCAAATTTGTAAAGCAAGACCTGCCCCTAGAATGGGTTCTACAAGTCAATTCGTCCAATATTTTGACCATGAAAGCACCAAAATATATGAAAAATTATATATTGATCGAAATCCAAGAAGAAAGTATGGGGTCACAACTGACTTCAAGGGTATGGTTAGAAAGGTATGTTTA
This sequence comes from Pseudotsuga menziesii, assembly GCA_001517045.1. NCBI lineage: Eukaryota > Viridiplantae > Streptophyta > Pinopsida > Pinales > Pinaceae > Pseudotsuga > Pseudotsuga menziesii. Next base: position 205,878 of record LPNX010222276.1, on the reverse strand, counting down.
ATCATATATACATGATATTTTCTTTAGTGAATTCCTCGTTATATTGTACAAATGGTTAGAAAGACTAGCATGTTAGAAGAAAATATTTCAAGGCGAAGAACCTAGGGGTTGGACTCCTCAACTTATCCGACGAGTGGAGAGTGTTAAAAATACCATCTCCAGGGATATTGATTTCTAGGTTGACAAAATTTTAGAATGGCATATTATTAAGATTGTTGTGGATACTACTAAGTCATATAGTGAAACATAGAGATAATTTTTCCAAGGTCCGAGAGGTAGATACCTAAAATCTTTAAAATTGTGGATTAAAATGTTGGTATGTGAAAAAGGGATTATGTAGATGGAGTATGATGAGTAAATCATAGTGTGCTAAGAACATGGGTAGTGTCAAGAAGAAGGTTTGGAGAAGATGGGAAGAATGAGCTGAAATGTTCCAAGATGATAATGAGACTGATGAAGAGGGTGGTTGCCTAAGGAGTGGAAGAAGATTCTGATCGAGTAAGAGAAGAAGGACTACGAGAAAGAGAGAGAGTTGCAGTGTGACCGAAAGAAGGGACTGTGAGTTGGTGCCACAACTTGACGAATAGTTCTGCGATGAGGATGATGAATATAGGATTATTTATGACAACAAGGAATAGGTGTAAGATATGTACAAGACCCAAGGTTACGGCATACCTACAACTCCGCGTATGTCTCCGGTACTAGAGGTAAGACTTAAAAGTGTTTCAAAGTGATTTCTATCGAATTAGAGTAATATTAATAACCAAGATAGTGGTCAAAAATTTCCTACTAGTGGTCCATCTAATTTGGGCTCGTCAATACCCCAAAGGCATAGGATGGTCAAGGATGACATGAAGTTTCCTATATTCAATGGAAACGGGTTGGAAGACCCAGAGAAACATTGGTTTTTGTGTGACATTGTCAGGACTGTGTGACAGGTCTAGGATGATGTAGTAAAAAGGGCTCAGATGATCACGACCTTTAGGGGTCATGCAATAGATTGGTATATGAAGTTTTTGTGGTTCCAGTGGGAACCCCTCAGAAGTCCTTAGATCAAATCCGAACTAGGTTTATAGATGAATTCAAGAATCCTAAATATGAGTCGCAATGTATTACAGTGTTGAAGGAAATCAAATAGTCACCGAGTGAATCTATATAGGATTTTGACCAGAGATTCAAAACCCTGATGGCTAAGGCGAGCTTTCAAATGTTCGACGTTCAATACAAAGAATAGTTTTTTGTTGCGTTATTACATCGTACTCTTGTTACCCTAATGTAGCAGAAGATAGTATCCCAAATAGAAGCTTTGGAAATTACAATGAAGTTAAAAGCATCGCCAGTCAAAGAAATTGGTACATGGATCACACAAATTCAGTTACAAATAGGTTAATCTAACACTGTACATCCAAGATATGAAGAAAGGGAAGGAGATTCCTGAAGATGTTTGGTGTATAGGATATAGAAATGAAGGTCATCATAAGGATCTGTGCCCAACCTTCTTGGACTACCTTGCTTATGGTGCGCTAAATCCATTAAATTCAAAAGGGATTTCATGGTGTTGAGTATGTCAAACTAGGGGACACCGTTCAAAAGAATGCATGTATTGATAGAAGATAGTAAGTAAACCTGCTAGCCTTTATTGTAAGTTATGTCGATCTATGGGCCATGATGGAAAGGATTACAGAGCATACCATTTGTTGCAGGAAAATACAATAGATACCTATTTGATGAAGAATGATGAGTAGGCAAGTTAAGAGGTCACATGCGCAGTTCCCTCAACTCGGCGGGGAGGGGGTGTATTTTAGAGGTTGAGGAAGAGGAGGAGTATTTGGTCGATGGAGAGGACAACTTATCTATTATAATTATGGAAAACTGGGACACTATGCTAGAGACTGTACAAATCCTATGTCGACATGTTCATATTGTAAAGCACTAGATCATACTATCGAGGAATGTCCACAGTTGATTGCTAAATGGAAATCCAAAGTCACTCGGAATCAAAACCAGATCCTAAATGAAAACCAGAATGTTCAAAATATTTTAGTTGAGCCCTGAGAACTTACCATTGTTTATTTAACAAGGAGAGGTGTTGCGATGAGAGATGATCGAGAAGAACCATGGAAAAATACAAGAATACTACCTGCAACACAAAAGAAAGTTCCCTTTGATGTTCAGAAGGAAAAAGGAATATTCTTCAATGGATGAAAAAAATTTCTCTACAGAAACTGTGCCTCGACATATGTTGTTCCTTCAGTATTCGACGAAGGTCCAGTCATCGACATGCGACCAAGTTTTGATTGGTCAACTCCAAAGAAGTAGACAGGTCAGGTAAGCATTTTGAAGAATTTATTGAAAAGCTATCTAGAGCTTGTTAAAAATGAAAATGATCTGGCAGAGCTATCAACTATAATTGAAGAACAAGAGAGAGGTTTTCGACAGGAAAAGAATGTCAACCATATTCATAAAATAATGAAGACTCATCGAGAACTACACATGAATGCTAAAATAGGTGAGCATGAGATGGATTTTATTATTCTCGACTTGGGGTCAGACGTCAACATATTGAACAAGCAGACACAGGAGAGTATATAAAAACCCGAGTTAGTATGGTCACCTATCCAACCAAGGTTAGATAACCAGTTGAATGTTCTTCGTATCGGCCGACTACTATAGGTTCTTGTCAAGGTGGAAGGGATTCAAACTTATGCATATTTTGAAGTTATATAGATTATTGATGATATGAACCCTTATCCAACACTCCTGGGGACTAGGATATTGAGAACTGGTTTGTCATTGATTTTAAAAAGAGGACCCTATCATTTGAAGACTCAGAAATGAGGGTAGTCGCACCAACTGAACCTCTAGAAGGCCAACGATATGTCAAACCAGTAAGAGGTGAGTATCATGAAGGAAATTTAGACATTATATACAATATATCTTCTACGATGGACAACTATATAAATCCTACAATTGATAGTAAATTGAGTTGGAGAAGTATTAGTTCTTTTTCATCAGATTCAAGAGAAGCATTGAAAAATTGGCAGAACCAACTACATGAAGTGTCGATGAGAAAATGCACAAGAATCACAAAATCATTGTGATGTGTGGGTACACAGGTATGTGATCTACCTACATATGAAGGATTACCTAATTTGTACATGTTTGTCATAATTTGAAGATAATGTATTATAACCTCAGTGTCTGCTAGCTCTTGATGTGGCTGAGAAAGCTATGCCAACAATATGGTGGGTTGTTCACAAATTGTCCATTTTGGAATGGCTCGAGTGTCGAAGGATCTTAGAGATTCGGTTTGGTGAGAATATTTCTTATGTTGGTCATAAGTATAATGGTTTGAGGATTCTCATCGACCACCTTGAGAATTGTTGCGCGTCATGGAGGTTGGTATCGAGACATGAATGGGTACACTTGTTTATACACACTTTAGACACAATACCAAGAAATTGGTATACATCGGTCGAGCTATGACAAGGGAACACAAACTGGGATGAATTGGACAATAGATTCAAACATACTTTTAGCTCTACAAATGAAATTCCATTGATTAATGCTTCCTTGAAAGTTATCAAGACCAATATTTTTGAAGAGGTTTTTGTTCCAGTGTCGAGTCTACCACCATGGAATGTGACAGTCCAAAACCTGATGGTGTTATGATATATATGGGGAACCTAAACATGACCCATGCAACATTCACATCGTTGAATCTGAAGGTAGTCATGCACTGAAGGAACCAGGTCTATCGTCTGAAATGTTTTTGAAGCCCCTGAAAATAAAGAAAGTAAACATTGGATCTACTGAGAATCCAAAGTTTGCAAATATTGGGGATTACTGGGATGATGCGAATGTTGCGAAAATCACTGATTTATTACATGAATTCCCTGACCTTTTCCCTACCAATTTTAGAGAAATGAAGGGACACAAGAGGATTTGAACCCAAAATTCGCCGACATCCGACACAAAGTACGTTTTTGTTAGTTTGTAATGATGAAAAGTAATATACCTTCCAATTTCTTTAAGCATCGTCAAATTTGTGATGTCCTTAGCGTAGGTTTTTCGACAATACTTTGCAACACCATGTCGTCAGATATGTGATGGACGTGTGTCGCATTTGCAATGGACGTGTGTCGAATTTGTGACGACTCTTGGAGGATGAGTCGTTGGATATCCGACAATAGTGTGTCGAATTTGCAATGACACTTGAGGATGAGTCGTCAGATTTTTGATGTCCTTGGGCTATTTTTTGAAATAATATAAAAACATATTTCAGATAGTTTAAACCCATATTTTCGACGGTAACTAGATTCATATCGTCGGATATTCGACGATTAATGAATTATAAATAAAAACATTTTTAAACATTCCGACATGTTTGCTATAGAAGCGACGGGTGATTTGCGAAAATTATTTATTCCCCAACGGATGGTTTGAGGAATTGTTTTATTCTTCAATGGGTGGTTGCAGGAAATTTGTTTTTCTTCAACATACAGTTTGCGGGAATTTTTTTATTCTTTGACAAACCTCTGTTTGAGAAAATTGTGATGCGTGGAACTTGATTTTTTAATATTGTCGATAGTATTCATTCACGAAGTTTGTGACAAAATGTCAAATAGAAATATTCCTGATCCAAACGAGCACAATCGACAATTGCTTGATAGACTATGGGATGCAACGAAACGAAGGGGTGATGGAAAATGTTATTGTCCATGTACTCAATGCAAGGGATTTAAGAGGAGAAGAATATTGATCTCAACAACCACAAAAAATTGCAGGGAACATGGACACACCAAGGGGGGGAATGAATATCATCCATTTGTAGGTTTAGCATTATAAAGTTTTTTATATTCTTTGCTTTGGTAAATGTATGTATTATTTTAATATTTCCTACATTAAATCATATCTATTGATGTTTTCATGTATTTATAAAGGAAGGACACCCAACGACATATCATCCAGAGGAAGTGCTTTCAGAACAAGTTCTGGATCAGGATCATGGAGCGTCTATGTTTAATGGAGAACAAGTGAATGATCATATTGAACAAGATGATCATACTGATAATGTAGTTGAAGATGATGGTACAAATACATTGATCCATGATTCATTTAATGTTAGAATGGATGATGACGATGACGATGATAATGAAAATATTGATGACTTTGATGATGTTCATGATATAACTCTTCTCAATAAGGAAAATGAACCCCTTTATGAAGGCTCCAAAACAAATCTTCTCTCTGTTGTATTGTTGATAATGAACTTGAAGGTTATGAATGGTATTTCAAACATATCAATCACATGGATGCTAAGGTATGTAAAATAATCCATCACATATATACGATTGTGATAAAGTTTATTTGTATTCCTCTAATAATTGTATTGTTAACTCATTATTGATCATCATATGGATGAAGTGTGTTTCGTTAATATTATTTATTTATTACACTAACTATAGTTTTATTTATTTTTTGATGTAACTTGATAGCTGAATTTTTGTTACCACCATCAAATATTTTACTTTGCACATATCGATATTTATCTTCCATCATGAAAGAGATTGGAATGCATTATGAAGCAATTCATGCATGCCCCGATGACCATGTTATATATTATAATCAACATGAATTTACAATAGAATGTACGGAATTTCATATAAGTAGATATCGAACATATCAAGTAACAAAAAAGGTGCCTCTCAAGGTTCTTCGTTATATTGCCATCATTCCACGTTTGCAATGACTGTTCAGGTGCAATAACATAGTGCAATTTATGGATTACTATGCCAGGAACAGAAGTCAATATGATGTTATTCAAATGCCTGTAGATGGTTCTGCTTTTAAAAATATGGAGAAAAAGCGGCCTCACTTTAAAGAAGAACCATGTAATCTTAGGATTTCTTTGGCAGTAGATGGTGTTAATCCATTTTCATAGATGAAATCCATTTACAAGGTGTGGCCTATTTTTGTTATCAACAATAACATTCCTCCATGGTTGTCAGTAAAGAGGGAGCACATAATGTTGTCGATTATTATTCCAGGTATTTTGTGTCGACAACTGTTTTATTTCTAATGTAGTTGTGGCATCTCATTTGTCGTATTATGTTTCTTAATTTCATTTGTATATTTTTTATTTTACTCTTGTGCATGGTTTATATATCTTAATGGTTCTCATAATTATATATTTTAGATGTACTTCAAATCAATTAGGTAAGTTCCAAGTCAAACCTCTTATGAATGTATATATCGAACCTCTTATAGATGAGCTATTGAAGTTATGGAATGGAATCACTATGTATGACGTATCTAGACCAATACAACAAAGGAAATTTCAATTCCATGCAATGGTTGTATGGACAATACACAATGCCCCTAGGTTAATCCAATTTTGTGGTTTGTATTTTTAAGTTCCACTTTAATTGCATTTAATTATATGAAGTAGTTAATATATTTTATATATAATTATAATTGACATAGATATTCCATATCTATATATTGTAGGTCTTCAGACAAAGGGTAAATTTTCATCTCCATTTTGTGGTTCTAAGATAAAAACTCATCACTCAAAAATCTTAAGAAAGGAGGTGTTTGATGAGTATAGGCATTTCCTCTCTAAGAATCACAGGTATAGAACAACTAAAAAAAATATTTTCAATGGGAAGCAGGAGACTGCATCAAAACCATGAAGAATGATACCTCACCTTTGGAAGATGCAATATAATAGAAATTGTCAAGCTCGTACATATGGATCATTGTATATGAATTGTTATGTATTTTAATTTTTATTGTGAGTTGTTTACTGTAGTGGCCATATTTTATTTATGATGTAATTTATTTATAAACTAATATTCATGATGTCCATCGTGATCATGAAGGAATTAATGGGATTCCATGAGGAATGAAAAGTTATTCTATACAATTTAGCAGGTTTCTCTACTATGAGCACCTAGAAATTGCTCATTTGTTTGATACAATGCATATTGGAAAGAATGTGACTGAAACATTATGGCGACTACTAGAGCTAAGGAGGGAGAAAGATAAAATTGTGAAAGATTGCAAAGACATTCAAGAAGGAAACCATGCAATGAAAGATGTCATCCAATTTCATAGCAACAGAGACCAAATTAATATAAAATCGATTCCATGGATGTTTACGGAGCAACAAAGAAGTGTTGTCAAAGAAGTAATGTGGAAAATTAAATTTCCCACTGGATTTTGTGTGAACTTGAAGAATATCATAACAAAAAGGTGATTTTGCGTGGGTCAAAATGCATGATTAACACGTCTTCATCAAGGTAATTATTATTGTTATGTCCATATAATTTTGTTTTTTTTTCATTTTATTCCATAATTTGTTTTTCTTGTTGTTAGATTTTTAACATTAAGCTTAGCATAACATTAGGATCTTTAACTGAGAGAACAACAAGCATATAAATCAAACACAAGAGACAATGAAACCATAAATGGAGAAAACCGTGCAACTTCCTCAGAGATAGAATCAACACCAAAGTAAAACCCAAAAACAGTAAGTGATCTCTCGACAGCAGTAACCTTCTTTCTATCTAGCCCCAGTGTCTTCTCCTTCCTTAACTATACGCTACACTTGAGTGTGTGTGAGATGTGTTCTAAATAGACAGTCCAACTCTCTATTTATACTAATCCCGACATGACTAAAAACCTACTAGGGCCGACCTCTCTAGGAGAGTCTAATAACCCTAGTGCCCCGGAACTGTGGGGACTTTAACCCTTAGACAATAGGAGGGTTACCCATAATGACTTGACATGACTTGTTTACAATATAGATCCTCCCAATAGAAACATCAGGGCATAACATGACACAAGTACATCCTAAAATAAACATTGGGTTACAATAGATAAGAAATACAAGTAAATACATTTCGAAGTTACAATTACAACAACACTCCCTCTTAACTAGGAAGGTATTCTCTCGACACAATTTTCATCATTGGTCTTCTTCTATGGATCATCTCGTCATATGTATCTTCAAGTCATCTTTATCTTTGGATCTGGATCATCACTCGATCTGGATCATCATCACTGGATCTAGATCATCACTCGATCTGGATCATCATCACTAGATCTGGATCATCACTTGATCTAGATCATCATCACTGGATCTAGATCATCACTTGATCTGGATCATCATCACTAGATCTATATCATCACTCGATCTGGATCATCATCACTGGATCTAGATCATCACTGGATCTGGATCATCACTGGACATCGTCACTGGATCTGGATCATCACTGGATCTAGATCATTACTCGATCTGGATCATCACTAGATTTAGATCATCACTGGATCTGGATCATCACTCGATTTGGATCATCACTGCTAGATCATCATTACTGGATCATCATGGGTGCTATATCATGATTCTTCTCGTCACAGGAAGTTCTACAAAGCCAACGCTTTTTCATGCTGGTTGTAGGACTAGCCTCCATGTAGGTATTCTTCAGCACTTATATCTGACACCAATTCAGAATGGCCCGTCCAACACTTACATCTAACCTACTCGCCAGAAAGGCATGCCCAACACTCACATCTGATCATGTAGGAACCAATCCTACAATCACATCAGAAAGGACCAGCACTCACATTCACTAGCATGATAGGACACAACTACTATCATCTGTGAAAAGGATCAACACTTACAACCACCAGCATGATAGGAAACAACTACTATCATCTATGGAAGGGCACAACACTCACATCCACCAGCATGGTAGGACACGCCTACTACCATTTGTGGAAAGGCACAACACTTACAATCACCAACATGGTAGGACACACCTACTACCATCTATGAAAAGGCACAGCACTCACATCCACCAGCATGATAGGACACACCTACTATCATCTGTGGAAAGGCCAACACTCACATCCACCAGCATGATAGGACACACCTACTATTATCTATGGAAAGTCTCTGCACTTACATCTGATATTGTGGGAACACATCCCTCAGTCACATCAGAATGGCTCTCAGTCCCAGACTGAGGGTTCCTGGTACCTCACCAGGTATCTCCATTCCAAGAATGGCGGTAGCCCTTATATCTGACACCAAGTCAGAATGGTCAGCACTCATATCTAACATGGAAGGAACTTAATCCTTTAGCCATGACAGAATGGCTCAGCCCTTACATCTGATCAAGTGGGAACACATTCCTCTATCACATCAGAATGGCCATGCACTCATATCTGATCATGTGGGAACACATCTCACAGTCATATCAAAACGACCCTCAGTCCCCAACCAAGTATTCCTGGTACCTCACCAGGAAGCTCCATTCCAAGAATGGCAATAGCCCTTATATCTGATCATGTAGGAACCAATCCTACAGTCATATCAGAATGGATCAGCACTCATATCTATCATGGAAGGAACCAATCCTCTCACCATGATAGAATGGCTCAGCCCTTACATTTGACCATGGAAGGAACCAATCCTCTCACCATGTTAGAATGGCTATGGGTCTCATCATTTTCCCTTGGAGGAAACCTCGATCTGGAGAACACCAAGCTTCTCCCTGAAGTACTTGAACTTCACCCTAGCCAATGGCTTCATCAACACATTAGCTATCTATTCCTCCGTCGCAACATACTGGATCTTTACTACTCCCATCTACACCATATCCCTGATATAGTGATACTTGATCTTGATATGCTTCTACTTGTCATGGAACACTGGATTATCTGACAACTTCATGCAACTATGGTTGTCACAATGTATACAAGTAGCATCCAACTAGAGATCAAATAAATCATACAGTAGCTTCCATAGCCATACTGCCTCACAACTAGTTGAGCAAGCTGCGACATACTCTGCTTCAGTTGTACTAAGTGCCACACAGGATTGTTTCCTACTAAACCAAGAGATCACACCTGATCCCATACTAAAGCAACACCCTGAAGTTCTCCTCCTATCAATGGCACTGCCTGCCTAATATGAATCAACATAACCCTCCAAGTTAATCTTCTGATTTGACTCATACTTGAGCCCATAATCAACTGTACCCCTCAGGTACTTCAGAATATGCTTTGCAGCAATCAAGTGAACATGTCTCAGATCTATCAAGAACTGGCTCAAGGTGTTCACAGCAAAGAAAATATCTGGTCTTGTGTTTATCAGGTACATCAAGGACCCAATCATCTAACGATGCATCATAGCATCAATTGTATTTGATGAAGCATCACTCAATAGCTTCAGATTCGATGCCATAGGTGTGTCCATAGCCTTGTAGTCCATCATCCCAAACCTCTTCAGGATCTCTACTGTATATTTCCCTTGTCCCAGGGAAATCCCATCTACATTCTACCACACCTCCATGCCTATAAAATAATGCATCATACCCAAGTCCTTCATTTCTAACTTGGCAGCAAGCTTCCTCTTCGTATTAGCAATCAACCCATCCATACCTGTTACAAACAGATCATCTACATATAGTAGGAGCATCATTGGGTTGCCATCTTCAACCTTGTAGTAAAGGTTGGAATCTGCTTTACTCTTAGTAAAGCCTAAACTGGATAGAAAGATATCAATTCTGCCATACCAAGTCCTGGGTTCCTGTTTCAAACCATACAGGGCTTTCTTTAATCAGCATACATGAGACTCTCTGTCATGTGTCTCAAAACCGAGTGGTTGCTCTACGTACACTTCCTCTTCCACTACACCATTCAAGAAAGCAGTCTTGACATCCATTTGGTGTATCTTCCATTTCATCACTGCAACCATAGCAAGTACCGATTTGATGGAAGTGTATCTGGCTATAGGTGCAAAGGTTTCTTCATAGTCTATACATTCTTTCTGGGAGAAACCAGGAGCAACAAATCTTGCCTTATATTTCTCTATACTACCATTTGCAGCATGCTTGATCTTGTAGATCCATTTGGAAGTTACAATTGATTTGCCTTCTGGTCTTGGGACAACACCCCAAACATCATTCTTCATGATCGACTGATACTCTTCGATCATAGCATCCTTCCATTCTTTCCGCTTTTGCACTTCTTCATAATTGGAAGGTTCTTTATCAATGAAATCACATAGTAATGCTACATACTCGGAGTAGGATCTGGTCCTCTTTCTTTCTTTGTGATTCTCTTCTGGAGCCCCATATCTTTACACACCTTGGATAACTTCTCATACCCAAGTAGGTTTCCTCTTGTGAGAATTATTTTCCTGAGGTGGATCTACAGGTCTTTGTGGTTCTTCAAATTCTCGATCTTCTTCTTGAGCTTCTTCAGTCATGGTTGTGTCATGGATCCTGGGTGCTTCTACTTCTTCAAGTTCTTTAGTAGGTTTCTTTCTGGATTTGTTGTAAGCTGTGTTTTCATCAAATGTCACATCGCTACTGATATCAATCTTCTTGAATCCTGGGAAGCATATTCTGTAAGCCTTCGAGTTTTCAAAATATCCCACAAATATACCCTTCTTACCTAAAGGATCTAATTTTGTTCTCTTCTCTCTTGGAATGTGTATATACATAGGACAACCAAATATTCTAAGATGGCTGACTTCTGGTCTCTTGTTGGAGAAGACTTCTTCGGGAGTCTTGTTCTCAAGTACTCTATGTGGAGTAAGGTTCTGTACATACACCGCTGTTTTGGCGGCTTTCGCCTAGAGATGCATAAGAAGATCTTGATCATGAAGCATTGCTCTTGTAGCTTCCATGATAGTTCTATTCTTCCTTTTTGCAACCCCATTCTGTTGTCAATTATAAGGAGTGGACAACTCCCTCTTAATCCCTGAGTATTTGCATAGATCTTTGAATTCATTTGAAGTGAATTCTCTGCCATTGTCTGATCGAAAGGTTTTGATCTTATTTTCAGTGTGATTCTCGATCAAGGCTTTGAATTCCTTGAACTTGCTGAATACTTCGTATTTGTTCTTCATGAAGTAAACCCATGTCTTCCTAGAAAATTCATCAATAAAATAAACATAATATGCATTTCCGCTTAGTGAGCTTGATGACATAGGACCGCATACATTGGAGTGGATGATTTCCAAGATTCCTTTGGCTTTTCTTTCGCTGCTTGGAAATGTCTTCTTTGTATTCTTTCCTTTCGCACATCCTTTGTAGACCCCATCGTGTTTTTCTTGAATTTCTGGAAGATCTTCAACAATTTTGCTTGCAATAGGTAGTGATCTGTAATGCAGATGTGCAAGCCTTATATGCCAAAGTTCATTTGGCTCTATTGTGTCATGGACCAATGCTTGTTGTGGATGGCCCTTTAATTTGTACAAACCTCCTTCTTGTTCTCCAATCACTACTGCATCATCGATGGTCTTTCTTTTTGGCCACATGATGACTTGACCATCTATGAATGCAACCCTCATTCCTTTTGCATCTAATGTAGATACAGAGAGAAGGTTCTTCTTGAGTCCTAGCACAAACAATACTTCCTTCATTGTCATAGACTTTCCAGAGTCTAGTTTATAGGAGGATTCCCCACTACCTTTTATTGGATACTGGTAGTCATCTCCTAGCTTCACCTTGTGAGGTGATTCATGTTATGACAGTTTCACAAAGGATTCCTTGAATCCTGTCATATGCTTGGAAGCCCAACTGTCTATAAGTCAATCAGTGCTTCCATGAATAATGTTTACGGTAAGAGTAGAAATCAAAACATATTCATCTTCACTGGAATAATATTCACTTTCACATCTGGTTTTCTTCTTGGAAGGTTCATCATCCTCTGCAGCATGAGCATGATGTCTTCTCTTGTTTCCCTTCTTCTTATGAGAGTTAATATTGTTTCTAGGACATTCTTTTGCAAAGTGTCCTCTTTCATCACATGTATAACATCTCAATATAGATAGGTCCTTTCTAATGTTATCTTTATGGTAAAAGTTCTTACCTTTGGAGTGATGAGGGTTTCTTCTTCCTTTCTTGGAGTGAACTGCGAGGGCTTGATCTTCACTTTCCATCTTTTCTTCTTGAGCTGCTATCCGAGCTTCTTCTTGAGAGCATTCTCCCCATAGTCTGCTGAACTTGACTAACATTTTTATGGCATAGATTCCTTGGATGAATGAATCCCATGACCTAGGGAGGCCATTCAGTGTTGTCATCACAATTTATGCATTTTCCACTTCTTCATATACAGCTTCTAGTTGTTCTTTGATATGGGAGACCCTTGTGAAGTAAGACTATATGGTCTTAGCATTTTGGATCTTTACATTCTTCAACTGATTCCTTAGAGTCATCTTCTGATTGATGTTCTTCCCTTCAAATAGTTTGGTTAGGGCATCAAACATAGCTTTAGGTGTCTTGAGAAAGGACACCTATGGGATGAGGTGATCCTTGATAGAATCAGCAATGATTCTCTTTTCCATAAGCAACTTATTCTTATGTAAGGCTTTTGCCTCATCTCCCTCTGGAATTGGAACCTTCTCACTGATATAGGAGTCCAACTCATTTTCTTCCAGGACCAGGGAGATCCTATACTTCCAAGCTTGGAAGTTATTAGCTCCCTCAAGATTTTCATCAATCTTGGTATGATGAGACATCTTAACTCAGAACCTCAAATGGAAATACGAAATATTTAGATCTTACCAGGTCAAGATGTAAGATCTGGATTTGGAGCTGAAAATCCTGCAGAGCTGGTTCAAGATCAAATTAGGGTTTTGATTTTTCGGAGCTCTGTCCAACCAATTGCTTTGAATTTTACCCCTAACTTTGATTTTAGGGAGGAGATCAATCCAGGCCTGGGCTCATTGAAAAATTCCTTTTCTGTGAAAAGCCTTAATTTCTGACAGTAATGTCAGGTCCAAAACTGAAAAACCTCAAAATTAGATTTTGCTTCGACAGAAAGATGCACCCTAGGGAGGAGAGTTATTCCAACTTTATTTTGCTGAAAATATATGGAGAGAGATCCACAAAGTAGGAAGCCCTAGTTCCCGCAGCTGCAGAGTGTCTTCTTCTCAGGTTAGCTCTAATACCGTGTTAGATTTTTAACATTAAGCTTAGCATAAAATTAGGTTCTTTAACTAAGAGAACAACAAGAACAACAATCGAACACAAGAGACAATGAACACAGTGTTTTTCCTCGGGGAAACCATAAATGGAGAAAACCCCGCAACTTCCTCAGAGATAGAATCAGCACCAAAGTAAAACCTAAAAATAGTAAGTGATCTCCCGACAGTAGTAACCTTCTTTCTATCTAGCCATAGTGTTTTCTCCTTCCTCAACTATGCACTACACTTGAGTGTGTGTGTGATGTGTTCTAAATAGAGAGTCCAACTCTCTATTTATACTAATCTCGACATAACTAAAACCCTACTAGGGCTGACCTCTCTAGGAGAGTCTAATAACCTTGGTGCCCTGGAACTGTGGGGACTTTAACCCTTAGACAATAGGAGGGTTACCCACAATGACTTGACATGACTTGTTTACAATATAGATCCTCCCGATAGGAACATCGAAGCATGACATGACATAAGTACATCCCGGAATAAACATTGGGTTACAATAGATAAGAAATACAAGTAAATACATTCCGAAGTTACAATTACAACAACACTTGTTTCTATACTATTTTTTTAAACAATGACATGGTTTGTATATTAATACAATATGTTCTACCTCTCTCGCTCCCGAACAACTTTGAAAACAATGTAAAACAAGTTATATATAATCTTGGTAAATACATGAGGTAACTAGCGATTAGTTGCTTGTGATTAGTGTAACAATTAGTTTCTACTTCAGTTTAATGATGGGATTGTGGGTTTTGTCCCTCCCCTTGAGATATTTTTTGATACTTATGATCTCCACTCGTTAATGGACTAACTTATTGCCAGGACTATGTAAAAGTTACATTTTATTCACTATTGAATATCAAGGAACACCTCTTTTTCTTCTAAAAAAAAGTTACAGAATATTTACAAATGATTTTATCACATATATTGAGATCCGTAAACTGGGTTGTTTATATTTTTGGGTGAGGAAACAAACTAAATTAAAATAAGTACATCTAAGAATATTGTAAAAAACAGAGTTTGTATTTTGAGATTAATTGGCTGAATCATTTGATATGGAACGACTTAATATCTATATCGTGTTAAAGGACTATGTGATGAACTGTTATACTAGGGAATTATTGATATTATTCAAGATAATTATATCACCATTATGCCATGCTTATAAGTCTTTCCAAGTTTCTTTATGGTATTTTGCTATTATTTGCCAAATTTTTTTTCTGGCCATGGTACAGGTAGAACCAAACAGGTATTTTTTAGACCTATCTTCCTCCAGTGAGGGGAGTTTGGGAATGCTAGAGGAAAGTGAGACATCGATAGAAGGCTCACAAGAAAAAGGCAATCTTGGGAAGAACACAAAAGTGCTCCAAGGGACAAAGGGATGCAAACTCAAGCATAAGTTCCGGCAATAATGGACTATAGTTTCTTTGATCTCAATTCTCTCATATGCCTTCAATGTACCATAGAGTTTCTTATATAGCTTTTCAAAGGGGTAATGAAAGGTCGAATCCGAGCGATCTCAAGGCATAGGGAAGGCTAGGAGTCAAGTGAGTCGGATCCATGTTAAGGAAAACTCCAAAAGCATTTGGATTATGCACACATCCTGATGTACACGGTTTTAGGGGCCAAACCCGTGTATACACACGATTAAGGGTTTAAAAGTCGTGTGTATCATTTTTCACATGTTTTTAGGGATGGTCAAGGAAACATAAAAGGACAAAAAATGGTCCAAGGGGTCTAAGGAGTCTACAAAGGGACAAGGGAAGGCCATACAAAGTGTGATTCACTTGGAGGGGTAAAATCAGCTATAACAGACACCCAATGGGTAGAGACCAACATGGTGATTCCATCAGGACCACTTTCATCCTCTGAAGCTTCTTTGTCTCTCCTTGGCGAGCATTTTCTTCTTCTAATGAACCCAAATTGAAAAAATAAATGTACAATAATGTGGAAAATAGTAAAACATACCATTTCCAACTAAAAGCACTCAAAAATACCAAATACTTAGGGTTGGGCGGGCATTTCTATGATTTGGGTAAAACTGGGTTGAAAACACAAAAGTTGTTGTCTTGTTAATTTAACACTAGACAAATGAAAGATAATTTTAAAAAATTGAAAAAGGATTTTGTCCAAAATATATTTATCTTCAACCCCATGGTGCTAGTTTCAACTGATGACAATTGTACGGACTGTGGCGTGCATTTTCCTAAGCCCATTTTTGAATATTGACACACTATTTTTTATGTAACAACTTAGAATTTCAGTCAGTATTTTTGAATTTGTCCAAGATACTTGAAATTTTAGTCATTCATGTTCAATTTGATTGTTATGCATTCCTAGCTTGCATTTTACACCAAGTGTCCATAACAGTAGAAAAAGGGTTAAAATTGCACCTTTCATAGGTCGATTGTGAGCATACGAGGTTAGGTTATATAAAATTAATACAAGGATAGTATTCTCAATATATCTAGCCATCCAATTTCCAAAACCATTTACTATAAACATTTAATAGGAGGGTTTGGCTTGCATTTTTATTAATGTAGGTGGATATTTCATAAATACAAGACAACCATGTAGTGGTTTTGCACAACAGGCACTTTCTAAACCCAAATTGAAAAAATAAATATATAATAATGTGGAAAATAGTAAAACATACCATTTCCAACTAAAATCACTCAAAAATACCCAATACTTAGGGCTGGGCGAGCATTTTTTTGATGTGGGTAAAACTGGGTTGAAAACACAAAAGTTGTCATTTTGTCAATTTAATTCTGGAAAAATGAAACATAATTTTAAAAACCTGAAAGAGGGTTTTGTAAAAAATATATCTATCTTCAACCCCATGGTGTTATTTTCAACTTATGATAATTGTACGGACTGTGGCGTGCATTTTCCTAATCCCAGTTTTGAATATTTACACACTGTTTTTTACGTAACAACTTAGAATTTCAGTCATTAATTTTGAATTTGTCCAAGATACTTTCAATGCTAGTCATTTAGGTTAAATCTGAATTCTATGGATTCCTAGCTTGCATTTTTATGGTTATGGCTTGCATTTTACACCAAGTGTCCATAACAGTCAAAAAAGGGTTAAAATTGTACCTTTCATAGGTCGACTATGAGCATACGAGGTTAGGTTATATAAAATCAACACACGGATAGTCTTCTCAATATATCTAGCCATCCAATTTCCAAAACCATTTACTATAAACATTTAATAGGAGGGCTTGGCTTGCATTTTTATTAACGTAGGTGGATATTCCTTATCTGCTGACGATGCTGATCAGCAAATTCTTCATGGCCTCAGTAAATAATTTTATGGCCTTGATGATAAGGAATATTATGATCATTTGGATTCACTTTTTAGTATAATATTACATCAGAAATTCTACGTTTGTGAAAGCAGTGATGAGCTTCGCCCTCCGAAGCCAATCTGCTCGAAGTCTGTAATGATGATGTTGATAATATAAAGTATTTGGATGCATTGAATGGATGTTTGAAGAAGTTTGAAGCAAAATCGATCTTGGTGATTTTGGTATCAGAGCCAGAATTATCTGTGAGTGCATGATATTTTGATTATATTTGCAATCTGTAATAAATCTGTTTCTGTATTTCACTTGCAATCTTTTGAGCTGGTCCTGTAAAAGGTGGAAACGACCTCTGAGTTTATTATAGGGCATGGGGGATATGAACTTAGTGAGGTCACATCCATAGGTTTAGGCGCCGTAAATCCTCTTTTGTCAAGCTAGAATCCCTGATTCACATGGACCCTGCAATGGATGCAGTTCTACTCAGACATCTAGATTGTGAGTCTAACAACGATACAGAAGTATCTTTAGCAGAACACAGATCTTCATTTTGTAATGAATCATCTACTTCCAAATATTCAATTATCCACATCCAAGACTTAAATCCTTCTGCAAACTGGCAGCTACCTACCATTATCCCAAATGATGCATATAAGTTAAATTGGTGGTCATTCAAAACTACAACTCAAATTAAAGTTTCATCCATAGATGTCTCCTTCACTGACAAAGATGAACTTGTTCACATAATCTATTGGCAAAATGCTATATTGATTGGGAAAAAGCCCAAGGTTTTAAATATGTCCATCTAGGAGCCATAAAGCTTGGATTGGGGCCATTGGTACGCCCATATTTACTTGTTTCTTCCCTCTGTGTTGCCATCGACATGAGACATCGAAAATTTGCCGATGCAATCATTGGCTGTGTTACCACTCCATTGCATGATGGTCCTGCCTTTGGCACCATCTACCCTAAGTATTCTGTAAGTTTGGAAGACCCTTACATCTATGACCTACTAAAAGCTTATATCCTGCCTTCCACGCCACAAAATCACCAAGATCGACTTTGCTTCAAACTTCTTCAAACATCCATTCAATACATCCAAATACTTTATATAATCAACATCATCATTACAACCTTTGAGCAGATCGGTTTCGGAGGACGAAGCTCATCACTGCTTTCACAAACTTAGAATTTCTGATGTAATCTTATACCATCAGAGGGCAAGTTGTAGAGCATATTCTTCTTTTACAGACTCATACTTGAAATTACAGATAGAATTTCTGATGCAATCTTATACCGCTGGGGCCAAGTTGCAGAGCATACTCTTCGACTCAAACTAAGCTCAACACATGAGCAAATCTAAAAATCCTCCCTTAAAATGAGGCCCGAAGCCTTTATTTATACAATTCTATCCAGTCACCCGGTGACTCAAAAATGACATTAACAAGCCATAAAGAAATATTTTGGGGTGATAGTGGGACCACACTATCATTATCTCATCCCTTCACGGTCTGAAGACATATGGGGACCCACAATTCATTATGACAAATAGACTAATTTACAGACAAAACTGACAAATATTCCCGACCATATACAAAGAGAAGTGACAGAGACCGGCCCACCACGACTTTCATAAACAAAACTAGATTCTCAATCGTATGGATCATGTGCATGGCAATAGATGCAGACTTCTTTATCGCCAATGTTGACTCCACCGCAAGGACAATCAAATCCAAAGCTGTCTTCATCATCATAAAAGTAATCACATGATGGATACAGATCTTCAGGAGGGATGGGAGGATACAGATCAGGAATGAAACATCTTTCCAGATCAAAACCATGGAAAATGGGACTCTCTTCACACAAGAATTCACCGTCAAAAATTGACTCAACCTGAAGATCAAGGGGGAGTCTGCGGGTATGTAATTTGGCATCAATCTTGTTTCCGTGACGGTCACACTTGATAAAATTTTGTTCTGTAAAACCAATATGCTCCAAATGAGTATATCTTCCTCCTTGGTGGCATAGTAGGAATTTAAACCATTGGTGGTTCTAGTCAGCTACTTCCATATCTGCTTGCAGGTGTAATGTGAAGTTGGCTCTTCTGTTTACCCAGTCTACATGTGGACAGAACTTGTCAAGAAATATCTCAGACCATCTAGACCAAGATTTATTCCTGAGATTACTTGGATCTCCACAAATCACAATTGACCTTTCTTCCCGACAGAATTGGAGAATCAAGCTATAGGACGTCCAAGTTAGGTTTCCTTCTCGAATGTCAACATTCCAGACAGGCAGGTCATTTTCTTCATTACAGTCTATCCAGAGTTCTTTGCAGTTCTTTAGTTTTGACCGAGCATTCTCAAAACTTCTGAATGCTGATCGTTCCCATCTTTCTAATATCTGAAGCTTCAAAGGGCTAGCTGCTATCTGCTTGATTGGCTGCTATCTGCTTGATCAGAGTGATCTCCAAATATTTTTTTGCTTCTTTTCTGGATGCAAAATCTAGAAGTTGGTTTCTCTCTTCTTCAGAGATGGACTCATCCCATGGTTTTAGAAATAAACCATTTCTCGGCTGGTACAAGGGTTGAATAGGAGCTTTCCCTTTATCGCTGCTAGGTCTAGAGCTTGATGAGCCAAGGGTGTACATGCTTAGAGAGGGAGCTGTCGGCTACGAATTCTCTCTTGTTAGCATATCGGCTAAGTAGTTCAAATAACCATGCTTATATATTATTTCATAATCAAAATTACTCAACCAAATAAACCATTTAAGAATCCTACTATTATTTTCAGCCATCAGATTTTCATTCTTGAAGATTCCAGGCATGATCTTTAAGTCAGTTCTAATTACGAACTTAACAAGTTTTAAAAATAAAATAAAATGCTGTAAAGTCTTTTTTACTGCCAAAATTTCTTTATGACTTGATGGATAGTTCAACTCAGCTGCTTTAAACGAACCAGATCCATAGCCACACACATTCTCATTACCTCCAATGATTTCAATCAACACACCACCCCATGTGGATGAAGAGGCGTCCGTTTCAATGACTAATTGGATGATTCCTTGAGGCAAAGATAAGGCTGGGAGATTCTGGACTTTGGTTTTTATTGTCTGCACCACCAAAGTCATCTTCTCAGACCATTTAGGTGGATTCTTTTTCAATCTTGTTCCAGGACATGAATGTCACTAGCTTGTCCTCTGTAAAATGGCCGTATGTAATTTAGGCTCCCTAGGAACCTTTGCAACTGCACTTTCTCTAGAATCTGATCAGGGAAGTGGCTGAACACACTGAGGGCATGTTTCTGCAGGATTACCTGTCCCTTTTGGATATTAAATCCAAGGAAATATATTTCAGTTTTCCCTATTTCCATTTTACTTTGCGACAGGACTAAACCATGCTTGTAGACCAGATCATAAAATAGCTGCAAATGTTTAAGATGATCTTGTAGATTTTTTGAGCATATCAGAACATCATCTATAAACACCAACACCCACTACTTATCTCTAAATATTTATTCCATTCTCTTTTGGAATTCTGATGGGGCATTGTTTATTCCAAATGGCAAGACTTTCCACTGATATTGTCCACGAGGGACAACAAATGCAGTTTTATAGCGATCCTTTGTCTCAATGCCTATCTGGTAGAAACCAGACTTTAGATCAAACTTGCTGAATATAGTGCACCCAACAATTCTCTGCAACAAACTTGCCTTATCTAGCAAAGGATATCTTACCTTCTGAAGAATAGCATTCAAGGGCTTATAATTGACAACTAACCTAGGTTTACTCCTTTTGATCTCTTAGTGCTTGTTTACCACAAAAGCATGGCATGCCCAAGGACTCTTGGATGGCTCAATCAGACCTTTCTCATGTAGATATTTAATCTCCTTTGTACAAAATTCCCTTTCTGAAGGAGACATTAGCCTTGATGAAGCTTTCATTGGCTTGATCTTCTGGAGTGGATCAAATGGTAGGTTTACAAAGTATTTCTCCCTTTTTGAGAAGGCATTAGGACTTTTAGAACAATAGTCTTAGATTAGCTTAGCAGAAATTTCAGCAAGAGATTTTTTCTTATGCATTTCTGCATAGGCGATACAGCCCTCCATTTTATATAGTTCGGCTACTTTAGGTTTTGACTCAGGTCCTGGCAATATCATCTTGCACTTGCTATTAGCTTCAAAGGATAGGGGACAGGAGATTAGCCAGTCATTCACAATGCAGATGAATAACATTTTCCTTTTATCTACAATAAAAGGGCTGACCCTGAGAAGAAACTCAGAACCAAGGATACATTCTTCCTTGATACTATCTAGTTTGTACAAAGACAAAACTTCAGGGATATTAGTTATTTGTACAGGGAAATATTCTACTTTACCAGTTAAAGAGACTAGAGTGCCTTCTATTGCTGAGCCATGATCAGTAGACTTTTCCTGATAGAATAAAGGAATGGGTGGTCCTCTGGCAAGATTTAACTGACATCCAGAATCTATCATACAGCTTAAAGAATAAGACTTAAACTCAGGAGGACAGAAGGTTAGACTTATAAAAAATTTAGGACCTTGGAATAATCCTAAATTTGGTTCAAGTGAAGACAGGGAAGAGACTTTTCTCTGACCTGGGACTTGCATAGCTTCCTCAAGGTGTTTTCTGATTTCTTCATCTGAAGATTGGTCTGTTTCAGTTACCAATATAAGTAACACATATTTTAAATACTCAATCTCTGAAACTATCTTTCTCAGTTGTTGTTTCTTTTCCTTTATCTGAAGCGTGAGCATCTTTTCCCTATATCTTCTATAACTCTGTCTTGATTCATGCTCATCTGGGTTATTCCTATAAATATCTGCAGAATTGTATAGTGTAAGAGCCTCAGAAGGAGGATCCGCTTTCTCTTTTCCTTTGGTAGATTTCTCAAGAAGAATTAAGAGTCTCTTTTTCTCTTCTTTGAGGTCTCTTCTCAATATATATTCAAAAGTAGGGACAGAGGATAATTGCAAATAAACATTTGCCAAGTGTTTTTCTATAGAAGTCTTTTTGTTGAAAGAGATCATGTACAAAGAATAGTCAAATTCGGGTGGCTCACACCCCTCTAAATTTGCATCCATGTCTGAATGAGAGATAGAATCGGATTCAGAGGGAGGATCAATTTTTGCAAGAGCAATATTTGAGTCTAAAGCAGAGTCAAAATATTCATCATCAGATTCATCAGGTAAATAAATGATCTCTCTAGAAGGCGGAGGTGCATCTGCAGAACAAACACAAAGATCCCACCAATGTGGATCTAACATGGAACGTAAGGCTACAAGCCTTGGTTTACTTTTCCTTTCAGGAAAATTTCCAGCCTAGTGGCCTTTATTACCACAAATAAAGAATGCATCTTTGTCCTTCTTTTCAGTTCTTTGTTTGACATAGCGCTTAGGCTGAGATCTTCTAAATCTAGAAGGATATATTCTTTCAAACTTATTATAACCATGCTTGTTATGTTTGTAGGGCTTGTCAGGATGATATCGAGGGATACTAGAATAGAATCCTTTTTTATTTTTCTTGCATTTACAGGTTTCATGTAAATGACCTCGATTATGGGCACCACATCCCCAATCTAGCATTCGGGCTACCTCTTTACAGAAGGATGCAGAGTACATCCCTCGGTGTCTTTTGAAATCTTTACTGACTCAGTGTTCAAGACAATGTTCTTTCCAAGTCTCAAGAATAGAGGCATGCAGTTGTGCTAAAGACATAACATGAAGAGTAATGTGATTATCTTTTAAGAATTGTTCAACTGCATCTGGGACATGACCTGGAAAGCTTCTTAAGTAATTCTTCAAGTATGCTGGTTTGCCAGACTTATCAGAAGAAACTAACAGGTTTTGCATATAACAATATTATAAATGTATAATAATGTGGAAAATAGTAAAACATACCATTTCAAACTAAAATCACTAAAAAATACTCAATACTTAGGTCCGGGCGGGCCTTTTTTTGATGTGGGTAAAAATGGATTGAAAACACAAAAGTTGTCATTTTGTCAATTTAAATCTGGACATCCTGGTTGCTGACTCTTTGAGTAGAAGACTGAATAGGCTCCTTTATGAAGGCTCCCTTCCAGGCCTCTCCTTTCGGAATGGAGTCCCTCCTATAAATCATGCGCTGTTTGCTGATGACTCCATTTTTCTAGGTCTAGCCTCCTCTCAGATCGCAAGAAACTTCCAAAACCCCCTAGACCTTTTTCTCAAAACCTCAGGGAGCGCAGCTAACAAAGCCAAATTCCAAATATACAGCTGGAATTGTCCAGCAGCCACTCTTCGGAGCATCTCGCAGATCCTGCAAATTAAAACTAATCCCATTTGGACGCATTTCAGCTACCTGGGCATCCCAATTGTCAGAAAATCCTTCACCTCCTCAATGTGGACCCCGGTCATTGAGAAAATCAAATCCAAGGCGCAATCCTTGGGGACAAGATGGCTAAACCTTGCAGGAAAGTCTGTGCTCATTCAGTCCATTCTCTCTTCCTATCCAATCTACATGAGCTCAATGGTTCTAGCTCCTAAGAAGGTCATTTCCAGCATATGCAAAGAAATTAGAATATTTCTTTGGCAGGGAGGGAAAGCACAAACGAAGAAATTTCACTTGGTCAAGTGGGAAATCATCAAGAGGGATAAAAGTCAAGGGGGACTGGGTATAAGGGACCCGGAGCACACAAGT
This sequence comes from Pseudotsuga menziesii, assembly GCA_001517045.1. Taxonomy (NCBI): domain Eukaryota; kingdom Viridiplantae; phylum Streptophyta; class Pinopsida; order Pinales; family Pinaceae; genus Pseudotsuga; species Pseudotsuga menziesii. The sequence goes on along the minus strand of LPNX010222276.1, from coordinate 181,862 downwards.
AAAGCTATGGGGGCTAAAATGATCTGGAGATTGATTACTGGGAAAAGGGAATGGTGGAAGGAAGTTATAAGGAAAAAATATATCAAAAAACCAAGGGCCAAAATGTTGGATGGTGAATGGAAAGGGAAAGGAACCACTCTTTGGCAGTTGTGCAAAGCAACAGTCAGTATAATAAAGGAAAACTGCTATTGGATCCCTGGCAATGGGAAAAAAATAAACATCTGGACCAGCAACATTCTAGGTCAATTCAAACGCTCCTCTCTTCCAGGTTTGAGCTCTTTCTCTGATTGGTTGTCTGAGCAGAACATTCTTACTCTTTTCGATCTGTCTCTTTGGGATTCGAATGGTCACTGGATGGGGTGGAAGAACATCTCTCCTCCACATCTCATGAGTGACGCAGCAGAAATCTTGTTTTCCTCCCTGAACGGTCTCTCTCCTTTGTGTCTCTCAATCAAGGATCAGCTGGGCTGGGGAAGAACAGGGCAGTACACTGTGAAAGAAGGCTATAAAATAATATCCAAGGATCAGACGATGGTTGAAAAAGTTTGGAAGCTGGTTTGGCATCCTGACAGCATTCCTAAGGTCAACACGTTCATTTGGCTTCTCCTCCATAACAAGCTTTTGACGGCAGAAAACTTAAGGAAACGAGGCATTCTTGGTCCATCACACTGTGCCCTGTGCCACTCAGCTGAAGAGTCATCCAGCCACCTCTTTCTTCAATGTGAGCTCTCCAGGTTGGCGTGGAAGCTCATTCTCCCAAATGCTTTCAATAGAGAACTTCCCGGCAATGCTCCGCAGCTCCTCAAAGACTGGGTATCCCTCTTTCCAGGCTCCCTAAATAAGAAGCCTATATTAAGGCGCATATGGGCAGCTATCCCAAAAAATATATGCTGGAAATTATGGCTCGCCAGGAATCGAGCCATTTTCAAGGAGCAAAAGGTCATCCCAGTTCAAATTGTGGCAAAAACAATAGGAATGATAGCAGAAAAATTCGCCTCCAATAACATCACTTTCCCTCAGCAAGAATCCATTCCTGAACCCCTTGCCAACTGGTGCAAACTTTTCTTAAAGGAAAAAAGCTCCCTTCAGTCCAATTATATCTCAGGAAGCAAATCTATTCCAGCTCAGCCTCTTCATTGGGAAGTGAGACTTTCCATCACCGAATTTCAATCCTGGCTCCGAGCCAAAAACTCCTACTCCTTGTTCTTTGATGGTGCTTCGAAATGCAATCCAGGGGTGGCAGGTGCGGGTGGGATCCTAGTTGATCCCGGAGGACAAGTGGAACATAGATTCGCTTGGGGACTGGGTCCTAGAACCAACAACGAAGCAGAATGGATGGCCCTTCTCCAAGGTCTTCACCTTATTCGGAACAAAAATCTCCAGAAAGTTCTGGTCTTCGGCGACTCCAGGCATGTCATCTATAAGATGATTAATGGGTATCCTTCAGGAGATATCAAATGTCATAGACTATATAAAAAGGCTCAACTTCTTTTGTCCCAGCCCATCGAATTTTATCACATTCTTCGCCAGAATAACAAGGACGCAGATGCGATGGGAAATGTTGGAGCTAGTCTCCCTCAAGGCCATTTCAGACAGGATGAGGATCCTCCTTTCTACAAAGCCATTCCATGAAGAGAACTCTAAGAAACCTCCATCAAATCAAGAATAGGCAAACTTATGAAATGAAGCTTCTTGATTCCAAGGATTATAATTGCATGGTTATTGTTTTTTCCCCCCTTGGCTCCCTTGTTTTCATCCTCTCCCTCTTTCTCCTTTCTTTCTTCCCCTTTCCATCTTCCCGCTCCCCCCTTCATCCCTTCTACCACCCCCTCTCCTCGCGTCACCCCCTTCCAGCTGGTCTTCACCCTCTCCCTCCCCTTGGCGGTCACCTGCATTTAAGATCCCGTCTTGTCTTACCCTATTTGGCAGCCGCGTGGATAGTCCAGCCCACCTCGATAGCAGAGAATTTAACTCCCCTTAGGCTCACATTGAAGTGCCATTCCTCCTCGCATGAACGAGGTTCTTCTTACTCTGTCTCCATGTCGAACCTTAGCCTTATCCTGTCTCATGGTTACGTTGCGGGTTTGTATTCAGACTTTTCCATCCTTCTGCAAGAGGTAGACGGAACTGGAATAGGGAGTTTGCAGGTTCCTCCTTGGCATAAGCGGCCTTCTATCGTTGAAGAAAATCTCGTTCAGTCTGCCCTCTGTCAAATTTATTACCCTTCAGATCATTGGGAAATTGACTCTCAGGCTGAGAATTGGAGTAACTCAGCCCTCCAGCAAGCAAATCATCAAGAGTTAGCAGAGGTAGCAGTTTGCCCCTTGCAATCTCAGCTGTCTCGCTTGGATATTTCGTCCGACCCAGGCATTATGGCGCATTTGGGTAACAACCTTGGACTGCAGGATATCATGAAGAACTTACGAAGGGTATATGAGTTAACAGCTATAGGGGTTAAGGAGAGTAGAGACACAGCCAAGGAAATAAAGGAAATGAGCGAAACTGTTAGCAGGACATCTCAGGAAGTCAGCAACAATGGAGCCCGCACAGACGACTTGGAAAGCAATCTGCTAGAACTTCTGGGCAGAGTTGAACACATTGAAGAAGACATTCAAAGGCTCGTTTCAATGAACCAGGAGAGCAGGGTCAATGGCGTCAACGACCCAGCACCCCAGCCTATGGAAGAAGAATCTGTTCAACAGCCCCGCCCTCAGAGAGGCAAATGAATTTTATAGCCTGTTTTATGTTCAGTTTAGTAAGGGGTTTATGTTTCAATTTTGTATGAATCATGTTTTTCTGCACTCTGCTATGTAGACAATTTGTAAGGGTATTCACTACCCGGTTAGTATGCAGCTCAGAAACAATCTTTTGCTCTCTGTTTTGGGAGATAGATCATGTTTGGCTTGTTGTTTTTATGCCGTGTTGGCCTTATATCTTCCTTCAGAAATGTAATGAATGGCTGTGCACAGCCTGATAATACAACCCCTTTTCTGTTTCTGTTAAAAAAAAAAAAAATCTGGACAAATGAAACATAATTTTAAAAAACTGAAAGAGGATTTTGTCCAAAATATATCTAGCTTCAACCGCATGGTGTTATTTTCAACTTATGACAATTGAACGGACTGTGGTGTGCATTTTCCTAAGCCCAGTTTTGAATATTTACACACTGTTTTTTACGTAACAACTTAGAATTTCAGTCATTAATTTTGAATTTGTCCAATATACTTGCAATTTTAGTCATTCATGTTCAATTTGACTTCTATGCATTCCTAGCTTTGATTTTTATGCTTATGGCTTGCATTTTACACCAAGTGTCCATAACAGTAAAAAAATGTTAAAATTGCACCTTTCATAGGTCAACTGTGAGCATACGAGGTTAGGTTATATAAAATTAACACAAGGATAGTATTTTAAATATATCTAGCCATCCAATTTACAAAACCATTTACTATAAAAATTTAATAGGAGGGTTTGGCTTGCATTTTTATTAATGTAGGTGGATATTTCATAAATACAAGACAACCATGTAGTGTTTTTGCACAACAAGCACTTTCTGAACCAAAATTGAAAAAATAAATGTATAATAATGTGGAAAATAGTAAAACATACCATTTCCAACTAAAATCACTTAAAAATACCCAATACTCAGGGGTGACTTAGGGCTGGGCGCGCATTTTTGTGATCTTGGTAAAACTGGGTTGAAAACACAAAAGTTGTCATTTTGTCAATTTAACTTTGGACAAATGAAACATAATTTTAAAAAACTGAAAGAGGCTTTTAAAAAAAAATAATTCTATCTTCAAACCCATGGAGTTAGTTTCAACTTATGACAATTGTATGGATTGTGGCGTGCATTTTTCTAAGCCCCATTTTTGAATATTTACACTGTTTTTTAAGAAACTTAGAATTTCAGTCATTTTTTTGAATTTGGCCAAGATACTTGGAATTTTAGTCATTCATGTTCAATTTAACTGCTATGCATTCCTAGCTTTCATTTTTATGCTTATGGCTTTCATTTTACACCAAGTGTCCATAACAGTAAAAAAAGGTTAAAATTGTACCTTTCATAGGTCGACTGTGAGCATACGAGGTTAGGTAATATAAAATTAACACAAGGATAGTCTTCTCAATATATCTAGCCATCTAATTTCCAAAAACATTTACTATAAACATTTAATAGGAGGGTTTGGTTTGAGAATACATCAAAACATGTAGAGAAGAATATTACTCTATTATTATATTACTCACTGTATTAATCTATTTTTTCCAAAATAGTTAGAATGCCAAATTTTTACTCTATTATTTACTCTTCCTTTCTTATTTTCAATAAGTATACTTAACATGATAGAAAAATAAGTATACTCAACATGCTAGGAATTTTTCTATATTGAAATTGAAAATTTAAGTTGTGTATAGTTGACTTGAAACACATTTGTAATTTTTATTATAGTTTGCAAAACTCAGAACACATTTGTAACTTTTTATTATAGCTTGAAAATGTCTGAACACATTTGTAATTTTAATTTTTGTTCGAAAAAGTTAGCGTGCTGGTATCTTGTACGTGAATTCGCGTGCATCCTGTGTGTGCATCCCCTTTTTCCTTTCTGAGCATGCCATCATCTTGCAAAATGGAAACAACAACCTCATCTTCCATGTGATCAACTAAAATAGGGGATTCTAAGACGTTCACTATCAGAAAATTCGGAGAGAGCGCTAAGGCATGGAGTGACAGAACCAATTGGCCAGAAGGTATGCTAAATGTCCTAGTTAGAGTAGGAGTGCATCATTTTATTTTTGGTTAGATCAATTTCAACAATGAAGAGATAGATAATGCTATTTCTAATTATGATGATGAGTCCAAGGAATTGATTATTTTTGGGAGGAGGGTTTGTTTGGACCCTGATTTGTTTTCAGGTGCAACAAAAATTCCACGTAGGGGGGGAGTAATGTTGATCACCAAGAAAAACCTCAAAGTAGAAAAGGGTGAGATGGAAAAAAATATATGTGGAAAAATGGTTAAGGTTTCCCGGAATGGTTTAAAGATGTAAAATGTTCCACCAGGACTGTACAAAACCTTAATTCAAATTGTACTTAGGACAATTATGAATCACCACAAGCAAGATAATTTAGGTGATTTTATGAAGTTGGTGATTCATTGGGTTGAATATCTGGCCATAGATGTTCCTCATTTATTGGCAAAAAAAATTCATTTTACACTGCAGGAGAGAAAAATGAAGAGTGTAAAGTTCAATTACCCTACCACACTACAAAAAATTATTGACTTATATCAACTCAACATTGTAGAAGGAAGCAGATTTAAAACTACATGCATTAAGAGGCCAAAACTAGAAAAAATTAACCAGGAAGTTCCTCAACAATCTCCAAAGGACAATGTACAAGTCCCTGAAGAGCCTTTTGAGTACTATATGGAAGGTATGGGAAGTGACCCTGAATAATTTGATGCTGTCTCAATTTTGGCTGGATTACATGAAGGAAGAGAAAGAAATGTAAACGAGATGCATGATGTTGAGTTTAATGAACACAAGGAGCATAGTGATGATGACATTTATGCTCGTGCAGAAATGCCACTTGTTATATATACACCTCCACAGTTGGGAGTTGAGAAAAATTCCTCTCCAAAATATTTCACACAAGCAAGCAAGCCAGCCGTGAAGATGTAAAACTATTCACACAAGCAAAACTAGACCATTTCATTTGATTTGAAAGATTAAGAATGATTCTAATGGGTCTTGTGATTGTTTTTGGCAAGTTCTCACTGATAAAAAATGGTCATATGGAAAGAGAGACAACATGGTAATGATGACGCCTTTGCCGAAAGGAATGCGGGTTGAATAGCCGCATTAAGAGACTGTGAACTCCTAAAATTCTTCTAGACTCCTAGTATGGTATCACACGAGTGAATGCTTGAGCATATACTCCGGATGTGGAATCTGGAGCAACAACACTTTGAGGTTGGGGCTCATATTCTGACAGTTGAGGTAGAGGATATCTTCTTCCTTACTAGCCTTTCGAGACGTGGTGCTCCCATCTCACTGATTGGTTCCCGCAAAGGGGACATAACTACACAGGAGTTTATAAACCGTCACTGTGTCCCTAAGACAAGGACATCGGGAAATAAAATCCCCATAAAGGCAGTGATGGATGGAATAATATGGACTGTATTGTTTAATATGCAGAGAGTGGCGGGAAGCAAGGGAGTGCACCAGGCTTCTAGGGCACATATGCTCTATGCCATAGAGGGCATGGTGCCTACAGTATTCAACTAGACGGAAGCCCTGCTTTCTATATTCAAGGATCAGATCACCAAGTGTTGGTAGGGGGAACTGAAGTAGTTTGGTTTTGGTTCCATTCTAGCCTGCTTCTTCTTCAAGCGGGTACCACAGATGAGACCCCAAGTGGTCTTTATAAACTTGAGAACGTGGGACCCTCGCATGCAGAGGTGGGTCCGGATTATGGCCCGTACTGGAGTGGGCAGGGGGAAGGTGAAGTTCGGTGACCTGTTATTCTGATGGCTCAGAGATTAGATCCTCATGGTGGAGGATTATGCTTATGCAGGTACAGACTTCAGTGGAGACCTTGACCTACCGCTCCCACGTAGTGGATAGTGGGGTGACATCGGTAAGAAGCAAAAACCCTAAAATGGAAATAGTGTTTTTATGTTTTTTGATGCTTTAAATATTTTTATGTTAAGTAACGAGACCTGAATATTTTCATGCAAACGTTGGAGCAGCATGACCTGGGGGAGATTTCCCATTGGATAGATGGGCTGGAGCCAGCTTCTTACCACAGGGTGACGATGTGACCAGGGAGTTAGAGGAAAACCTGGAGAGGTTGACCTTAGATATCCCTGATGCTTCCATTGATGACCTCCCTATGATGTATTAGAGACCTACAACAGGAGTATTGGGTCGGTTTAGCAGACTGCTAGGTAGAGTAACCCGAGCAGTGATACGCTACCACGAGCATCACTAGACAATGTATGCATGATGTCTCTACTAAAAGTTGATAGCTTCAGGATTTTGTATGGTGATTTTTACCTGAAAGCCTACATGCTTTAGATGAGGTCTCGTGACCTATGTTTTGTAAAACATGTTCATATATATATACAGAGTTTTACCTGGTGTTTTTATGCCTCAAATGGTGGATGTATTTTACATGAATTTTATGTGTCTATAATTGTTTATTTACAATGAACCACGTTTGATTTTAATGTCATGAATGGACCAATCTAGGATGTAATTAGATAATTAGTCAACAACTACATTATGTTCCCTAGGGCTATGCCTATAGGTGATGGTTTCAAATGACCTTTCTAACAAGTGTACCATCCAAAAGAGATGGAGAAGCACAAGGTTTCTAATGGTATAGACATGGTTTAGATGACAAACCACAAGTTGTGAGTCCATCAAGACAACTGGATTGTGAACATCTTGTGAGGTAGATTCAGTCAGAATACCTATGACCGCTCGATACTCAGCGATGTTGTTGGCAGCGGGACCAAAACAAACCACTCCTGAACTGACCAAATCTTCAGTTGGGGAATAGAGAGCCCAAGCAGTTGAGGAAAGATTCAAGGTGTGGTGGAAAGCACCATCAGCGAAGCCGTAGAAAGCCATCTGCTTTGCATGACCAAAACATGGTATAAATAGATACGGACACTAAACTCAAAACCATATTGAAAATAGTAAAGGCACACTGAAAGTCAAGCAATATACATATATAAAAGATACTATCCAAGAAATACCTAGGCATAGTACCTCTTCAGGTACAACCCATTGCGAGGTTTCCCTAAAGGGATTCCATCGTAGTCAACGAGCTTGTAGGCCCCTTTCTCTAAAACTTTAGAAATGATGAAAGGACTGTACCACATGGACTCGAACTTTCCTTTCCCTAGTTTGTCATATCTCTTGTCGTAAGTCAAAACTAGATCACCCTCGTTAAAGGCACAAGGTTGGATAGATTTATCATACTACGCCTTGACGCATTTCTTACGTGCCTCATTATCTAAGGCAGCATCTCTCCTAGTTTCCTCAAGGTTGTTCAAGTACAAAAATCTCTCTTCCTCTGCGGAAGTGTCTGGGAGAAGTTCAACGAAAAGTTTTAAGGATGGAATCTGAAATTGAATCGGTAAGACATATTTGAGTCCATAGACAAGTTAGAAAGGTGTGAAACCAGTAGTTGTTTTCACCGAAGTCCTATGAGCCCAAAGGGCGGAGAAAATAATATGGTTCTAGTTGGATTTATGGTCTCCAACGATCTGACAAAGCATAGTTTTAAAAACTTTGTTAATGGCCTCAACCTGATCATTAGCTTGCAGATAATATGGCGTAGAGTTTTCATGGAGAAAACCTAGGTTGGCACTTAGTTCCTCCATCATTTGATTATGAAAATGTGATTTTTGATCAGTAACAATGTACCGTGGGACTCCAAATCTAGCTATGATATGATTGAACAGGAAGAGAGCGGTAGTATTACCATATTTCACATATGTAGGATTGGCCTCAGCCCAATTTGTAAAATAGTCAATGGCTACGATGATGTAACCATGCCCCTCGGTTGAGGTAGGCTTACAATGCATATAATCAAACCCCCATTTGGAAAATGGGCCAACGAAAATAAAGGGGTGTAGCAGAGTAGGATGAGAGCACTTTTTAGGGTAAAATTTTTGACAAGGTGGGCATTTCTTAATAGCCTCATGATCATCTTTAACGACTGAAGGATAGAAATAGCCAACGCGAAGGATTTTATGGGTTGTAGCCATACTAGATAAATGACCACCAAATGCTCTAGAGTGGCAATCAGTCAACACATGTTCAGCTTCCTCATGGGTGAGGCATCACCGAAGAATAGAATCAATCCCATGTCTATACAATGTATCATTCAGGATGAGGTAGTATCTCGCGTGGTGATGGATACAGCAGCGATCATCATGGGATAGATTTGCCTAAAATATTTGTGTTTGGAGATAAATAAGCATATCTCCATACCATGGTTCAATAGTGCTTATCAGGAATAGGAATTCATTCAGAAATGAATCACTAGGCTCATATTCCATCAAAGCACAAGGAAGATCACACATGAGCTCAGAAAAGACCAAGGATTTCTTTGATGTGGCTTTGGAAAATTCCAGATCAAACTCTTGTAGTATGACTATCCATCAGGAGTACTTGCCCCTAAGCACCTGACAAGTCGGGATGTAATAGATAGGGTTCTAGTCTGCCAATACAGTGGTTGTGCGGAGAAAAATGTAGTGACAAAATTTTTGTACAACAGTGACTATGGCCAATGCTAACTTCTCCATGCATGAATATCGGGTTTTAGAATCCATAAGATTCTTACTAGCATAGTAAATCATGTGCTCCTGACCGTTGGGATTTTCCTGCACCAAAACCATAGCGATGGTAATAGTGGAGGCAGTAATATACAAGAGAAAGTCATTTGAATAATCTGGGGGCATATCTTGGGTGGATGAGTCAGAGCATGTTTGAGATTATCAAAGGCACGTTTGGATTGGTCATCCCAGAAGAACGGAGTGACATTCTTAAGGAGACGCATATAACCGTGCGTTTTCTCTACAAAATTGCACATGAAACGACAAAAAAAGTTTTCCTTCCCTTGCAAACTTTGGAGTTTGAGAAGATTGGTTGGGGCTAGTAGAGCTAAAATGGTGACAATTTTCAAAGGGTCTATCTAGATGCCATCCTTAGAGACCACAAAATCTAACAGACGTCTCGTCTCAATGTAGAAAACACATTTACGTGGATTTATCCGTATATTATAATGACAGCATCTCAGGATAATATCTCTAAGATGACCAAGGTGGTCCTCCCATCGCTGTGAATGAGCAGGGAGGTCATCAAGGTACGGTTCAACAATATGTTTGATATCGTGAAACACATAGGACATCGCACGCTGGAAAGTGGCTCTAGCATTTTCCAAGCCAAAAGGTAACTTCCTATACACAAAGGTCCCCTATGGGAAAATGAATGCCACCTTGTGCTGATTAGTGGGTGATATCTCAATCCGATTATAGCCAGAAAATCCATCCATGAATGAGAAGATGACACTTCCAGCACAGTTGTCAATAATTTGATTGATATGTGGAGTAGGAAAGTTGTCCTTGGGACAAGCTTTATTCAAGTCTCTAAAATTGATACAGACTCTAATGGTGCCCTGCTTTTTATTGACATGGACAACGTTTAATACCCATTCCGTCAGGGGTACGGGATAAATAAACCCAGCTTTGATAATTTTCTCTATCTCAACTTTAATAACTGTGGCCTTCTGTGGATGGACTTGCCTTAGTTTTTTCCTGAGAGGTTTAGCCATGGGATAGGTTTTAATTTCATGGACCAAAATGGATGGGTCTATCCTTGGCATTTCTTCATAATACCAGGCAAAAATATCAAGGAATTCTTTGAAAAGTGCCTTGTATGCTTCAGATTCGTCTGTCGAGCAGTTCTGCCCAACGTGAACATGCTCGATGGTACCAGGCTTGGCTGATATGTCAATCGAATTTGTCTAAGTAATGTTGCAAAGGTTTCCTTCAAAATCCGTGTCTTGCAACAATATAGGACTTTGAGGTGTGTTGACAATATCAATGGAAAACAAGGATGCAAATTCATGGTTAACCGAACTAGTGTTGGGGAGGAACAGGGATCTATGATGGTGATCCTCCCAGATGGACTCATTCATATTCATAATATCCATAATGGACTCGTCGAAAGGAAAAGTATCAGAGAGATCATCCATAATAGGAAGAGATGGTTCTAACCAGTAAGGCAGGTGGTAAGGATCCGAAGCCACCAGATGAAGCTCATCAGTGTGATCATCAAAAGGGGTTTGAATGGTGTTGTACATTTCTTCATGTGGACTCAACGAGGTGGATTCAACAATTTGTTTTCCCTTGGGATCACAATCAAATGATGCAATCATATTCACTATCGCCGTGTCTATGTTAGGAGGAATGGATGGAAAAATCCCCACAAGGGATGAATTCTTCAACATGCCTACCCCAATCGACTGGTAAGGAGGAGGGGACTGGCCTAACATAGGGATTTTATTAGCTCTAGAGATCGTAACATCCGGCGTACAGAAATCAAGATGATTAATGGTAACAATTCTCCCTAGATGTGGAAATTGGATTGTTCGGAATACTGTCGAAGTGATAGCAGTCATGGCATAAAACCAATTTCTTCCTAGAAGGAGGTTGTAATCTAATAGGGAATCCACTACTTCTACTTGAATAGAAATAGTTTTTCCCCCAAGCTCGATTGCAAGGGCTGATATGAGACCAAGGGGCTGGAAACCTCGTCCATCAAAGGCCTTTAGAGTCGTAGGTGATGTTACAAGCTCGGGAGAGCCGATAGCTTTCCAACAAGACAGGGACAAAACCGAAGTTGAAGCTCCTCCATCTAAGACAGTCCTAAAGACTTTCTTTCCAACTACTTTCGTAATTATTTGGAAAGCAAGTTTGTGAGGTAGTCTAGACTTATAGTTCTCGACATTGAAATGAATCAAACTAGAATTATCTGGATCTAAAGATCCTAACACAGTTAACAGGTTTTTTCGTTGTGTAGGACAACTTTGGAGCACTTCCAAGCCTAAACATTGCACATGGTGCCTGAGGGAGATCTTCAACTACATTATAAAATTGAGCAGCTCGGGCATTAGGGTTAAAAACAGCCTTTCTAAGAGTACTCTTGGGTGGATGCAAAATCATATCGAGAGTAGGATTCTCGATGGTTAGGGGGACAATAGACGAGGATTCGAGAGAACTAGTAGAGGGAGATTTCCCTGAAGAAGAATAGTCTTGTTTCTTGTCTACGAGTTTGTCATAATTTTGACTTCAAGTTTGCAGACTAATGGTATCCGAGGACATCATAAAAATTTCCTCTGACGAACTAGAGTTTCCCTAATTAGACATGTAGTCTATCAGTTGTTGTTGAGAGGGAAAAGGATCCGTGAGAAATGTGGGTGTGGGATTTGTTTTCAAAAATTGGGTGATTTCATCCTGGCGGGGACACTCTTTTGTGAAATGGTCACCTCTACATAGCAGACATGGATACTTTGCTTTTCTTTTCCATATATCGTTATCATTGTTGCTTGGTTTTGGGTTCTCCTGTTGGTTTCTAGGTTTTTTATTTTTATTTTTATCTTTCTTTTTATTATTTCCAAAGGTTTGAATACGCTGAATTGAATTAACCTCAGTGGAAACCTTGGGAGTCAAAGGAGTAGGGGTGGCAGTCTGGGGTTTCTTGGAAAGTTTTGTTGCTGACGGGGACTGGATTGAACCAACAATCCCATCAACAAGAACTTCTTTTGGTGGCTTTGCAGGATCGGTGCTTGAGCGAGGAGCTTGAGGAATCAAGTCATACAAAGTTTCAGACTGGGAATAGACCAAGTCTAGATACTGGGCTCGAATAATGGCTTGCTCTTCAGTAACGCCACCGCCTATAGCCACATCTTGGGTAATCGGAGGCAACAAAGATTTGGTAAACCAATCAGCTAATAACTGACCTGGAATAGGATCCTTAATAAGTCTTCTCCGCCTTCTCCACTCATGGATGTGATCGGATATGTGGCTGGATGTGTTCTGTCGTAGAGAATTTAAGAGATCAGTACCCGTTTCATAATGAATAGGAAGCTGAAAGTGTGTAAGAAATACAGTTGCCAATGAGCCAAAATCCACAAATGAGTGTTGCGGAAGTTCAATATACCATTTCACAGCTGTACGGGTCAAAGTTTGTTGAAATATTCTTAAACGAACTGAATAATCCATAAGGGAGTTTGAAGAACACCACAGATGGAATGTCATGACATGGTTTTTCGGATTTTGGAATTTCTGATGGTAACTTTACCAGAATGGGAGGCCATAAGGGGTTATGTCGAATGGGGTCATTAATGAACTTGGATAAATCAGGAAAGTCCAAAGTTGCTAGGAAAGGTAACTGACGGTTAGGTTGCACATACTGGTAATATTGAAATGCATATAGTTACTAGTAGGACCGTAAGTAGACTAATAGACAGGTTGTTTTGACGAAGAACCACCTAAAAATCTGCCCGTAGGGGGTTGATTTCCAGGATTAGGACCCTTAGGACCACCAGGGCCTCCGAAAGGAGGGCCACGAGGGCCTCCAGAACCACCAGGACCATTGGGACCACTAGGAGGCAGACCATCAGACCCTCCCAAAACTCGAGGAGGTAAACCTCTAGAGCCTCTGGAACCACTAGGAGGAGGGATACTAGACCCTCCATGGTCATTAGGAGGAAGGCCATCAGGCCCCCCAATACCATCGGGACCATTAGTACCATAAGGAGGAAAGCCACCAGGCCCTCCAGGACCATTAGGCCCCCCAGGGGGAGGACCTCCATAAGGCGGTCCTCCGGCACCTCCCGCAGTATGTATAGGTATCCCCCTCATAGCTGGCATGTAGGACCAGTTAAGTTGCCCCCATGGCGTGAAAGTATTACTAGGATATGGAATTCCAGCATAAGGAATTCTTGTAGGATTGGGTGGATAATTAATGTTTCCTACAGGTATTTGATTTGCTATATAACCATAACCCCAACAGGTTTTATTGGTTACAGGTTGTGCCCCCAAGGGATGACCTGAATTAGATGGGCGATTAACCACATTAGTGTGCATGGGAGGGACATAAACTATAGATTGCTCTATACCATAGGTCTATCCTTGACTAGGTACAATTCTGGTGCCAGATAACATAGGTCGTGCCGAGGGTTGCCCCATGGCACTAGAAGGTAATGAAAAAACAAGAATTGGAGGTTGAGCCCCAAGTGTGGAAGACCTGGGAGGATTAGGAACAGACATAATATGGGAGGTGGTGGGGTTGGTAGTTTGACCTAGGTTGTGTGGAGTTACTATGCGATCTATAATTGGTTCAATGGGTCTCATAGAATCGACAAGTGAATAGTATCCCATAGGAACAACTGTGGAATGTGATGGTGGTGTGCCCAATATGTCATCTATTTTCTTTTCAATATCTTGTGCATGGAGAATGGCTGCATGGTATTGTCTACATTCTTCTTCATCTGGAGAAACTTCTTCAGAAAAGTTTAAACGGGTGCCAAATGAGGCAACGGCCTGTCCTATAGAGTTATCCCAAAATGGAGCATTGGGACCATAATCCGGATGGGTAGTATCATCAACATGACCTTCTATGGGAGATGGAAAAAAGTATTACCTCGAGAAGGTTGTTGGAACAAGGGAGGCGAGTGTGAAGGATATGGTCCTCCGCTTTCTGCAACCACATTATCTCCCACTTGGTAGGTGGCAGCAGCTCCGTGGTCGATAACTTCCATTGGATTTTCTCCTGAAATAGGAATAAAATAAGGTGGTAAGACCCATACTCTTCTGGATTTTCTTAGCTCATTTAGTTTGTATAGCTCCTATCTAACCTAGGGTATCAAAAACTAGAAAACACACCAAAAATTTCCCTACTCAAGCTATAGGTCAAACAAGCAAACTTAAATGACAAGAGGAGTTCAGATAGTCAGGTCTCTCACCAAGATTGTCAAGAAGGTGCCACTCGCGATATACTTCAAGGGTACGTGCATAGTAATCTCCCCGAATGTTGTTTTCAGTGTATGGCTCCAAGCAAGACAGCCAAAGGACTTTCCTCAGATGGATAAGGTATCCTAGTGGGGTCTCCCGATATACGCAAGGTACATGGGAGCTCAAATTGGTAGTAGTGCTATTTAATGCATAACCGTACACAAGGGGCCTTCTGATATACAATTGAGTACATGAAGTACCTTTATATATACCTCAAGGGTACATGAAAGGTCATTTGATATATCGACGGTATGTGGAAGAACCCTGCGAGTCCTAGGATGTAATGCGGACAAGTAACGATAGCTCCTACACTTAACGATGCTCTAACACATCTCTAGCCTATCACTCAAATTACTAAGTAAATTTTAACCTATAACTACCATTAATTTTAAAGTGGATGGTTAGGTGAATGCATGGAGTTTTGACAGAAAAAGTAAAACCATGCAATATGCATATGCAAATATTTCACTTTACTGTCGTGGTATGCCTACCTACGGGAGGGAAAGAGAGTATTTTCTTTTGCTTCAAAACCAAAAATTTCCAAAAAACAATCTTGAACACAAAATCAAAGACAGGAAACACTTTCCAAACTCATTTCTCTTTTCTTAAAGCAATCAAAAGGGAAGGAGCCTCTTTTCATAAAAGAAAAACAAGAAGCACACTATATGCAATATGCACTCTATTTTTCAATTTTTCTTAAAGCATAGATAGATCTAACTTAAAAATACAATATTTTTTATTTTGATCAGATAGTGCTAATGAAAAAGAGACAAAATAACATAGAGAACCTAAAAGATTGTGAGTCCAATCAGAGATCCAATGTCTTATGCTCACTAATGATAATGACCTAATCTCAGTAAAAAAAATTCTTTTTAAACAAGCAAAAAGAAGTCTTCTATGGAAACAAAAAATGAAATCAAGATGATAATTAAACATTTTTCTTTCAGTCTATATAACAGAAATGGAAAGAGAGCTCGCTAACACCTAAGCTTTCGAAAAACAAATCCTTTCACAAACACAACCAACAAGCATAGAAGAAAATGGACAATCAACAAGCCTAATATAGCTTTTGAATTCTTCAATCAAACCGATCTTTTACCACAAAATTTCAAACCATAAGCATCAAATTCTAACACACAAGCTTGACAGTGCAGGGCTGAAAGCAAATCAACTCAATTTTTTTGCAAAAAATGACAAAAAAGTAGTCTTGGAATGAGGCCTACCTGGCACCATGCTGGAGGGGTCTTGACAGAGCGGTTCTAGATGAGCATCGCTTCTGGATAACAGGACTCAGGCGGTGGCACCGCGTACTGCTAATAGGTTTCAGGTGGTGGCACCACTTCTCACCAACAGCATAAGAGCGGTTCCCTGTATAGATCAAAAACACAAAGGAGAACGACAGATCAGGTTAGAAAAGGATCAGATCAAGGAAAAAATTGATGGATTGATAGTAAAAAAGAGCATAAAAATTTGAAATACTTCAGATCTGAAAGTTTCAAACCAAAATTCACTAAGTCAGATAGCATATCTAACTGAAGAGAGTTGGAGATGGAACTTGGATTCAGACAAGAGTTCAAGAACTTAGGAATATTAGATAAACTAATATATGTATCAATCCCCAACGTAGTCACTAGATTTGTAAATAGGAATATTTCACCTTTTGTGGACAGAAGCTATTCCTCTAGTCTGAATGGTTAAGATCCAGAACAAATGAGTGAACGACAAAGGATGAAGACCTTCCCTGGATGTCGTATACACCTAGAATGTTGCTTTGATAGTGAACCTATGTACCTGCAAGCAGATCAAGCATGCAAACACATCAAAGCTAACAGAAAATCATCTACTTATCCATGTTAGTGACTAAGGAATCTAACAACATGTACATGTGAAATCAAAACAACAGTAATGTGGGACAGAAATCAGCTTTGCATTAAAGATGTATGGAGAATTTTACAACCATTTCCTTAGTGTCGACAAGCATCTTGACGAAACAAACACTTCATACCCATAAGCTCCAACTTTGCTCTCTATGCTCTCCAATGGCTTGGACTATGTGGTCAATCCAACAACATAACAATACCTCTATAGTTCACCCCCTCAACTATGGACATGAGCTTGTATTTATAAGGCTCAATGGATAGGAATAGTTGAGAGATTTGTGGATGAGGTGGCCTCTATGATCCTATGATGGGGGATATTGAGCTCAACTAACCGACAATGATAGGGATAAGGGAGGACACGAGGCTCATGATCTATAAGCCTCAAGAAACTTCTATTTTTCCCATTTTACCCAAGGTACCACTTTTCTTCTCTTATGACAGAGCGGTTTAGATGAGAAACACTTATGGACCAAAGACCATAGGTGGTGGCACTGTTTATGGAAAACAAGATACAGGCGGTGCGAACAAGGTACCGCTCATGGGTCACAGGGAAAACGCGGTACTGAGTTTTTTCATGTAGAATTGACAAACAACATAGGTTTCCACTCTAAGCGTTGGG
Source organism: Pseudotsuga menziesii (assembly GCA_001517045.1). Classification (NCBI taxonomy): domain Eukaryota; kingdom Viridiplantae; phylum Streptophyta; class Pinopsida; order Pinales; family Pinaceae; genus Pseudotsuga; species Pseudotsuga menziesii. The sequence goes on along the minus strand of LPNX010222276.1, from coordinate 164,767 downwards.
ATTAAGGTCAAACATTTATGTCAAAGGTCTTATCACATGGTGGTGACAGGATTTGGGTATAACAGGTCTCGATGTATTTTATCACAGGTTTACTGAAGTCTGAAGGAAATACTGTCATCATGGTGGTCGTTGATAGAATTACTAAATATGCACACTTTTGTGCACTACATCACCCCTTCAAAGCAAGCACGGTTTCCAATTCTTTTATGGAAACAGTACAAAAACTACATGGTATCCCAAATATTGTAGTAAGTGACAGGGATCCCATTTTCAATGGAAACTTTTGGACTAGAATATTTTCTTGTTTGGGTACTCAACTAGCTCATAGCTCATCTTATCATCCTCAATTTATGGAAAAACAAAGATAGTAAAAAAATGTTTGGAAGGGTATCTTCAATGTTTTGCAGCTGATAAACAAACAGAATGGGTCAAGTGGTTACCCTTGGAAAAATGGTGGTATAATACTTCCTTTCATACATCATAAAAAATGACCCCATTTATGGCACTGTATGGCTACCATCCATCACATATTCACTAAGAGACTCTAAGGTTCAAGCAATGGAAGACCAAATGGAGCATCAACAACAAGTTCTTCAACTCTTAAAGGACAACCAGAATCTAGCACAAAATCGAATGAAACAACTAGCAAAAAAGCACTGTAGTGAACAGAGTTTTAATGTTGGGAATTGGATGTTTTTAAGACTACAGCCATACAAACAGATGTCCCTAAAGAACACCAAGAAGGATAATAAATTATCACCTGAATATTACGGTCCCTATAAGGTGTTAAAAAAATATTGGTAGTATGGCCTACAAATTGGAACTACCTACATCTTCACGAGTCCATCCTGTTTTCCATGTTTCTTGTTTAAAGAAGGTAATCAGTGACAAGCTACCAGTTCAAACGATATTACTCGAACTTGAGGAGGAAGGAAAAATCATCTTAGAGCATGAAGAAATTACTAAAATATGAACTAGACAGCTTCAAAATCGATCAATTTCAGAGTATCTCATTAAATGGAAGAACTTACTTGCAGAAGATTCAACATGGGAAGATGAATCATTTATATAGCATCATCCACAACTAGTTCAACGTTGAGGACAACACTTTTTTAAGGGGAGGGGCATGTTAAGCCCTTAATGATGACACATTACACCATATAGTGTGGCGCATTACCCTCTATATTGTGGTGCATTACATATTATTTATGTAATCTTGGGTCTATTAGTGGGTTTATTAGTTGTTATTGTACACCTTTATCTCCTATATATAGGAAGGAAATATTCTCATTTTAGTCATCATAGTATCTTATCTTGTTTTGTGTACTCAGTACATTTTTTAAGGAGGTTCTTCCCTCAAAGAGGATTGATATTTATCTCTGTTATTCATATTTTAGGCATGGATTACTCTCTTATTGTCTATTTCTTCTTTTTTATGCTATATCATATTTTATTGTTCTACTTTGTTTTCTACAAAATGTGTGTGTTTGTGTGTTTCCATTTTATATTGCTTCATTCATTTTGTTCTCCATATAATCCAAATTAGTGGTATGAGAGCAATCTATTCATGATGTTTCTCAATGCTTGTACCTAATAAGATCTAGATATTTGAGAGTTTGGTCTTGAACTAGTTGATCTTGGGGAAAACCACTGTCGTTGACCCATGCACCCTCACATGGTGGGAGAAGAAAAAGATATGGCATAGTAGGAGATCATATTAATTCATTGCTTTAGGAAATCCTTGCATGACATAGAAACTATATGATGGATAATTTTTCCCAGATCCTTTGACAACTGTCAACGATAACAAACATGCCTTCAATGAGAAACCATTTCGAAGGTGCAAATCCCTTCAAGGAAAAATTTAGCTTTGACATTCCCTTTTTGAAGGCTAGATAGATGAAAATTCTTT
>LPNX010222276.1:133853-162804 GCA_001517045.1 Pseudotsuga menziesii | reverse complement strand
CCCCCCCCCCCCCCCACCATGTCAAAGCTTGGTGGGATGGTTAATGTGAGAGGTATGTCATAGATGAGTCTTGAATATACAGGAAAAACCACACTTGGGTGGATTTTGTCAATGTCATTGAGGAGGAATATACCATGTCGGAAAAAATAATGACTAGTATATGAGATGGGCAATTTTGCGCCGAAAGAGAGACAAGACAGTTTCAGAGTTCACCAATATATTCCTTTCCTTGTGCTCAAATCTAGGTATCAAAGACTCTGAATTACACTTAATCCTTAAGTATTTCCATAATGTCCTACACAGGAACAACTATGAAGAGATGGATTTCATAGACATATCCTCACTAGAAGTTTCTTATTTATATGCTATCAAGATTAGGCAAAAGAATAATTGATAGTTTGGGTGTGTAAATGAAATATAGTAGAATTATGGTAAAGGTGGCCCTAACTCACATAACAAAAAATAGGGCAAGGATGGCAAAAATTAGGACAACTAGGCCAAGTTGCAGGTAAAGAAGGGTAATATGAAATTGAAGAAAAACCTTAGCAAGTTGTGTCAGTTCCACAAAATCCCTTGTACAACAATGATGAGTTGCTCAAAATAGTCATTGTGGGTTGGGATGAAATATGTAGAGATAGAATCTAGCTTGGAACCTGATTCAAAGAAAGAATATCATTGATGTAGAACCTAGTGCCACCATTGCAACTGCAAAGATCCAACTAGAAGAGTTGGAGGAGCCAAAGGAAGGGGAGTGTTTTTTACATTCACAATTGTGGGTGAAGGGGAATCCGCTATGTTTCATTTTTAATAGTGGTATCTAGAAAAACCTGATCTCAGCTGTATTTGTCAAGAGACTAAATCTATCAACGAATCCACACCCCAACCATACAACACCAATTGGTTTATCCAGGGACGAGACATTTGGGTCAGTCCACAATGTCACCTTATGACATCAAGCCCTTCAAAGACGAGGTATTGTGTGATTTTTCCTAATTGAAGTTTGTGATGTTATTTTAAGACAACCCTATATGTGGAAACATCATGTTGTTAATGAGTATAGGCCCCATAATGTCATTGTTACTTTGGAAGGCTAAATCTATAGGATATGCAAGATAGTCCCAACAATTGTAGATCTCGGCAAAATGTAGGAAGGTCATCTCTCAGACTAGGAAATTTTTCCTCTTCATGGTTTTGTCAAAAGGAGGACAAAAGGTCATTGCAACTGCCACATCCTGAAGAAAAGGTCTCTCTGAATAGTAGAAGCAGGTGGACAAGATTGTTGAAGAGTATAGAGATATATTGCCTCACCTAAAAGGTTTCCTCTACACTATTAGGTTAAACATTCAATTGATTTGATATCTAATTGTCCTTTACCTAATGGCCCAGTATATAGGCACTCTCATTTGGAGATTGAAGAAATAAAACATATATTCAAGAGCTCATCCAAAAATACCACAATTGATCGAGCTCCTCACCTCTTGGGATCCCATTATGTTGGTATAGAAGAAGGACAGGACATGGAAAATCTATATTGATTACAAATCCTTGAACAAAATCATTTTTGAGAATCGATATGCAATCCCCTAAATTAATGATCTTCTTGATCAAATTTAGGGTGCCAAATTATTTACTAAGATTGATTTGAATTTAGGTTATCCCCATCTCTTGATTGAGCAAGTCAATGTTTGGAAGGACCGTCATGTCTAACGTCCTTTTTGAGTGGTTGGTCATGCCTTTTGGACTAGCTAATGGTCCAACAAAATTTATGAGGATGATGGATGATATGTTGCACCCATTCACAAGTTATGTTGTGTTCATATATCTTGATGAAATCCTCATCTTCAACAGAAATTTGGTTGAACACTTGCATCACATTCAATAGATCCTTAATACCTTGTGCCAACACAAGTTATACGCCAATTTGGAGAAATTCACATTTGACATGGAGATAATTTAGTACTTGGGATACATCATAGATGAACATGGGGTGTATTTGGACCCAACCAAGATCAAATTCATTCATTATTAGCCAACCTTAAAAACCCTAACAGATCTCCGCAACTTCTTAGGCCTTGCCAAATTTTATTGTAGGTTTGTGTTAGGGTTCTCTCATATCACTTGGCTCTTAAGCCAAGTAACCAAGGGTTGATCCAAAGCCAAGTTTGTTTGGAGTGAATCACAACAAAAATGATTCAAGGATTAATTGAAACAATGCATCTACTCAGCATCAATCCTCACTCAACCAGACCTGCAACAACTTTTTGAGATTGAGACAGATGCCTCTAACTATACTATTGGTTTAGTCCTCGCTCAACATGGACATCTAGTGGCCTATCATAGTGAGACACTCTTTGATTTTTTTTCATAGGTATCCCACCTATGAGAAGGATATGTACTAAATTGTGTGAGATTGTTGTCAATTGAAACATTACATCCCATGGAAGGAGACCATCATCCACATTGATCATAAGCCCATGCAGTTCATGCATAGACAAGGAAGCTTACAGAATGACCGCCATCAAAAGTGTTCCACATAACTTCAACATTTCTAGGGTTTTTGAAGGGTGAAAAATATCCAAAAGGAGAATATTTTGGAATTTTTTTTATGTTGATGAATATTTAATATTATATAATATTCCATGCATCACGTACCTTAGCATTGTTTTAGATATTTTTGCTATAAATTATGCCAAAGTTATATCCAAAAACCAATTTGCTTCATCATTTTCAAACTCATAGGGAAAAGTGTTAATCAATAATTGTGGTAGTCTTTGGAGTGTGTTCTTGCTCCCTATTTCTAGAATTTACAAGTACATATTTCTCTCTTACACCTTGCACCTAATACTATGCTTGTTCTTATTTTCCTTCTATAGATTTGTATGGTTTATAGACATCTTAGTGTTAGAGACACACAGCTGGATGGGATGATTTCAATTAGAAAGCCTTGTTGGGTTGGACGGGCCTTCAATAAAGAACAATTGCTTACATATTCTTACTTCGGGGGTACCACAACCCGAGATTCAATATTCAATTATGTGCAGTTCACCTTAAGCCCCCCCACAGCTCTCGAATCACCCAGAGACCCGTGGGCATAACCGTGTTTCCTTGTTGCTCTCAATTACAACAATATCAATATCGTGGTTCAAATCAGTTGCATGATGGACCATGGTACCATCATTAGCCCATCCCAATGTGATCAATTAGAAGGGCTCAAGGGAGTGAGTGTATGAAGAGATATGATAGTAACAAGATGATCACTACACCCTACACATTATTTCATTTCCCCATGAGAGTTCTACACCCTACACATTATCATAGTTCCCCATGACAGCGCTACACCTACACATTATCAAAATTTCCAAGATGCTCTGCCAATGAATTATCGTCCATCTTAATATAAATTTCTAGTTATAGTAGGTATCAACTATAAGACTTGTCAACCCCACAAAAAAATGATTTAGTGGTTCTCTTCTGTGATTCATGTGACGGATGAATGAAAAAATTGTGAGTATAATAGCATTTTCTCAAAATGAGAAAGCTTTGCCTTATGAAAATGTATCTAAAAGAAGAAAAGTTCGTTAAATCAGCCTTATCCCTCATGATTCTGGAAAAATATCATAATTTTGGAATGAGATTATTTCTAGTTCATCTTGTACTTCACTTTCCATGCATACACCATATACAAGTTGGCTAGGTAATCTGTAACACTAAACATGCTTAGTCCAATGCTTTTCCAATTCTCATATTCTCCCTCATTAATATCCACAAATATGATCATGATGGTAATGGTTACGATTGCAATCCTTTGGATTTAAGTATGTAACTGACAGTATGTAATCAATTATATTCTATCATGCATATCCCTCCTATTAGTTATATATAATATTATTAATAATAATTTAGTTAGTGAGTGTAGATAAGTTTAAGTTATTTTTTCCAACGAGATCGCTAAATGTTTACCTTCGTTATGGTTTTATTATAGTGAGTAGAACCATTAGAATATTTTGAGGAAAATCATCATTGGTGGGTCATTGATGCTTTCGGGTACTAGATTTAGAAGAAAATTAAAAAATATCTTAATAATTAAAAAAAAACTATAAACAATTATAAACATGTGACATGGGAAGGGTCAATATATGTTGAAATGTCTATATTTACATCGAAATCACTTCGAATAAGGGTTCTAAAATCTCTCATAAATACAACCATAATATCCACAAACAAACGCACGCTTTCTAATAGTGGAACAAATTCCTCCGAGTTAAGATAGGCAACAACCCACCCACTCTATGTCCTCATTATTAAAATACAATTATCACAAAACGACTCTTTCACTAACATGCCTAATCACATTAAGATCCATTAGAATTTTGTAAATGTATGCCAAATACTTCGATGTAAACATTAAAATTTGTAACTAAATGTTTTAAATATATGAGAAATATTTTGATTTAATGTTTTCTTTAAGATGTACTTTGCTTAGGTTAATGATATATGGTTTAATATTTGTTTAATTATCAGCTATAAATATTAAAAAATATATTAAAAAAAATTAAGCTTGAAGGGGTAGCTCTATTGGTTGGTGCTTTCGAGTCTAAGGCCGAAGTAGTCGAGGTCAGAGGTTCAATTCTCTGGGTACTTTGGGGTTAGGCTCCCAAACCTGGAGTCGACAGGGTAAGGCCCCCTCGGGTTGTCTTGTTGAGAATTATTACCGTGTATGTAGCGAACCCTCTATCTTTCGAGGCTGTGAGCCACATAAGAAATACAAAACTCAAGTTTTTTTAATAATTTATAAAAGAGTTTGAAGTATGGAATGAAGTCTTTTGGATCCATCGCATAGAATTTTTGAATCGACATTTCATACCAAGATAGTGTGGTCCATCATCAGGGAGAGAGATGAGCGAAGATGATGGTCCACACTAGCTTAGTTTGAAAGTCGGGTTAAAAAATTCTATGTGATGGATCTGGAAGACCGCATTCCTCATAATCTTGCTCACAGAAGCTTGAGAACTGAAATAAATTAAAGTATTTTTATTTTAGATTAAAATTATAGGGTTGGATCTTGCTTCCCACAAACATCCCATGCATGCAAAATTTTAGGGGCTAATCTTAGCCCAAGGGATAAATTTATTGGTTTTAAAATGGAAATGGGATAATTTTTTATATTACACCCATTTACTATGTTTATGCTACATTTTATTTAAAACAAAATTAATGAATGGAAGGTTAGCCCAATTGTATTTAGGAAGGGGAGAAAACAGAAAATGATTTCACTCTCAAAGTTTCAAATTGAGTCTTTTGATCTCCCTCGAAAAACGACTAGTATCTCCATTTCACCCCTAATTTCTACAAATGATAGTTGCTAGGGGCTATTTCTCCCTCCACACACCCCAGAAATTGAGGTCACGGTTAAATTCGTCTTATTTTTATGGATAGAATGTAGTTTTACATTTGCATTCACCCCTACATAAGCAACTTTCAATCTTTACAAATTACTAAGCTCAATCAAGGCCACGATTCGTGATCCTTTGAATCTCCACTTCCAGGTCGGAATAAGAAAAAAAATGATTATATTTTTGTGGCTTTTTATCAAATCTCTGAAAGGATGATGGCTTATTTTCTTCAGGATTCTTATCGAGTTTAGTAAATATCTATGTATTGGTTATGTCTATACTATTGTTAATATTCTTATACTTTTCCCTCTAGATGCTTGGTTTCACTTTTGGGTGCTACTCTTGGATTTTTAGCTTCATGTATTATCTTCTACCATTGGTAATTACTTGTATTTACTTTTCATCTCCCAATTTAAGAGTGATGATGGATATGCGATGGAATGGAGCCACTGATTAGTTAGCTAGGATCATTTGTGTTTGAGTTGCACGGATGATGATAATGAATTAAAAAATCAAGGTGTTCATGTGTGCTTAGGTGGCATGGAAGGTTTAAGATGGGAATTTTCATCCCCTCACTCAATAAGAGAAACCAATATGATAGATGTATCACCAATTACCCATAAAGTTTTAGCGAATTGAATTGCTTACCAAGCACTTTGTTTCTATATAAATTTACATATATTTAGTGAGTTGTGGATGCATAATGTCAAAGGGACTAATCCTTAACACACATTATTGTCAAGGAAATTTTACTTGACCACGATGATGAACTTTCATGCCTCAACTCTTGTTTTGATCTAATACTCTAATTATTTATGAAAGATAGGGAGACTTAGTGTTCGCTATTTATTGGACATCTCATTCTTATGGTCATATGATTCCGCAACTGCTTTTATGGTTAGAGAAGGATGATATTCTTTTCCCAATTCCACATTACCAGCATTACTTTGCATCTATTGCTCTTCAAGATGAGACATTGGTATACTGTATTTCTTGTGGTGATGAAAATTTTCATTGTTTTTTTTCAAGAATATTCCTAGAGTGTGGTGAATTTATATGTATTGTGATAGTTACAGTTAGGTACCAAACTACCACCATAAAAGTGCTTGTTATGTGATGAATTATTAAGATTTATCTCCTATTTAAAAATAAAATGTATATGTTTTCCTATTACAATATATGGTTTTATACTTTATCAAGAAACTCGCCAAGGCTTTACAATATTTATAATTTAGTAAAGTATTTGCCAAGACTTTACAAGGTTTTATAATTGAGTGAAAGATTTGCCAAGATTTTACAAGATTATATAACTCAATAATAAATTTTCCCTAACATTAACCTATTCAACAAAGAATCCTAATTGGTCATTTCCTTATTAAGTCAGTTTTTAGGGTTGTATACTGATAAATTTGTCCCATAGATCTTCTTGAGTCTATTGTTTAGGTTGAGCATGTTTCATTCTGAGTTAGAGTCTAGTTAGTTGCATTTCCTTAAATTTGATGACTTCCTAGTGTTATACCTCTAAATGGAACTTCTCCGTCCGAGTGATGACATCAAATCTGTCGTCACACAAAAGGACAGTATGGATAGAAGTAGGCCTAACTCTATAAGAGGTTTGGATCTTTGATACATTTTACACACTCCCGTGTTAGCATTTTTTGCACGTGTATTCACCTTCAATACATGGGTTTCCTTCTAGAAAACCGCATATCATTCACGAGTTTCCTAAACACAACACTCGTATTGATCTCAATGTTGAATTCATGAGTTTACTTCTAGCAACCTACGTATCGTTTGTGAGTTTCCTCATTACAACCCTTGTATTCCATTAATATTCATTATAATTAAAAATATTATTAAGAATGGGGCAGTTTGGTCGGTTTGGTAACCACCCTAACTCCCCTAACTATCCTAGTCTTGAATTCCTTCGTGCCAAACAACTATAAAATGAGGAGAATGGTAGAGGATAGTGGGGAAAATTTGGAGGCAAAGTTATGTTGGAGAAATTTCATTGAGGAGAAGAGCAAGAGGACTTAGAGCTAGGTCTTGTAGAGGATTTGCAATGCTTCAGAAACTTTGTTAATAAATATTATCATTTCCTTCCATCATTGTGTAATGAATGCTTCAATTGTTTTGAGTAATGATCTAGATTGTACTTTGTTTTGAATTGCAGTATTTGTTTATGTTCATTTTTCATGTCTTATAACAACTGGAGATGCTTTGAGGAAAGATTCTTTCATTGTGCAGGTGTTGAATATTGGAAGTGGAAGAGTATCGAAGAGAAGAGGACAATCTAGGATCGACCATCGAAACAAGGTTAAGACTATTGTATTCTTGTTTAAGACCCTTTTAGGTCTCTTATCTTGGCATATACTTGGTAGGAGTATAGGTTATTTATGAGTTTTTAATCTCTGTTAATGTTGGTGTTCATTTACAGTCTGATTCTTTTGGTAATCAACTTGAAATCAAGTTATTCCGAGCCTTAGAACAACTTGGTTTTTTCGAAGCTTGAGTAGTTCATTCCAATTAGGGTTTTTTCAAGCTTTGTTTGGTCTTCAAATTTTTATTTATGAGGTCTGAAAGTTAAGTCTTGCTTATACATTTGTTCATATTTATCACTTACATTTTTGTACATTGCATGTTCTTTCATTTTTATTTTGAAAAGAAATGTAATAAATCAAAGCATTTAGGTGCACACTAGCTTCAGGTAGATGCATTTTGCATTTGTTTTCAAGTTTTTAAAAAGAAAAGAGGGAAAAAAATTCATATTGATTTACAATGTTCAGTAGATAAAGTTTCATTATGTTTGAAAAAAGGAAAGAGAAATTAAATAACAATGTTAATTTGAAGCACTTTACATCATACATTTTTCTTTCCAGTCAAGTGAAAAAACATCATAAGTTGCACGGTCATCACCCTGAGTAAGAACAAGCCTTAAAAAGAACATTAAAACTTCAAATATATTAGTAAAATTCTTTTTTTAGGGATGGCATAAACTAGCTTAGGCTACGGTTTTGGAGTAGGAGTATCTGCAACTATCCAAAACCATTTGAAACTTAGACATAGTGTCCTATCGCCTAGGAAATCCACTTTTATAGGAAGGTAATTCGGAAAGATCCTCTAACACAAGATTTTGTGAATCCTGAATTGTAGATATACCCCTCCAATATTCAATGGAACATATACCAGGATTGTTCTGTTTTCGGGGGCTCATTCAATACCACCCTTGGCCCCAAGTGGTTTTACTATTGTTTGGATTTTGGGATTTGTTACCCTATCCATGCACATCATTCAGACCGAAGACCATTCCATCGGAACTTTATTATATATCTGGTAGACTTAGTATATTGACCTAGGGTTCTTACACAGGTGATGGTGGAAGGCTATTTCCATTATACCTAGGGCAGATGTGGGATGAAACCTAATGCGATAATTTGGGAGGGTGGTTGGCGATTCAACTGCTTGCGCCTAGAAAAATTGTATTGGGACCCCAGGTAATTGCTCTTCAACTCTTCACTAGTCTGTTCTGGGCCCTCATCATCCCAGATGTTCCTTTGGAAGGTATATCTCCACCTTCCTGGTTGTGATACTTAAGGAAATTATTAGTGGTGTGCTTTTTGGTTTTCTTGTGACATAGTTCAACCTTTAGGTGTGTACAATTAGAGCCTTTAGTTGTGGAGGATCAACATCCTCATATATCTCGAAGGTTGCAAAGCCTTCCTCCGCTTAGAACTGTTGATCCTCCACCGCCACCTAGAAGGAGGAGAATTAACACAAGTGGTTCTTTCAAACCTACTGGTATTAGTGAAAGTTGAGGGGAACCTAAAATAAGGTATAATGAACCTGATCATCCTTCAATAGAGATCAAATACTTGCAGGCTGAAGAGTTTGCAAGGAACTATAACTCACCTCTTACAAATTTGGGATAACCAGTTCTTGTACAAGTTAAACCTTTTAGTCAACCTAGTCTTAGTGTCCCATTAAGTTTTGTCATGTCGAATAATGAATAAGGATATGAAGATATACATACCCCTACTTCAACCATGTCAGTCGATGGAGTATATCCTCCACATATGAGTGTATCATTGTCAAATATACCAAATGCACCAGTAGTATCACTGAAATTAACTTCACCTATCTCTGTGTCTTCGAGTACTAGAATCATTAGTCCTTCAGTACCTGCGAGCGCTACTATTGGTCCTTCTAACATGGTGGTCACTGGGGTTCCCAGTGTACAATTCACATCCTCTCCCTTGTTCCAAATATTTCAAAATAACCCTAGTGGTTCTACATATTTCGTTAAAGGATATTCATGTTATGGAGGGAACATTCCTCCGTCCTCGCCATATGTAGGTCCCATGCCTACTTATTCAGGTGTGTCTTCTGGAATCCAAAGTCCTTTCTCATGATTTAGTTTCCAAAATACAAGTCAGGTCTCAACCACACCAATTGGAAGCTCTGCCTTTTAACTATTCAGTGGAAGATCAATAGATCCCATGTCCATGACACGTGTTTTGATCGAAACCAGTCAAACTCATCATAACACACCTTAAGTCAATAATCCCTTGCGTTTGGATGGAACCCTTTTAAACCATTGTTACTTCTTCACAATTGGTAGCCAGGGGAAGCCTCATCCAACCTTATCGAAACATCGATGCAGGAACTTCCCCACACCAAGTTCCTCAATACCAAACTCCAGCTATGCCTTGAATACCTTTTCTGGAAACGTTAAAATTGTCATACCTCTCAAAACTAGTGAACGAACTTGTGCGCCAAGATCCGACTTGGCCACCAGTTCCCATGAAGTTACCTTCATATATTCCAAAATTTGAAGGGAATTTCTGGAGAGGACCCCAGTCACCATGTCACTACTTTCCATCTATGGTGCTCCTTAAACTCTTTGAATGATGATTTAATTCAGTTAAGTATTTTTCAAAGTAATTTTACTAGTGTAGTGGCTAAATGGTATATTGCACTTCCATCTGTTGCTTATGGAAGCTTCCTTGATTTAGCCATGTTTTTTCTCAACCACTTTCAACTTCTGGTCTGGTATGATGCTGGTACTGATATTTTGTCGACCTTTTGGAAGAATAAATCCACTCATATTTATGTTCACATTCAAGAGTGGAGAAGAAGAAATATGCTAATTAAAGTCAATATTCCTCGTGAGTTTTTGTTGGAATGGTTTTTGAAATCCTTTTGCCATATATTTCAAAATATTTTTCAGCTTCAGGAGTGACGACCAAAGAGGAGGACATTCTCAGATCCCAACAACTTAACCTGATCTATGCTCGGTCTAGGATTTTATATGATATTATACCCGATGTGCTAAGGTCTAATACTGAATTTTTGAAACTGAATCCTGGACCACATGTCAATGGCATTGTAGGTTCGGTTGAATCACCCACAGTGGAATCACAAAATACATGAACTATCAGTGAAGCATTCCACACTAGAATTAGCCAAGGCTACTACCCCCTCCCCTCAGAATGCAGAATTTTATAATACACAACCCACCCAAAAGGGAACTCGACAGTCTAGAGGGAAGAAAAAAAGGGGAAGAAATGGGAAGGGAAACAAATTAAAGAAAATAAAAATTTGAAGTTTCACTACAAGTTATGCCAGGAATACCATATGCCTTATCAATTCCCTTTGATGGAACAATCTCAGAAGTTGTTGAAGAAACAACCTGCAGTCCTTACAGATCATTTTCTGCAAGGACAAAATGAAACCTTGAGAGATCTGAAGAACGTTAGGGGCAATCAAAACACTCCCAGTTCTTATCAATCATACATTAACATGGTTTGATCCCAAAATTTATTACAGACCTAAACCAAAAGCTACGAATATGAGTCTTCATAGAAAAACAAACCATCTACCAAAGTACCATTCCCACTTTTAATTGAAAACCCAGTTGAACCAATGTCAAAGATTCTGAAAGGTATATTCAAAAATACATATCACAACCATAATGTGAGGGTTTCTCCCAACTATTTTTTTGTGGAGGAATTGGCCCAAACTCCTTGCACTATGTCCTACTTAGAAGTGTTACAAAGTTGTCCTTCGCAACGTAATGCATTTCTGGCAACTATCAGTAGTTCCGATTCTGTGATATTGACGACCAAGTTTGACTTATCTAATGTTAAGCCATGTTTTCCCTATCATGTATCCTTCCATATCAAAGTAGTCCACGGTGGAAAAACCATTGGATGAACTATTATAGATGAAGGTGCATCTACACGTGTAATGGTTGTTTCATGTTGGAAAGCTTTGGGATCCCCTAAGTTGGTCCCGTCAAATACCTTCCTAATCGCTTTCGACGGAACGTATTTTCATCCACATGGTATCCTCCCTTACTTTGATATATAATTGGAAAGGAAAATGGTTTTAGTATAAGTTGAGGTGGTTGACTCCTCTTTGTAATACAATTTACTCTTAGGCAAGAGTTGGACCTACGCTATGTGTGTTATTCCATCGTCAGTCTTCTGAGTTCTTATGTTTCCTCATGAAGGGAAGATAGTGACCATTGATGAACTATCATATACACGGAATATTCATACAAATACCACATAGTATAATGTAAATTTGAATGATCAATCACACCCAACAAATGAAATTTTAGGAATTGGGATGTATGCATCACTTATGGGTAACTTTGACTTTCCCACTCCTATAAACTACCCTTGATTGAAGAGCATCATAAATACCCTTTATTTAGCCATAGATATGAATGATCCATGGTTTCTCCCTTCACAAGTCGAACATGATGTGCCCTTATTAGCAGCAGAAATAGCTTACCAAGCGACATTTGATGCTACTGTTTATTCCCCATTCACTCCTTTAATCTCAAAGCAGTCAGAGGAATCCTATCGTCCCGCATGGGCATTGAACTTGACATATTCATATGATTGCTTATTCATGGTTTTACTATCTAATGAATCCATTTGGAGGCCATGATAGGACCCGATAAAATATGTGAATATTTACATCACAAGTCCTATTTCCTACCAAAGCTGAACAAAATTGAAAAATCAGAGGTCCATGTGAGACCGAGTGAGGATGTTATCAAACATATAAATCCTTTACCTATGGAAGGAGTTTTCATCGATGTTAACATGGTGAAAATCTACACAACCATACCTATAAACATCTCCACTAAATCCGATGTCATGGAAAATTTCTATATTGGAGCAAATTCATCACCCGAGGAAATTGCCATTTATACAACCTTGTTTAAGGAATTCCGCGATGTATTTTCCTGGTATTATGAGGATATGCCAAAAATTGACCCATCTATAGTGTAAAATGAAATAAGAACATACCCTAATGTCAGACCTATTTGAAAAACACTACGTCATGTGAACCCATGAAAAGTGGCAACCGTCAAGGCTGAAGTCGAAAACTTATTAAAAGTTGGTTTCATATACCCCATTTCCCTAAAAAAATGGGTATCTAACCCATTCCTAGAGGATAAAAACCAATGAATTATATGTGTTTGTACAACATCAGAGACCGAAACAAGGCATGTCCTAAGGATAACTACCCCACACCTTTCATAGATAAGATAATTTACGCATGTGCAGGTAGTGAAGTCTTTTATTTTATTGATGGCTTCTCAGGATATAATCAAATCCAAATTAAACCTGAGGACCAACATACAAATACCTTCATCTGCCCATGGGTTAATTTTTTGTATAAAAAGATGGCTTTCGTCTTGAAGAATTCTAGGGATACCTTCCAACAGGCCATGAATTTCACTTTTCATGACATAAAGCACATTGCTGAACCTTACTTAGATGACCTTCCATATCATTCAAGAAAAATAAAATATCATCTGGATCATCTTCGTTTGGTGTTTGAAAGGTTTCGACACTATAAGATTCACTTAAATCCCCATAAGTGTGTCTTTTGTGTCGAGTCAGGATGACCGTTAGGTTTTATTGTTTCCAATAAAGGTATTAGGGTCAATCCATTGAAATTTGAGGCGGTTATTAATATTCCTCCTCTTTGAACTATTCGATAGCTTCAAAGTATACAAGCTAATTCTAACTTTATTAGACATTTTGTAGTGAATTATTCCAAGATAATGAAAGGTTTCATGCACTTTCTCAAGCAAGACACCCCATTATTATGGGATGAAACTGCACAACAATCTTTCAAGGCATTAAAGAAAGCATTATTATCAGCTCTGTTGTTGCATCTTCCAGATTACATGAATGATTTTATATGGCATCTATTCACATTAGACTCTACGGTCGGTGTAGTGCTATTTCAAGAGGATTATAAGCTCTAGGAGCACGTCATATATTATCTTATTCAGGATTTGGCTGGCCTGAGCTAAGATATTTGCACGTCGAGAAGTTGACCTTGGAGGAAGTTATTCCGTTCAAAGTTTTCCTCACTATATATTACTCAATATGACTACTATTGTCATGGACATGAATCCATTTTAGTATGTTCTATCTCGACAGATCGTCGGAGGAAAGTTCAATAAATGGATTGTCATACTCCAATAGTTTCATCTAGATTTTTAGTCCGTTAAATCGAAAAAGTCCTTAGTGTTCATGAAACTTATCTCTGAGTTCCCTAGTGACAAAAGTATAACAACAGAAGATGAATAATTTCCTGATGAAAACATCTTCTTAATTTCAACCGATGATCCTTGGTATGGATACACTTTGATATATCTCCAAAATTTGAAATGTTTGATAACCTTTTCATGAGAAGACCGACAAAAGTTACGATTAAATGTGAGAAACTACCTCATTATCACAAATACATTGTATAGAAGGGGGTATATTATATTCTACGCCATTTCCTCACTCATGAGGAGGATAAGTTTGTCCTAAATAATTCTCATAGTGGAGAATGTGGGGGTAATTTATCTGGGTTAAAAATGACCTAGAAAATGTTACGTGTCGGTTATTTATGGCCCACCATATTCAAAGATTGTGTGGAAGTTGTAAATCTCTATCATCCTTGTCAGCTTTACACTAGAAATATGCAGTCACATCCTTCTCCTTTACATTCCATCATTGCAGTAGGGCCCTTCACCAAGTGGGGGGTAGATTTCATGACCTACAACCCAGTATCTGCTAGGGGCATAAATACATCATTGTCAATGTAGACTACTTTACCAAGTGGGAATAGGAAATTCCTACCTTCAAATTTTATGGTGATATGACAACATATTTCGTTTCAATCAAATCATTGCTAGATTCAGTATCTTAAAGCAGATTGTCATAAACCATGGTAGTTACTTCCAAAACAAGATGATAACCGAACGGACTACTTTGTTAGGGTTTAAACAAGACCATGCATCTTCCTTTTACCAAAAATTGAATGGAAAAGTTGAAGCCATCAATAGAACATTGAAAACCATTATAAAGAGGAATATTAATACTAGTAGGTCAAATTGGCACGTCATTTTGTATCCTACATTTTGGGTGTATCGGACGACAGTCAAAACTACCACAGGTTTCTCCCCTTTCCAACTTGTTCATGGAGTGGAAGCAGTCACCCCTATAGAATGAAAAAATCCATTGTTAAAAATCGTAGTACATGTATTACCCAACACTTATGACATAGAATAACATTTGAAACATCTAGAACACCTAGATGAACAATGTAGAGATGCACTTACAGCGAATGAAGCACACAAATCATGGGTCAAAAACTAGTATGACAAAGCTGTGAAACCTAGGGTTTTTTCTAAAGGAGAACTTGTTTTCGTTTATGACCAAGATAAAGAACCCTTGGGGGCAAGTAAGTTCAATTCCATGTTGTTAGGTTTTTATGTTGTGTCCAAGGTTTTGAAGAAGGGTGTTTATGAAGTAGTGGACTATGATGGTAATAAGTTTCCTGAGCCCCAAAACGAGATCTACTTGAAAAAGTATTATTCTTAGGCTACATGCTTTTTCTTGTACATATATGTATAAATTTGAGGGAGATCAAGCTTGATAACTGAAATAGCTTAAAGTATTTTTATTTTAGATTAAAAGTATAGGGTTGGATCTTACTTCCCACAAAAATCCCATGCATGGAAAATTTTAAGGGCTAATCTTATCCCAAGGGATAAATTTAATGGTTTTAAAATGGCAATCGGATAATTTTTTATATTACACCCATTTACTATGTTTATCCCACATTTTATTTAAAACAAGATTAATGAATAGAAGGTTAGCCCAATTGTATTTAGGAAGGGGGGCAAATAGAAAATAATTTCACTCGCAAAATTTCAAATTGAGTGTTTTGATCTCCCTCGAAAAATGAATAGTATCTCCATTTCACCCCTGATTTATACAAATGATAGTTGCTAGGGGCTATTTCTCCCTCCACACACCCCAGAAATTGAGGTCACGGTTAAATTCATCCTATTTTTATGGATAGAATGTAGTTTTACATTTGCGTTCACCCCTACATAAGCAACTTTCAATCTTTACTAGTTACTAAGATCAAGCAAAGCCATGATTCGTGATCCTTTGAATCTCCACTTCCAGGTCGGAATAAGGAAAACAAAATATTATATTTTTGTGGCTTTTTATCAAATCTCTAAAAGGACGATGGGTTATTTCCTTCGGGATTCTTATCGAGGTTAGTAAATCTCTATGTATTGGTTATGTCTATACTATTGTTAATATTCTTATGCTTTTTCCTCTAGATGCTTGGTTTCACTTTTGGGTGATACTCTTGGATTTTTAGCTTCATGTATTATCTTCTACCATTGGTAATTACTCGTATTTACTTTTCTTCTCCCAATTTAAGAGTGATGATGGATATGTGATGGAATGGAGCCACTGATTAGTTAGCTAGGATAATTTGTGTTTGGGTTGCACGGATGATGACAATGAATTAAAAAATCACGGTGTGCATGTGTGCTTAGGTGGAATGGAAGGTTTAAGATGGGAATTTTCATCCCCTCACTCAATAAGTGAAACCAATATGATATATATATCACCAATTGCCCAAAAAGTTTTTGCGGATTGAATTGCTTACAAACCATTTGTTTCTATATAAATTTACATGTATTTAGTGAGTTGTGGATGCATAATGTCAGAGGGACTAATCCTTAACACACATTATTGTCAAGGAAATTTTTACTTGACCATTATGATGAACTTTCATGCCTCAACTCTTGTTTCGATCTAATACTCTAATTATTTATGAAATACAAGGAGACTTAGTGTTCACTATTTATTGGATATCTCATTCTTATGGTCATATGATGATGCAACTACTTATCTGGTTAGAGAAGGATGTGATTCTTTTCCCAATTCCACATTACCAACTTTACTTTGCATCTATTTCTCTTCAGGATGAGACATTGGTATACTGTATTTCTTGTGGTGATGAAAATTTTCATTGTTGTTTTTCAAGAATATTCCTAAAGTGTGGTGAATTTATAAGTATTGTGATAGTTAGAGTTAGGTACCAAACTACCACCATAAAAGGGCTTGTTATGTGATGAATTATTAATACTTATCTCCTATTTAAAAAAAAGTGTATATTTTTTCCTATTACTATATAGGGTTTTATACTTTATCAAGAAATTCGCCAAGGCTTTACAATATTTATAATTTAGTAAAGTATTCACCAAGACTTTACAAGGTTTTATAATTGAGTGAAAGATTCACCAAGATTTTACAAGATCTTATAATTTAGTGAAATATTCGCCAAGATTTTACAAGATTATATAACTCAATGAGAAATTTTCCTAAAAATTATATATACATAATATAACATTGATGAAATAGCCTTCCAATATTTTCCTATATATCATGGGGATTCACCTATTCTTTCCTCCTTCATAAAATGGTGAAGTGTAGGTAAAATTTTCATGGATGTATTTTTGTTTGGTATTTTTGTTCATAAGAATTTTTTCACCTAATTGTTTTTTTAATTAAGGAATTATTCACAACCTTGATATTTGTTTACATGAAAAAATCAAAAAAAAAATTCTACCTTATAATGGACACTTAATATAGAATTTTCCTCCCTTTATACACTCTATAAAAATATCACATCCTTAAAGTCTTCCCTGAACAGTTCCACATGAACATCAAGTATAAAAAGGACAATGGCAATCACATTGCAAACTGCCTTAGTTGATTTCTTGTTGTTGCGCTAACTACCATGTTCAACTATATGGACATGAGACATTTGAGTGGCCCAAATTGTACACTAGTGACCCTAAATTTTCTATTTCCTATCAAACATTACAAGCAAGTCTAAGATTAGTCTCAAATTTTCATCTCTAGGATGTGCTTTTATGCTTTGTGTTCCTTCAAGTGCGCATGAGATGTTAATTTGGGAGGCACATTACAGTTCATTGGAAGGGAACTTTGAACAATTTATACAACTTGATGATAAATTTATACTCAAAACAAGAACTCTAGCCATAAAATCTCATATTTTTGCATAAAAAACACCAAAAATTACCTTGAATAAAAAAGTGGTGCTATTAGTAGCACCACTTTTTTTTTTGGATTAAAAATATAGAGCTGGACCAAAACAATATATATTGTTATTTACAAAAACCTTAAAATCAAGACCTAAATTGAACACTAATGCTACTGGGAGCACACCTTTACAAAAAATGGCATTATATATCATTTTATCATAATTTAAATTTGTATTTAGTAAATCTCTTAGTAACACTATATAAAACTTGCACTGAGTTAAACACAAATTATTCAAGAAATTATTTCATCACTCTTTCCATATAAAATAAACGCATTTATGATAATATTCATAATAAAATCATATATTAAACCATAAGACGTATAAGTGATTCATATCGAAATTGAAACTCCTTTAGAGTTTCCACACAAACAATGTCAATTTAACAAAAAAAACAAAATGTTTTGTGTGCAAATTTTAAAATCAACAGATGGATTCTAACACACCATCAGAAACTACATTTTCTCCAAATGAATGACTGGATGAAGATGTATATGAGCCATATTCTTCTGTACTATCAATGAGTGCACCATTTGAGTCTTCATGTATGTCAAACAATATGCCATATTCCTTCTGGATCTACGCCTTGGTTTAGCATACTCCCATGTTGCAACCATTTCCTGTGCCAACAAAATTATGTAATCTAGGAGTTAAGAGTGCCTTTCTTTATCAATTGGAAGTCATAAACTAGTATTTCAACATCCTCTAACTTCAAAATATCAATGCGATAATGATTTACATTTTGACCCTTTCTTTTTCTCTTTTTGCAAACCTTTTTTCTCAACAACCATCTTTGGTTTGTACACACCATAAAATGGGCACATGTCAATTTCATACCAATGTACCTCAACGTTTATAACTTCTTCATTTTCTTTATTGACCTTGATAAATTTTGCATCCAGAATGGATAAGCACATGGATATTTTGTAGCCAAAACTGCAATCATGCAACCCTCCTTAATATCTTGTACCGAGCCTCTGTAAAGGTCTTCCATTGTCGCATTCCATGCAGATGATATTCTAGACCCAATATGCATTTCTATTTCCTTCGCTTGAGAAGACTCCACACATAGGTTAAACATTTATTTCCTCATTTTCATTTGACATACTTTGTGGCTAATGAAGTGGAGCCTTCAACAAAATATCTCCATTCGTAGAGTTTGAAATTATGTCACTTTTCTCCATGAAAAAAAAAACCCCACCAAGCAGAATCAACAACATCAAAATAGTCATATGTATCTTTGATACAATTTTTTATTTCTTCCAAGCATTGATAAGATTCAACATCTCTATTGTGTCGGTGTGCATTTTGAATTTTGACAGTTGATTGCAGTAACAATAAATTTGAAGCATAATTCTAACAAATTGGGACGAATTTCAGAAATGTTAAACCTGATGTAGGCCCCCATTCTGCACTTGTTGAGTACTTATTTCCCCATAGTAAGTTTTTCCCATCAATATTTTTTATCTGAAATGGATGTTGGAAGCTAATATCATTAATTTTTTCAATGCACCTTTCTTCAGCATGCGATTCCAAAATAAATCTTCACATGTCAATAGTTTCCTACATTGTTAGTATAACAGGCTCTAGATTGTATGTTTTTCTAATAATTTCAAATAATGTTGGCAATCTCCCAGCATTCTTCCTCCACAATGTCACTATAAAATGACTAAACATTTGATCAATATGGTCATGTGTATCCCCAACAAGACGGAAACCATCTCTAACCTTCTGAAAAATTCCCGATTCAGCAAGCATGTTTAGATAACCAAACACGACCTAACTTGTGTTTACCTGGATGGTGATGTGCAATTGTAGATATAGAGCTCGAGGAAGATTACCAGACCAATAAGTAATAACATAGTGAATTATAGTGATGGTCAAATTTGCATCATTATGAATATTTGGAGCTGTAAAGTAAAATATTGAAGACATCTGACCATTAAAAACCATACAACCAACAAAGTGAAAAAGTGTTTATTTCTTATCCATCCTATCAATTATCAAAACCATATACTTATATGTATGATTATAACACTTATTTCAATTTTTGTATAACTTTTGGCATTCAACTGATTGTTGATTGTGACATGCTTGAAGTTCTTTGATAACAGAATCTACAAATAAAATAAGAAGAAAACATTGATGAGTTTTCATAATTTAAATTTATTGAAGAAAATAAATTTTTCGGAGACGTACCTTGTTCTATCCCTTCTGATTTATCCCTTATTTGTTTAAGAGAAGCACATATTCTGTAAACCCCCATCCTTGACCTCTTAGGAATACAAACATTGTTGAACTCTATTTTCCATAGTCTTGTAATATATGCATATCTGAAAAAATCTATATTTCCTTCGACATCTTGAAAAAATGCCTTATACAAGTTGTACATTTCTTTCCTTGAGAAATTATATGGAACGTGTATGGTTTATCTATCTATAATACTCTCTCCATGCTTAGAAAATAAATCATGCATCAATGACATTGCAATGCTTGTTATCGGCCTAGTAGGTTGTGCATGATATTCTTTAGAATAAAATGTAGGATCCTTTTCTATCCTTGTATGGATTCTTGATTATCAAATATTACCAATTGAGTGAATTCTTTTGAATGCCCTTCTTCAAATCAAAATACTTCCAATGTGATAATTATAACCTATCTTTGTAAAAATCATGCAACAATCATAACCTATCTTTGTAGAAATCATGTGACAATCATAACCTATCTTTCGATACACTCACTTGGATTAAATCAATCATAGAACTTGGACTTATGAGAAAATATCTCCTAGTCCTTGTATAATTGGAATGCTTTGGCATGATATAAAATGGTATAGTCCTGCAATTAATCTTAATCATTGGTATATTTTGTCTTCATGCTTCATGTATCATTACATGATACTCATTAGAATGAATGTCCTCATCACTATCAAGAACGTCATCCCTCTCATTAAGATTCTCATCACCAAATTTAGTAAGATAATGATTATCCTCATCATTATCAAGTTGATCACTTGAGGCTAAAGCAACATAATTAACACTATTGGTATCTTCATCATTGGCATATTCATATTCACTAGAATCGTCATTTTTCCCATAAAAATCCCCGCTTGGAGGAAGATCATCATTGGTTCCATCCAAATCCTCACTTGGAGAAAAATTATCCTCACCATTATTGATGTCTTCATCATCACCAAAATCATCATATGTCCCATTAAAATACTCTCTTGGAAAAAAATCATCATCGGTGCCATCAAAATCCTCGCTTGGAGGAAAATAATCTTCACCATTATTGGTGTATTGATCCTCAACAAAATCATCATCTGTTCCATTAAAATCCTCTCTTGGAGGAAAATCATCTTCGGTGCCATCAAAATCCTCGCTTGGAGTAAAATCATCTTTACCATTATTGGTGCTTTCATCTTTGCGGAAATCATCATATTTTCCATTAATATACTCACTTGGAGGAAAATCATCATCAATTCCATCAATATCCCCGCTTGGATAAAAATCATCTTCGTCATTATTTATGCCTCCATCCTCACCGAAATCATCATCTATCCCATTAAAATATTTTCTTTGAGGAAAATCATCTTCGGTGCCATTAAAGTCCTCGCTTGGAGGAAAATCATCTACATCATTATTGGTTCCTTCATCCACACAAACATCATCATCAGTCCCATCAAATCCTCTCTTGGAGGAAAATCAACTTTGGTGCCTTGAAAATTCACGCTTAGACGAAAATCATCATTGGTGCATTGAAAATTCTCACTTGGAGGTAAATCATGGATTGGAAGAAAAGCATCACTGGTGCGTTAAAAATCCTCACTTGGAGGAAAATATTGGCTTGGAGGAAAATAATCATTGGTTCCTTCAAAATATTCGCATGAAGGAAACTCATCGTTGAAGCCTTGAAAATCATTTCTTGGAGGAAAATCATCATTTGTACCTTGAACATCATCACTTGAAGGAAAATTGTCATCATCTTTTTCAATGTCTTTAAAATCCCACTACTACATACAGGTCAAAAGTCCCACAAAAGTTTGCCACGAAAGAGTTAAAATCATTTCTTTCATGGAGAAACAGTTTTAATTTGTTGAACAATTTAAAAATTCTCCCGATGTTTGTCGCTCTTAAGAAGAAAGTATGTTATTTTCATTATTGCGACAAAAGAAAAAAGTCGATATTGCGACAAAATACTATGCTCTGTCGCTCTTGCGACGAAAGTGATTTATCGTCTCTCTTGCAACGAAATTATGCTCTATTGCTCTAGCGATGAAATACTATGCTCTATCGCTCTTGCGACAAAATTGCTTTGATCGTCGCTATTCCGATGAAATTCCATATTGCTGCTATTGCGACGAAATTCCATACTATTGATGATTGCGACGAAATTCAAACTTTTGATTTTTCTTTTTCTTTTTTAACAGTCATTTTGACTTTTATTTATTTGAAATTTGACCGTTGTGCATTTTTTCCAGAACTGCGACCCTCATTGATCTATAAATACATGTTTTGAAGTCAATTGTTCAGAATCATTTGCTAGAGTTGCAGCGATCTTTCTATTGATTTTTCATTCTGCGATTTGAAGAGTCAAATACTCGTTTGAGACATCGAATTTTTGTTCTCAATCATTTTCCAGTTTAGTTTGACTGCGATGCACTAGTATTTTTTTTTGTTGTGCCCGCTATGTTCCAACTAGGGCTTCAATGTAATGGAGCAAATGTTTATATAGTTTGGGATTTTAGTGACAAAATATAATTTTATAAATTGTCATTTGTGTTAAAATGTAAATTTTTAAATTTTCATTTCTATTAAAATGTAATTTTTTAAATGGTGGTTTGTGTTAAAATGTCAATATCATGACCATCATCATAGATTTCAAGTACACAATCTAATTATATTTAACTAACCCCCTCAATATAGATAACCAATGAGACCACAATGGTGTATCCTTTCAAACTTTGATAGTCATTTGATTTTTATTTTACTATTCGTTAAATGTGTCCATATGGATAGTATTGATATCCCAAATGTGTCAACCTCGTTCAATCACACTTGAATATTTTTAGCGATGGAAAACCATCCTCATCATCAACCTAGATGAATGTCAAAATGTGACAATACATAGTGGACCATCACAACCCACCTAATCCATACAATATTTTTCTATAAAACATAACCCTTACACATTGGAATATGGGACATATCAATTGTACATAAAATGTACTATTTTGACATAATCTAACATAAATTAACGTTTCAATGTGACATAACTATGTTCTCAACCTTATTTATATCAAAATTTGATATAGGCTTGCAATCTCACAAAATATTAGAATGTGAAATTTTTGGAGGACATCATCTCCATATTAAAATGGTTCATAATTTTGAATTGAAACTCTTCACCGTAGTCTACCATTTTTAACCAATCACAAAAATGTTAGCATAATATATCACCATTCTCATCCATACTCAACACAATCAACCATGGTCAATTCAACATAACCTTATAGTCAATTCAACATAACCTTATAGTAATTGAACGTTACAATGAGACATCAACACTTAACATAATACGTTACAATGAGACAAGAATTCAACATAACCCTATAGTAATTGAAAGATAATACTGCAACATGAAATATCCATTTCAACCTATGGTTGTCACAACATAATGGGATATTGAAGTCTTCCTCTTTGTTTGACAAGGAATAAAATTTCCCAACCATAGGCCACCCTAAATTGGCATCACTATGTGACATACCTATGTTGTTAACATAATCCAACCTAATTTGACATAGTCCAACCTCATGCGTGCTAATTTGACTTAGTTAGTAGGTCTAAATTGACATAATTAGTACCTGATTTGACATAATCCAATGTGTGTACTAATTTGACATCATTTGACAAAAGGTATTCTATGTACTAATTTGACATAATCATTGTTGAATTTATCAATTTGGTGTATCCAAACCAAAAAAATGTCACTACGTGGCATACCTAAGTTATTAGTTAATATTGTGGTGGGTAATTATAAATAATTCACCACAATTAAGTATTAATGTTTTTAATTAATATTATTATTAATTAATTATAAACATTTATTATTAAATTTAATGCCCGCAGTGTGTTAAGCCCCTGGACATATGTTGTGATTTTTATTTGTGTTGTTATGTTGTACTAGGTGCATGGACTATGGACTATGGGCATTATTATTATTATTTTATTATTATTATTATGTATTTATTTTTAGACGTATGTTATATATTGATTAATGAGTTTTTTGTGTTGTTATAGGCTATCAGAATGTCAAATAAATTTTCCTGGGAAGAAAATAATAGGAGGTATGCTGAGGATATGGAAGCATTAGAGGTGAATGGTGATGGAAAGTGTTATTTCCCTTGCAATGATTGCAAAGTTTTGTGAACTAGAATAATTTTATGAAAGTTAGCTGAAAAAAATTGTAAGGAAAAGGGGCATGCTAAAGGGGGGTAAGAATATCATCCCTTGGTAAGACGTTATTCATTGCATATTCTACTTCTTGTAATATTATTGATAGTGTATTCACAATTTTTTTTATCATTTTAAATATATGCATTGTATATTATACACTAATGTTATTGCATTGTTTGTAAATATAAAGACAATGCCCCCAAGATTTCGATCGCCGGAGATTTATTTGCCACATAATAGTATAAATACTACTTTACAAGACGACAAGCATGGATATCATGCTATTGAAGATTGAGTTCTTAATGATCCTGTGGACAAAGATGACGTTATTGATACTAATGGTGAAGATGAGATAAATACATTGCTACAAGACACATTTGCTCCATTGGATGAGGACAACCTCCATGATTTGCATGATGTTACTCTTCTCGAGAAGTCCCAAGAACCTCTTTATGAAGGCTCAACAACCAATATTCTATCTTCTATATTGTTGTTGGTGAAATTGAAGGTTTTGAATGGTTTATCAAACACTTGTTTCACACAGCTCCTAAGGTATGTAAAGTTGATAATTTTCCTCTTTTTTAGTGTTAATTAATCTGTAAATTAGGGATATGAAATATTTATGACATATATAGTTTAAATTTCATTTTTTGTCAATGTTGCAGATTGTTGGGTGAATTTATATTACCACAATCAAATAATTTACCACACACAGGTCAAGAGGTATTCTTGATTATGAAAGAAATTAGAGTGAAGTATCAATCTATCGATGCATGCCCTAATGATCATATTATATATTATCGACAATATGCATCAGAAAACAAATGCCCACAATGTGAAATTAGTAGATATTGAACAGATCAATTAACAAAAGAGGTCCCTGGCAAAGTTCTTCGTTATATTCCCATAATTCCATGTTTCCAATGACTATTCAGGTGCCAAAGTATAGCATAGTTTATGGATTACCATGTGAAGAAAAAAAGGGAAGATGGTGATCTTCGAATGCCTACAGATGGTTCTGCATTGAATAACATAGAAGAAAAATGGCCAATTTTTAAAGATGAACCTCATAATGTTAGGATTTCATTGGCAGTTGATGGTTTCAATCCATTTAGTGAGCTTCGTTCTACTTACTTAGTGTGGCGTGTTTTCATCATAAACAATAACCTACCTCCTTGGATGAACATTACGAGAGAGCACACAATGTTGGCAATGATTATTCCAACTATTTTTTTGAAAGCTGTAATTATATTATTTCATAAAGTTATTTGTTTAATTTCTGCATGAGAACACCTTTTATATATTTGGACGGATAACTAAATAGAAATATTGTATGTTTATTGATCAATTAGGTAAGTACCAAGTTAAAGATATGAATGTATATATTGAGCCTCTTATCAATGAGTTATTGAAGTTATGGGCAAGAATCACTATGTATGACATCTCTAGACCAAGAGGGAAGAAACAATTTCAGTTCCATGGAATACTTTCATGGACAATTCATGACGCTCCCGGGTTAACACATTTTTGTGGTATGTAACTTTATGTTGCACGTTGTTAAAATTATATGTTTTTAAGGTTAAAAACGTACATTTTTTTAAATTAATGATTTTTTGATGCACCTATAACATTAATACATATATCTTGCAGGTCTTCAAAAAAAGGGAAAATTTGCATGTCCAATATGTGGTCCTAGGATAAAATATCGTTGTTAAAGAAATTTAGCAAAGGAGTTGTTCGATGAGTACAGGAAATTCCTCCCTAAGAACCATCGGTACCAAACTATCGAAAAAACTAAATTCAATGGTAAAGAAGAGAATGCAAAGCAACCATGAAGAATGAAACCTCATTTATGGAAGTTGGAATATAATCGAAATCATCGAGGTATGCAAATTGTATATGCAGCATACAATATGTACTTCACATAATACTATGATTTTTATATTTTTATTGAATTTTATTTACCATGGGTGTCATGAATTATTGTTAATGTGTTTTAGTTTATGTTTAATGAATGTATTTAAGGCATGAATGGGATTCCATGAGCAATGAAGAGTTATCCCATACAATTCAATAGGTTTCCTTACTACGAGCACCTACAAATAGCTCATTTGTTTGATACAATACATATCAGGAAGAATGTAGCATGAATGATATGGTGGACATTAGATGGAAGGTCAGACAATGATAAAATTCGAAAAAATTGTAGTGAAATTGTAGAAGCCAATCACGCATTACAAAGTGTAATTATTTCCAATGCCGGAAATGGCAACCAAAATATTATTCTTCCATGGTTATTGACGGAGCAACAAAGCAATGCTATAAAACAGGTCATTCAAAAAATATGGTTTCCGGTGGGGTTTTTTGTCAAACATAAAAAAAATTTTAACCCAAAAAGGTGATTTTGGCGATGCTAAAACTCATGACTAGCATACATTCATTAAGGTAATTATTTACGTAAATAATTTCCATTAAGTAAATATTTTTAGTAATTGTTCTCTCCTATTTGGAAACATTAGATAATTATTTGATTTTTGCTAGAGTACATTTTACCTCTGGCTCTCCCAGATATCTTTGACTAAAACATAAAACAAGTTAATGTGATCTTGGTAAATACATGAGGTATGTAACAATTTTATATGCATGAAAAATGTTTGACGCTCTTTTGGTTGCATTGTTGTTGGCAGATTGTGTTTTACAACTAGGAACTTTATTATATATTATATACCTCAATCTGATTGATCATTCATGTTATTTTCTTGCATCTTTTGTAGGTGGCTTTCATCTAAAGAAATCCATAAAAAAGATATTAGGTATTGGAGGAGAGAAATTCCTCGTCTAATGTGTGAAATGTAGAAGTATTTACCTCCACCATTTTTCAATGCCCAAGAACACTATCTCATACACCATGTTGAGGAGACCGAATTGTGTGGACCTGTAAACTCAAGGTCAATGTGGATGGTGGAAAGGAATTTGAATTCATTGAAGGCTTTTGTTAAACAAAGAGCACACCCTGAGGGTTCTATGGTGCAGGGCTTTATCCTATATCAATCCATGGTTTATATTAGTTAGTATCTTCCAAATTTAGCAAAAAATATCAATCTACCTTGCATTTGGCATGTCGACTCGATAAACAAATTTGAAGGGGAGGTCCTGTCAGGGAAAGGTAGAAAGAGGAAAGTGAAAGGTAATTGAATGGTGTACATTTTATTTATTATACAATTAATTTTTCAATTTATGTAATTTTTATTATTCCATCCGTATTTTAAGGTAAACTTAATTTCCTTTAATGATAGCTAATTTACAATTCTTAATTGTTTTCTTTCATATAGTTGGTCGCATGTGGGATGCACTACATTTATACATTGAAAATAATCTTGAGTGGATGGAGGAATGGATTGAACAATGTACATAATACTATGGTACCTTAACATGGGAAGGGGTTGGTAATTTGATTAAAACAATGCATCATCATCGAGAGGAATATCCCAAACTTACGCAAAGGGAAATTGATTTAGCATGCGGTTTAAAAGATAAAAAGGAAGTATATTTACCCTTGTAATTTTTTTGTTGTTTCACATTGTATCGAAATATTTATATCATTTATGTCTTCTTACATATTTATTTACCGATTCAAGCATGATGCAGCTGATACATCACAATGCTATGTGGTGCAATGGTCATAAATTTTGCATCAAAAATTTGGATGACAAGAAGAAAACATTTAATTGTGGGATAACTGTAGTTTTTCAAGTCACTAATGTTTCCTCTAGAAGTGACATGCATTCAGAAGTATTTGAAAATAGGTATAATGGTTATTTGAAAGATATACTTGAGTATGACTTTAATTCATTTAAAGTAGTTATGTTTGAGCTCAAATGGTACATGCTATGAATGAATGAACATGATCCTAAAAGAACTGCTATTGAGCATGCCAATGGATTTACCATGGTTAATACAAGGTCACTTGAACTAGGTACAGAGCCTTATGTTCTTCCAAGTCAATGTGAGCAGGTCTTTTACTCAGAGGTTCCAAGTAAAGTAGGTTGGTCATATTGTTAGATACAATCCAAGAGGAAGACCTGTCAAGTATAATGTAGTAGAGGAAGAAGGTGATGCAGATCAGGAGCAGTTGCACATCAACATAGATGTGTCAGATGAAGAATCTGATCAAGAAGTTGATCATCCAAATGATGTAGCAGATAATGAAATTGATATTGATGATATTGATGATGAATATCTAACCAAAAATGACTTTGATCATTACCCTGATATGAGCAATATTTTCAACGATAGCGATTGAGAACCAGATGATGATACATATGTTGAGTTGGATGAAGAAGAATCTGATTGACATTGTAGCAATGTTGGAATATAGGAGGTATGCGAGAACATATTTTTTCATAATGTATTATGTTTACAACTATTTAGTTATGTTTAAACCATCATTATCATCATCATCATCTTCACCATCATCACAATCTCCATCATCATCATCATCTTCATCATGATCACCATCTTCACTACCACCACCAACATCATCATCATATTCATCATCCTCATCATCATCATCATCATCATCATCATCGTCATCATCATAATCCTCGTCATCACAATCATCATAATATCTTTCATCATCATCAT
>LPNX010222276.1:103853-128853 GCA_001517045.1 Pseudotsuga menziesii | reverse complement strand
GTTCCAGTTCCATACGGAGATGAGGCTCAAATCCTTACACAAGAAGAACTTGATCAAGGCCAAGAAGATCATTGTTGATTCAATCATGAATGAACTTGTACCACAAGTGTCTTCCCTAAAGACACCGAAGATGTTTGATTCCTTGATCAAGCTATTTGAAGATAAGAACTTAAACCAGAAGATGGATTTGAGAAAACAGTTGAAGAATGTGAAGATCCAGAATGCAGAACAAGTTGAAGCAGTAGAAGAAGTGGAGAATGCAGAAGTGGTGATAGCCACCTTGAATGGCCTCCCAATATCATGGGATTCATGCAAAGAATGTATGCCAGAAGGAAGTAATTTCTTTCAGCTCGACTCATAAGAAGAGAAAAAGAATATGGGAGAAATTGAAGATCAAGCTCTCACCATTCAAAGAAGATCCCTCAAGCGATGAGGAATATGAAGAACTCAATTCTTGTCATTTGGATAAGAAATGATGATTTCATGAATGAAGAAGATGATAACGCAGAATGATCAATATGGAGTCTACCCACACAAAAATAAAAGATAAGTATTCAATTGTCATTTCATGATATTGTTTTGTTATACATTTGATTAGATTCAGTTGATGTGTTATGCATGATAGATTTTTTGCATTAATGACTGTATCCTACTAATATGCATGTGATGGGTAAGTAGCTCATGGTGCTATACAACTCTCCATTGCTACTTATCAAACCTCTTTGCTGACATATTGGATTAGTGCACAATCTCAATAATGTCATGGTAGAGATGGAAGGCATCTAGAAAGTTTATGTGAGATATGGATGAATGTTGTATTGACTAAACAGTTGCATGATGCATAAGAATTTGTCGTTATGCATATGTTTTATGAAATAGTTCTAACCATACAACTGGTGCATTTGAATTGTAGGAAAGGTCATGTACAACCTCCTACAAGAAAAGAAGGATGAGACTTGTTTCGAAGAAAAAGTGATGAAAATTCAAGATTCACTCCAATAAACATGAATCTGAATCTCCCAGGGTTAGAGACACCATGACGGAAGAAAGAGCTTCAGAAAGCGGTAGATCCACCTTGAAGGATGAAGACCACCATGGGTACAAGAGATAACTCAAGATGAAGAAAAGAATGCTATGAAAGAAACTATGATAATAAAAAATTAACAGTTGATCATGGGGAATGATGTATACGATATGATTTCGAGACATAAAGGGAAGTACGTAGTATCTTCCATATGGATATACAAGAACAAGTGTACAAATCAAGGTTCATGATTTTCCTCAGAAAGAATAGACTATGACATGAGATACTCTATTGACCAGTATATATCAAGCATAGAACCACCTGTACAGAATGAGGAGGGAAGATGATACTCCACTTCAGGGGGAGTGACTACAGAAAATTATATCTGAGTTCGACATGGTATGACATGATGGATAGCTTCGTGATGGATCAAGAGTTTACCAAGAGTAAAGTGGGTTCCAACCTTCAAGGTTGAATGCAGAAGACTATGATATGTTGATGACCTGAGAAGACAAACTCATAGAAGATGTTATGATACTAGAATGATGTTTGGGATATAGTACTCAAACCAGAAAGAAAGAATGTGGTATCTTCCAAATGGATTTGAAAGATAAGATATGTTGCTGATAGAAGTAAGGTAAGACTTGTTGCTAGAGGTTTCTATCAAAAAGAGGGAATTAATTCTGAATAGACACTTACTCCAGGAAGCAAGGTACACTTCCTTCAAAAATATCATGGTAGTTTCTTCCATGATGAAGTAAAGACAAGCCTTCCTTAATGGTATGATTGAGGAAGAGTTTTACATCGAATAGTCATGAGGATTTGAAGTTGAAGACAGATGGAATCAAGTATGCATGTTGAAGAAGGCCCTCTATGGCCTGAAGCAAGCTCCCAGAGCTTGGTATGGAAGAATAGATAGTTTCCTGATGAGCATGGGCTTTTCCAAGAGTAAAGTCGATCCTAACCTTTCCTACAAGGTTGTAGAAGATGAACTTGTCATTCTGTTACTATATGTGGATGACTTATTCTTGACAGGGAATGAGAAACAGATCATGGAAAGTAAGAAGAAACTAGCAAAAGAATTTGAGATGAAAGACCTTGGGTTAATGCATTATTTCTTAGGTCTGGGAGTATGGCAAAGTTCAGAAGGAATATTTCTCAACCAGGGAAAGTATAGAAATATTGAAGAGATTCAATATTTTGGAATGCAAAGTCATGGCCACACCCATGGACTCCATCCTGAAACTGTTAGCTGATGACTCATTAGAGTTAGTGGATGTGACTCACTACAGACAGATCATTGGGTCATTGATGTACTTAAAAAATACTAGACCAGACATTTGTTTTGCTGTGAACACATTAAGTCAATATCTTGTTCAACCAAGACGGTTTCACCTAGTAGCTGCAAAACATGTGATGAGATATCTAAAACGGACTATAGACTTTGGTCTATACTATGATGGTATCCATGAGTATAGATTGTATGGCTACACAGATGTAGATTGGGATGGAATTATCTCAGATAGGAAAAGCACATCAAGTAGGTGCTTTTGTTTGAGGTCTGCTATGAGTTCATGGTTTAGCAGGAAACAGTCTAGTGTTTCTCTTAGCACGGTTGAAGCAGAATACATAGCAGATTGCTCTACTAAGTTGTGAAGCCATATGGCTTCAGAAGCTGATATCAGGTCTCTTTGACCTAAATATGGATACTACAATGACTCTATGTGATAACCATAGTTGTGTTGACAAAGAACCCTGTGTTCCGACGTAACACATAGAAATACGGTATTTCTACATACAAGATAAGATGCAGATGATGATACTGTAGATGCAGATGATGGTGATTCAGTATTTCTATACTGAATATAGAGATGATGATGTTTCAGTATTCCCATACTAAAGATATAGATGATGATGATTTCAGTATTCCCATACTGAAGATATAGATGATATTTCAGTATTTACATACTGTAGATATAGATGATGGTGATTCCGTATTTCTATACTAAATATAGAGATGATGATGCTTTCAGTATTTCTATACTGAAGATATAGATGATGATGCTTTTAGTATTCACATACTGGAGATACAGATGGTGATAGATCAGTATTCAGATACTGAATATGTAGATGATGATGGTTTGGATGATGATGTACTAACGAAGCCTCTGCCTCGAGTAGAGTTCGAACACTTTCGAGACAATCTTGGTGTTGTTCGGAAAGACCTTCCTCGAAAGGGGGAGTAGTGATGTTGCAGTGGGATTGTATCATCCCTAGGCATTTGCCCTAAAGTGATATGGAGACCTCGTTCCTCGAGAATGAAGAGGGATTGTATCATCTCGGGACATCTGTCCACAATAGATCTGGTGACCTCGGTCCTAGAGAACGTGGTGGGATTGTATCATCCCTGGGCACTTGCCCTAGAGTGATCTGAAGACCTCGGTCTTCGAGAATGAAGAGGGATTGTATCATCCTGGGACATCTGTCCATAATAGATCCAGTGACCTCGGTCCTCAAGAACGTGGTGGGATTGTATCATCCCTGGGAACTTGCCCTAAAGTGATCTGGAGACCGCGGTCTTCAAGAATGAAGAGGGATTGTATCATCCCAGGAAAACTGTCCATAATAGATCTGGTGACCTCGGTCTTCGAGAATGTGGTAGGATTGCATCATCCTTGGACATCGTCCTAAAGTGATAGGGACTGATTCTCCCGTAATCAATCCGGTGGCTTCGGTCCTCAAGAATGTGGTAGGATTGCATAATCCTTGGACATAGTCCTAAAGTGATAGGGACTGATTCTCCCATAATAAATCCGATGGCTTCGGTCCTCAAGAATGTGGTAGGATTGCATCATCCTTGGACATAGTCCTAAAGTGATAGGGACTGATTCTCCCGTAATCAATACGGTGACTTCGGTCCTTGAGAATGTGGTAGGATTGCATCATCCTTGGACTTAGTCCTAAAGTGATAGGGACTGATTATCCCATAATCAATCTGGTAACTTCGGTTGTCGAGAATGTGGTGGGATTGTATCATCCTTGGACTTTAAGTCCAAAAATGATCCAAAGACTTTTTGTCTTTGATTTGTGGACTGCAGGTTGTTGCTGATGATGATGATGTCGTACTAATCGAAAGATCAGAGTATGATGATGATGACATACTGATCGAAAGATCAGAGTATGATGACGTACTGATCGAAATATCAGAGTATGATGATGACATACTGATCAAAAGATCAGAGTATGATGATGATGACATACTGATCGAAAGATCAGAGTATGATGATGATGACGTACTGATCTAAAGATCAGAGTATGATGATGACACACTATGATTATGATGTTTCTGATCGAAATATTAGAGTATGATGATGATGTTACTGATCGAAAGATCAGAGTATGTTGATGATGTTTTTGATCGAAATATCAGAGTATGATGATGATGTTTCTATGTTGATGATGTTTCTGATCGAAATATCAGAGTATGATGATGATGTTTCTGATTGAAAGATCAGAATGTGATGATGATTATGATCGACAAATCAGAATATGATGATGATGATGTTGCTGCTGATCAAAAGGGAAAAGTGTTGATGATGATATTGTTGATCGAGAGGTCAAAGTACTGAAGATGTTGCTGCTGATCGAAAGGTCAAGGTGCTGAAGATGTTTTTGCTGATCGAAAAGTCAAAAGTGCTAAAGATGTTGCTGATCGAAAGGTCAAAATGTTGAAGATGTTGTTGCTGATCGAAAATTCAAAGTGTTGAAGATGTTACTGATCGAAAGGTCAAAATTCTGAAGATGTTGTTGTTGATCGAACAGTCAAAGTGTTGAAGATGTTGCTGATTGAAAGGTCCAAGTGCTGAAGATTTCATTGCTAATTGAAAGATCAAAATGCTAAAGATGTTGCTGATCAAAGACTGAAGATGTTGCTGATGATGAAGACTGAAGATTGAAGATGAAGACTACATGATGTTGAAAAGCTTCCAATGATTTATAGATGTGTTACCCTGCTGATGTTGATGATGTCCCCTATCTCTACTCTTGTTGTTGTTGATGTTGCTGTAGAATACCCTTCTCGTTAAGGGGGAGTGTTGAAATATTGTAAATTCGAAGAATATTCTATATGTATCTTTTTGTGGTCCCCGATGGTCCTACCGGGAGAACCACTTGTATTACATTGTACCCCGATGCTCCTAATAGTAAGAACTAATAAGAGTCATGAGGTAGTCCCCTCTAATTGTAAAGGTGGGTCATCAGCACCCCAGTGTGGTTACTTGAGCCTACATGTGTAACTCGAGCCTACATGATTTAACTCGAGCCTACATGATTTAACTTGAGCCTACATGTCAAATGAGTTAACTTAAGTGAACGGATGAATATAAATAGAGGTGTAGTGCTCCTCATTTGTGACACACACACTCTCACTTGTGTAGCACATTAGTGGAGAAGAGAAGTAGCTGGAGAAGGAGGAGGATCAGGCTTTGATCTCCTTGCTGGTTTTATCTTTTATCTTTTTGGGGCATCTATATTGAGGAAGCTTGTGCTGGGTTTTTCCCTTTAGGGTTTTCCGAGGATAAATCTTTGTGTTCCTTTTTTATGGTTGTGCTTGTCTATCTTTCAGTGATCCTGTTTATATGCTTTTTTCATGAAAATTAAATGAAATACTGATGTCTTAGCTAAGCATATGAAAATTTAACAAAGGCCTCACCTACAAATAGGAAAAAAACATACAAAATCATGACTAATTCCAAATCATATTAAATGGAAGACGAAAAAATGGATCAAAACATTGATTGAGTTGAGTACAACCTGACTCCCATCAACATTCTCAATTGATTTCAGAGTTACCAGCCTATCTTTTGAGTCGTGGAACTTGCATTTTGAACCAAATTTGCAGGTGCTAGTTTTGTATAATACCGAGTTCAATGATATGAGAACCATCAAGCAAAAAAATAAATTACAACAATATAAAAAAAAATCAAACAACACATAACAAAATCTAGATTACATCAAGATCAAAAGGATGTTAGTTAGTCTCAAAATACAATAAAATATAAAATAAAATATAACATAATAAAACAAAACAAAAATAAATATAAAATAAAATATAAAATAAATAAAAATGAAAAAAAATAAAAATAAAACAATGAATAGACACAATAGCCACATACAAACCCCACGAAACAGATTACAGCCATGACATCCAAACACCACGACAGATTTTGTTGGAGGTCTCTACGGTGCATCTACCCCGGTGGATATAGATGGATATATATTTTCTTTCTTATTGAAAAACCGCATTTCATATCCTTACATATGAGTCTCCCCCATATACGTGCTATAGAGCCAGGCCATCTGCATAGCATTACTCAGGGGCTTGGATAACAACCATTTTTTGCTGCATCAACACAAGCAAGAGGAATGTGCCCAAATCCATTAACTAGGTGAAGTTTGTGGCCCACCCTTTCTGAATTGAATCCATTTTAGGATTTGTGTCTCTTCTTCACTATGATTGGAGCTTTGCGGATTATGTGCTGGTGGAGGTCACACAGAAGAGGAGGATTTACAGTGATCTGAGGGTTTGCGGAGGAAGAGGAGGGTTTGCAATGGTCTGAGGGTTTACAAATGCAGAGGAGGGTTTGCGGAGGTCACGTAGAGGTCGACAGAATGTTAGAATTTTAACATTAAGCTAGCATTATATTAGGATATTTAATTGAGATAATAACAAGTACATCAATCAAA
This sequence comes from Pseudotsuga menziesii, assembly GCA_001517045.1. NCBI lineage: Eukaryota > Viridiplantae > Streptophyta > Pinopsida > Pinales > Pinaceae > Pseudotsuga > Pseudotsuga menziesii. Next base: position 122,084 of record LPNX010222276.1, on the reverse strand, counting down.
CACAAGAGACAATGAACACAGTGTTTTTCCTCGGGGAAACCATAAATGGAGAAAACCCTGTAACTTCCTTAGAGATAGAATCAGCACCAAAATTAAAACCCAAAACAGTAAGATAATCTCCCAATAGCATTAACCTTCTTTCTTCCTAGCCCCAGTGTCTTCTTCTTCCTCAGCTATGGGCTACAACTGAGTGTGAGTGAGTGTGTAATAAATAGAGAGGCTATCTCTCTATTTATACTAATTCCTTCCTTGACTAAACCATACTAGGGCCAACTTCACTAGGTGAGTCTAACAACCCTAGTGCCTCGGAATTGTAGGGACTTTAACCCTTGAACAATAGGAGGGTTACCCACATTGACTTGACATGACTTGATTACATTATAGAAACTCCCTATCGAAACATTGGGGCATGACATGACTCAATTACATTACATACACATCCTGGAATAAGCATTGGGGTACAATACATAAGAAATACAAGTGAATACATTCCGAAGTTACAATTACATCAACACTGCCTCTTAACTAGGAAGGTATTCTCTCAACATAATTTATCAGCACAAGTCTTCTTCTCTGTATCATTTGGATCATCATCAATTCCTCATCATCTTCACATTCAAGTCATCTCCATATTCAAGTCATCTTCATATTCAAGTCATATTCATCTGGATCTAGATCATCACTGGATCTGGATCATCATCACTGGATCTGGATCATCTCTGGAGCATCATCACTGGATCTAGATCATCCCTCAATCTGGATCATCATCACTAGATCATCATGGATGTTATCTCATGATTCTTCTCATCAGAGGAAGTTTTACAGAGCCATCCCTTTTTCATGTTGGTTGTAGGCCTAGCCTCCATGTAGGTATTCTTCCAGCACTTATATCTGACCCTAAGTTAGAATGGACTATCCACCAGTTATATCTGATCATGTAGTAACCAATCCTATAATCATATCAGAAAGGCATGCCCAACACTCACATCTGACCATGTGGGAATGCATCCCACAACCCTGTCAGAAAGGCCTAGCACTCACATTTGACCATGCGAGGAACCAATCCAACATACATGTCAAAAAGTATCTACACTTACATTTAACCATGCCAGGAACCAATCCAACCTACATGTCGAAAGGGCTCTGCACTTACATCTGCCCATGTGAGGAACCAATCCAGTATACATGTCAAAAGGGCTCTTAGCCCCAGGCTGAGGATTCCTGGTAACTGACCAGGTGCCTCTATTCAGAGAATGGCATTCAGGACTTATATATGATCATGTAGGAACCAATCCTATAGTCACATTATAATGGCTTAGCACTCATATCTGACATGGAAGGAACCAATCCTCTCACCATGTCAAAATGGCTCACGGACTCATCACTTCCCTTCGGAGGGAACCTCGATCTAGAGAAAACCAAGCTTCTCACTGAAGTAATCAAACTTCACCCTAGCCAATGGCTTTGTCAACACATCAGCTATCTATGCATTCATCGCAACATACTAGAGCTTCATTGCTCCCCTCTGCACCATATCCCTGATATAGTGATACTTGATCTCGATATGCTTCGACTTGTCATGGAACACCAGGTTCTCCGAAAAATTCACACAACTCTTGTTGTCACAATGTATACAAGTAGCATCCATCTGGAGATCAAATAAATCAGATAGTAGCTTTCTTAGCCATACTTCCTCACAACTAGTTAAACAAGCTACAACATACTCTAATTCAGTTGTACTCAGTGCCACATAGGATTGCCTCCTGCTAAACTAGGAGACCACACCTGATTCCTTACTGAAGCAACACCTAAAGTGCTCTTCCTATCTATGGCACTGCTTGCCCAATCTGAATCAACATAACCCTCCAGGTTAATCTTCTAAGTCGCCTCATACTTGATCCCATAATCAATTGTACCCCTTAGGTACCTCAAAATATGCTTTGTAGCAATCAAGTGAACATGTCTCGGATCTGTCAAAAACTGGCTCAAGGTGTTCACAGCAAAGCAAATGTCTAGTCTCATGTTCATCAGGTACATCAAGGACCCAATCATCTAATGATACATCATAGCATCAACTGCTTCTGATGAAGCATCACTCAATAGCTTCAGGTTCGATGCCATATGTGTGTTCATGGCCTTGCAGTCCATCATCCTGAACCTCTTCAGTATCTCTACTACATACTTCCCTTGTCCGAGGGAGATTCCATCCACATTCTGCCATACCTCCATGCCTAGAAAATAGTGCATCATACCCAAGTCCTTCATTTTGAACTTGGTAGCAAGCTTTCTCTTCGTATCAGCAATCAACCCATCCATACCTATTACAAACAGATCATCTACATACAGTAGGAGCATCACTGGGTTTCCATCTTCAACCTTGTAGTAAAGGTTGGAATCTGCTTTACTCTTAGTAAAGCCCAAATTGGATAGAAAGCCATCAATTCTGCCGTACCATGTCCTGGGTTCCTGTTTCAAAACATACAGGGCTTTCTTCAATCTACACACATGAGACTCCCTGTCATGTGTCTCAAAACCGAGTGGCTGCTCTACATACACTTCCTCTTCCACTACACCATTCAAGAAAGTAGTCTTGACATCCATTTGGTGTATCTTCCATTTCATTACTGCAGCTAGAGAAAGTACTGATCTGATGGAAGTGTATCTACCTACAGGTGCAAAGGTTTCTTCATAATATATTCCTCCTTTCTGTGAGAAACCACAAGCCATGAATCTTGCTTTATATTTCTCTATGCTACCAACTGCAGCATGCTTGATCTTGTAGATCCATTTGGAAGTTACAACCGACTTCCCTTCTGGTCTTGGGACAACATCCCAAACATCATTCTTCATGATCGATTGATACTCTTTGATCATAGCATCCTTCCATTCTTTTCATTATGTTGCTTCATCATAATTGGAAGGTTCTTTATTGATAAAATCACATAGTAAAGCTACATACCCAGAGCAGGATTTGGTTCTCTTTCTTTCTCTGTGATTCTCTTCTGGAGCCCCATATCTTTCTGCACCTTGGATAGCTTCTCATACCCAAGCAGGTTTCCTCTTGTGAGGATTCTTCTCTTGAGGTGTATATACAGGTTCTTAAGGCTCTTCAAATTCTCGATCTTCTTCTTGAGTTTCTTCGTTCATGGTTATATCATGAATTCTGGGTGCTTCTGCTTCTTCAGCAGGTCTCTTTCTGGATTTGTTGTAAGTTGATTCTTCATCAAATGTTACATCCCTACTGATGTCGATCTTCTTGAATCCTGGGAAGTATATTCTCTAATCCTTCGATCTTTCAGAGTATCCCACAAATATAACCTTCTTTCCTGAAGGATCTAACTTTGTCCTGTTTTCTTTCGGAATGTGTATGTACACTAGACAACCGAATATTCTAAGATGGCTAACTTCTAGTTTCTTGCTGGAAAAGACTTCTTCAGGTGTCTTGTTCTCGAGTACTCTGTGTGGAGTACAATTCTGTACATACACCGCTATTCTGGCAGCCTCTGCCCATATATGCATGGGAAGATCTTGATCATGAAGCATTGCTCTTCCAGCTTCCATGATAGTTATATTGTTCCTTTCTGCAACCCCATTCTGTTATGGATTATATGGAGTGGATAACTCCCTCTTAATCCCTGATTCTTTGCATAATTCTTTGAATTCATTTGATGTGAATTCTCCACCATTATCTGATCAAAAGGTCTTGATCTTTTTTTATGTGCGGTTCTCAATCAAGGCTTTGAATTCCTTGAACTTGTTGAAAACTTCAACTTTGTTCTTCATGAAGTAAATCCATGTCTTCCTAGAAAATTCATCAATAAAAGAAACATAGTATACATACCTACTTATTGAACTTGATGACATTGGTCCTCATACATCAAAGTGGATGATTTCCAAGATTCATTTTGCCTTTCTCTCGCGACTTGGAAATGTCTTCTTTGTATTTTTTCCTTTCGCACATCCTTTGCAGACTCCTTCATGTTTTGCTTGAATTTCTGGAAGACCTTCAACATCTTTTCTTGCAAGTGGTAGTGCTATGTAGTGAACATGTGCAAGCCTTCTGTGCCAAAGTTCATTTGGCTCTACTGTGTCATGGACCAAAGCTTGTTCTAGATGGCCCTTCAATTTGTATAATCCTCCTTCTTGTTCTCCAATTACTATTGCATCGTCAATAGTATTTCCTCTTGACCACATGAGGACTTGTCCATCTACAAATGCAACCCTCATGGCTTTTGCATCCAATGCCGATATGGAGAGAAGATTCTTCTATAGTCCTGGTACAAACAAGACATCCTTCATTTTCATAGACTTTCTAGAGTCTAGGCTGTAGGAGGATTCACCACTACCTTTTATGGGATATTGGTAGTCATCCCCAACTTTCACCTTATGGGGTGAATTATGTTCAGATAGTTTCTCAAAATATTCCTTGAATCCTGTCATGTGTTTGGAAGCCCCACTATCAATTAGAAAATCTTTGCTTCCATGAGTGACAATTCCCGTGAGAGCGGAGATCAGAACATATTCTTCCTCACTTGAAGAGTCTTCACTTTCTTGTTTTAATTTATTCCTGGGAGGATCATCATCCTCAGCAGTGCGAGCATGATGTCTTCTTTTGGATTTCTTCTTCTTCTTGGATCCATTCTTATTCATGGGACAATTTCTAGCAAAGTGTCCTATTTCATCGCATGTATAACATCTGAGTTTGGATGGATTTTTCTAATGAGAATGTTTTCCTTGGTGATGATTATTTTCCCTTCTTCCTTTCTTGGAGTGTATTGCGAGAGCTTGATCTTCACTTCCCATCTTTTCTTCTCAAGCTGCTATTCGAGCTTCTTCTTGAGAACATTCTTCCCACGGTCTACTGACCTTGACTGATTTCTTCCTAGCATAGATTCCTTGGATGAAAGAATCCCATGACCTAGGGAGACCATTCAAGGTTGTCATCACAATTTTAGAATTCTCCACTTCTTCATCTACTACTTCCATCTATTCCTTGATTTGGGAGACCCTTGTGAAGTATGAATGGATGGTCTCCTCATTCTGTATCTTTACATTCTTCAATTGGTTCCTTAGAGTCATCTTTCGGTTGATGTTCTTCCCTTCAAATAGTTTGGTTAGGGAATCAAACATAGATTTAGGTGTCTTGAGGGAGGACCTGTGGTATTAGGTGATCCTTGATTGAATCAGCAATAATCCTCTTTTCCATAACCAACTTCTTCTTATGTAAGGCCTTAGCCTCATCTCCCTCTGGAACTGGAACCTCCTCATGGATATAGGAGTCCAACTCATTTTCTTCCAGGACCAAGGAGATCCTATACTTCCAGGCTCAGAATTTATCAGCTCCCTCAAGCTTTTCATCAAGATTGGTATGATGAGACATCTTAACTGAGAACCTCAAATGGAAATATAAAATATCTAGATCTTACCAGGTGAAGATGTCGGATCTGGATTTGGAGCTGAAATTCTGCAGTGCTGGTTCAGGAGCAGATTAGGGTTTTTCTTTTCCAGAGTTCTGTCCAACCAAATGCTTTGATATTGATCTCTAAACTTCAATTTTTGGGGATAATATCAATCCAGGCCTGGGCTCACTAAAAAATTCCACTTCTGTGAAAATCCCTAATTTTCGACAGTAGTGTCGCGTCCAAAATTGAAAAACCTCAAAATTGGATTTTGCTTCAACAGAAAGATGCGCCCTAGGGAGGACGGTTATCCCAACCTTATTTTTCTGAAAACCTATGGAGAGAGATCCACAAAGTATGAATCCCTAGTTCCCGCAGTTGCACAATGTCTTCTTCTGAGGTTAGCTCTCATACCATGTTAGAATTTTAACATTAAGCTAGCATTATATTAGGATATTTAACTGAGAGAATAACAAGCACAACAATCAAAACAAGAGACAATTAACACATTTTTTTTCCTTGGGGAAACCATAAATGGAGAAAACCCTACAACTTCCTCAGAGATAGAATCAGCACCAAAAGTAAAACCCAAAACAGTAAGATGATCTCCCAACAACAGTAACCTTCTTTCTTCCTAACACCAATGTATTCTTCTTCCTCAATTATGCGTTACAACTGAGTGTGAGTGAGTGTGTAATAAATAGAGAGGCTAGCTCTCTATTTATACTAATTATCGACTTGACTAAACCATACTAGGGCCGACTTCACTAGGTGAGTCTAACAACCCTAGTGCCTCGAAACTACAGGGACTTTAACCCTTGAACAATAGGAGGGTTACCCACATTGACTTGACATGACTTGATTACATTATAGAAACTCCCGATTGGAACATCGGGGCATGACATGACTCAATTACGTTACAGACACATCTTGGAATAAACATCAGGGTACAATACATAATAAATACAAGTGAATACAATCTGAAGTTACAATTACATCAACATAGAATGCCCCCCAAATCGGTGAGTACCCTAGAATGAATGAGCATGCTCCATTTTTATTGATATTATACCCTCCATCTTGTTTATCTCCAAAGGAAACAAGATAAGAACCCACAGATTTAATAAAAATAATAAAAACAATATATGTTTGCTGAAATAATTTTGATTTCAAATTATAAAAAACAAGTTCTCTATGCAAAAGAAATCTTTTTTTATCATGGATTTATACCAGTATGGAAAAGCTAAAAAGATTGTGTTCATAATATAGTTTAAAAGTTGAACTTCTCTTCCTCTGAATTTCCCTCTCTGTGTGAGGTCAGGGTCACTGCTGCAATATTCCCATTGCATTGCATTTGTCAAATGCATAGCGTGTACACCAAAAACACACCATCATTAAAGAAAGACATGACATAAGAGGTATTTAACGCTAAATTGGATGATATTCATTAATTAATATACGTGCTAGCAAGCACATAGGACAATTCAATGCTAGTTGCATTCTTGTCTTGGATTCATTAGTCTTCCTTAAACTGCATTATTTTGCATAATGTCTAGGCTTACCACAATAAGAACAGTTACCTTCCTTCTGGACAAAGTTGTTTGGTGTTTTTGATGATGATGTTGTGACTTTGATTCTAGTCTACCTCTATTTTTCATCCACGACTTTCCCTTGAATGTTTTCTTTCCTTTATCCATCAATTCCAAGTCCGTGGAGTGTTGTCTGTTTTCAACATTTTCTCTCCTCTCTTCTTCTTGCATGAGAATACCTGTCAAATCATCAAAATATGGTACCTTTTCCCTAACTGCAAGACTAGTGATAAAAACTGGTTATTTTGATAACATCCCATTTTATGTAACAGTAGCCAGATCATTACTTGATTAATTTTATCCTACGTTACCAAATTTATCTCTCAACTCCTTCACTCTAGATAAGTAAGCATAAATATTTTCATTATGTTGCATCTTAACCGAAGGAAGCTGACTTTTAAGAAATATAGTTCTATTTGAATTTTCCATTTCATACAAATTGTTTAACACAATCAATGTTTCAATAGATGTTTTGTAATCTCTACTGTGAAGATTAATGTTATCTTTAATTGACATTTGTAAGAGAAATTTAGCCTTAGTTTCTCTCTTCTCACAATATATGATTGCAGCTGGAGGATTAGCTGGTTCGACTTCATCGATAGTTACAAAATTACAATTGACTAAATATTGTAACCTTCCATTAATGTTTGCATTGTAAATTTCCATTTCACATAATTTAACTCTCCTAATTTACTGGCTTCATTTAGATATGAATTTGTCAAATTCGACATGGCTAATAAACAAGCTAGCAAATGAAATACCGATAACATAATGATTTTGCTAAAAAACTGCTTGAATTACCTCTTCTCCATGCAATGATTTTAGATCGTAAGAATTTAGTAGCTTGTGGGCTTCAGACTTGTTGACATAACTATTGTCTCCTCAATTAGAAACGATGACTCTTAAAATATTGTGTGGGAAGATTCTATCACTCACACCCTCCTTCTCTAGCGAATATGTTAGATCGTCTTGACTTGACTCTCATACCAACATTGAAAAACTAGAAGAGTATCTGAGGCACAATTTTGAACACACAAAAAATAATATAATGGATTGCATTAACACAACAACTATTTATTACTCACTTGAGTGGATTCTATATATAATATTGACAACAGATCAAGGGATCACATTTAACCTTATCTGCATCCCACCAGAAGCCTTATTACTGCTATAGCCATGTTGTAAACAACTATTTTCCAATTATGTCTCTAATATTGTGGAGGTGGAGCATTGGACTCTTCTTGAGAAGTGTTCAGCCTTGGAGCATTGTTTGTTGGATGTCTTCACTTGGGAGCTTGGAATGTGTTAGTTTTAGATGGAGTGCTTTACATCATGGGCTTATCTGCTTGTATTTAGGTTGTTTGTAGTGGACTAGGTCCACTTTTTATTGTTGGCCTCCCTCACCTCTCATATAAATAGAGTTCTTTCCTTAATTCATTCATCAGATAATTGTGTTAGAGATGTGGGTAGTGGAGTGCACTAGTCTCTCTCTTGTACTCTTCTTCATTTATATTGTTCTCTTTGTCTTAGGCCCAAGGTTTTTGAAGGAAGTTCAAGAGAATATCTATAGTTAGAGTTTTACCTTTGAATACAAATAAGCTAGGGTTTGTGATAACTCCTAAAGGGGCAAGAGAAGCATCTTATCTTGTAGCTCTCATGAGAGAAAAAAGACTACATTTTTGTGGCATCTGGAAACTCGTGATAATTGGAGTGCTTATTTAGGAGAGAAGGAATTTCCTTGTACACTTGTGGGATGCAAGTCTACGTGCCAAGGAGGATATTTGCTAGAGTGACCAGATTTTGTCTGGAGTGATTATTAGCTAGGAGTTGGCGTCTAGGGCTTTTTGTGTTTTCACTAGATAGGGTTTGGAGAGCTTGACTTGTACCAACTTGGTGATGAAACTTTGACTTGTGCTTCATTTCTTATATAGAAATGAAGTGTTTCAAATGTCCAAATATTGTGACTAGCAGAATTGGTTTTCATTTTGTGTTATTTTCTTGTTTGCATGGATTCCAACACTTTTTCATGCTGATTTGACATATTATACTCCTGAAATTGTTAAGTGATTTTATTGCACACCTTGAAGGTAAAGTAACAGATATATTGCTATGAAATCTGTTGTAATAAATTCATTTTCACATCTTTTATATGATTGAAAAGTGTGCCCTAAGGGATGCACTTTGTTGTTGTTGAAGTACACTTAAATGGTATTTATTCTCTTGAGTGGTTTGGTGCTTTAATTTGAATTAAAGTCTAGTTTTTTCTGTTGTAATTGAATATTTCAGATCAGTCCTGAGGCTGATTGTTCACAAGGAATAGGTCTAGGAAATCTCATGTTTGAGGTGAAATTTCTGAATAAGCATGAAAACTCAAATTCACATAATTTTTACACAACTAATGTAGGGTTATAAGATTCCACGATGAATAAGATAATGGTAGAAACCTAGTATAAAGAAATACTTATTGCAGAATTGATAGGTCCAAAGGATGGTGAACAAAAACTAGGAACAAATCCATTGAATAATTCAGAAGTATATTATGAACTAAAACTTTGTTTATCAACATGCAATTGTAAATCAAATTCTTGATGACATACATATAGACACTCTTTCCATTTATTTAGTTCAACTTAACACAATTAGCTAGGAAGGGAAAAAATATATGTATGATCTCAGTCTCATATAATGAGATCAATATAAGCAAGATATACAAAAATTGAAAAAAAATGGTTGGATAGATATCTACATGTAGAATTTAAATGGAAGAAAGAACTTCGCCAAGTTATAAATAAGTTACAAATTAAGAAAAAAGAATTGACAATCATTTATAATATGGTTGTCCAATTGTTGTCTTATAGATCCCCATCTAAACAACTCTCTCTTTCTCCTTCCAAATCTGTTGAAAATGAAATTGAGGCAACAAAATTTGTTTATTAATTTATGAATTGAATTTTTTATGGAATTTAAACAAATACTCTAGCTATTGCATTATCCCATATTAATAATATTAAATGGGAAGAAAAATATGATTTATATGACTTGGGTCTCATCTATAAACAACAATATAAGTTTGAAATCCAATGAATGCAAGAAGCATGGCTTTCTCAATATTTGGTTTCGGAGAAAAACTGGAAAAACAATTACAGACATTGCATGAACAACTAGAAGCTAAAGAAGAAGAGAAAAGGCACATGCATTAGTTAACCTTACAAGCAATTTCCTGTAGGATTCTAGGAAAGTTTTATCTCATGTATTTACATGAGAAGTGGCCAAATTTCTGAATATCCAGGCTAAATGCACGTGAATCAGCTTAGAATAAATTAGAAATTGGCATTACAAGATTTTGAGGATATTAGAGGGTAGAAATTGATTTTCTAATAACTTCCAATCCATGAACGCGTTTTCTGCAAAACTTGGACAATAAGTAAATCAAGGTATGAATACTAAATATACCATGTTTCAATTAATTTTAGATTATATTTTTCAAGAAAATTTCCACTGCCGCCTTCATCCATTTTTAATTATATTCGTTCATTTATTGGCAACAAAACTTGGAAGACATAAGAATGAGGGTGATATAAACAACACCATTAATTTTCAGGAGAAAAGGATTTGTAAATTGAGAAGTAATGGCTAGACAATGTTGCTTCAAGAAGTCGATTATGAGAATTTGGGTGGAAAACGCAAAATATCAAATCCTAAGGTCATTAATCCTTTTCTTGAGGATATGAAAACCCTCAAGTGTGAGGGATATTTTGGGTGCCCAAATTGTGCCTATTTCGATTTGTAGTTTTGATATTTTGTGTCATTCACACTGTTTTTTTTCCATCAAATCATATGTTTTCCTCTTTTTAATTTGTTAAGTCTTCATAATCCATGTCAAAATATCCTCTAGGTACTTAAGGTTTCTCTAACATATTTGTTCTTATTATTTGATGAATAAAAAAGTTTTCAAATCTTTAAAATATTGAATGAGAGTTATTTACGGGTTTCCTAAAAACATGTAGACTAAGTTGTTTTTCATGGTTGGAGCTCTTATGAGAAACTTCTGGAACATGGGTTTTGTTCCTAATGTCAATGAAATAGATTTATGTTGATTAAAACTTACCGAAATCACATGTGTGGATATTTAGTGTGTGATTAATGATTTAGCCCAAATTTACAGTAGTTTTTAAACATCCAACATCGACCTCGATTTCTGTGTAGAAGAAAGCGAATCGAGAAAATATGAGATATGGGTTTTGTTTGTAACATGATAAATTGAGTAATTCGTGGGATTTTTTCCAAATTGATATACGGTTTAAGATGTGTCATGGGCTCTTTAACATGGATCTACCCAAATTGATTTAAATTCCATATTTGTTGTTTTGAACTATTTTCTCTTTTCCAGAATTGTAAAAGATCCAATTTAATTAAATTAGATCAGATTTGGGATTTTGGGGTCTTTTGTAATCCATCCCATCACCTCTTTGTATAAATTCATAGCAAAAAGTTAAGATAGGGGGGGTTGAGGATCAATATAGGTGGAAAGATTTATTGAGAACATTGTATTATTGGTAGCATTACTTTCTCATTCTGCTATTATACACTTGTCACATACCTATAATCTACTTAAACTTTTTTCTTTGAATTTAAGAATTTACCAAAAAAATTTCAACATCTAAGGTCATGCAACATTGCCTTTACTCGGCCATAGGGATTTGGCTAGATTATGCCTATTACAAATGGACTATATATTTGCACCTAAGGTTTTCCCATAACTTTTCCTTGGACTACAAACCATCAAATACCTCTCTCATTCTGTGAACTATACCAAGAGATGTTGCTACTATAACTTGGACCATTACAATAAAGTTCAAATATTCTGAAGAATGTTGTGATTCTTATTTTCTGTATTTGAGCTCCTTCCTGTAGTAGATTTGGGGGAAGGAAGGGGCCCATTGTTCCAAAAGTTATGTTATGTTGTACCTTTTTACCATAGATTAGTTTCTTATAAATGCATACCATTTTATTTATGTTTTATGAAGTGTCAATATAGTTTCAGTATATCACCTTCGCTTATTATTCGATTGTTGTTTTGAGCAAGTGTGAAGCATTATAATTTGTTTTCATTTATGAAGCATTGAAATACTAATTTTAGAGAGATTGAATCAGTACATGACAAAAGAGTCACAACATTTATAGTGACTAAAACGAAGGAAGAGTATTCGTGTTACATTGATCAATAATATGTGCATTGACTCATTTCATCATGGATGAATCTAAAGGAAGGAACAAATGCTTTAACAATATAGTTTGATTGCATTATTTCATGTGTTAATGAATATCTACTAGCTACATTATGGTAGAAACCTAGTATAAAGTTGCATTAAGATGCCACGATGAATAAGATAATGGTAGAAACCTAGTATAAAGCAATACTTATTGCAAAATTGATAGGAAAGAATGGTGAACAAAAACTAGGAACAAATCCATTTAATAATTCAGAAGTATATTATGAACTAAAAATTTGTTTATACTATAAAATGTTGCTATCCCTAGCATTTCCTTTACTTGTTTTGTTAGTGCTAGGTTTTGATAATGTCAAGGTATGAGGTAGTTGTGATCTGTTTTCTTTTTTTTGTATTCATTAAAATAAATTGTCTATGAAGGCCTCTTAAACTGGATGTGAGATGCTCTTGCTTAGTGAGTTTAAATATTTTTCTAATCAAAGGTATTATGAACGTACCCAGTGGATGTTCCAGTTGAGATAACATTCCTTGTTCTCACTATTTCTGTCATGAAAATTTTCGAAAAGCACATCTCTTTTGTGTAGGAAACATGATTTTATTGAGATGTGAGGACCCATGAACTGCAACTATGCATTATAATGGTAAAGGACACTTTAACGTAGGGGTCGTCAAATTGGCCAACTCATACACATAATAGGGATTATGCTTGTCACTTTTTGAACTTTGAACCTAGGTCGTTATCATGGTGATTCCTTGCCTCAGATACTATTAGAAAATGCGACGATAGCAGCATAAACAATAATAGGATCACTAAAAGAATGACAAAGTACCTAACACAAATGTTGTATGGTGAATTGTTTTAGTATTTTACCATGTTTGAGTTAATTGTTGTATAACCATTTCAACATAGGTATTTATAAAGGACCTAACACAAATGCTTTACTTACAACCCCTGTTTGACCTTAATTTATTGATATTTCCTTAAAAAGGGATAACAACAAAGAAAATAATTCCCAATTGAACTATTTTGAATATGAATTTGTCATTCTTTTCAGTTTCCAAGTGATATGGTTTTTGCTACAGGACCTAGACATTTCACAAGAATCAATATTGTACAATGTGGATGAACAGAATGTGAGAAGTCTTAATGGTTTTCAAGTTAACGAACAGATCCTATGTCTTGTTCCAAATGTTGAGGTGGATTCTATTCATATAATTTACTTTATCATGAATTTTTCTGTAAATCTAACTTGGTGTAACACCCTGGTTTTGACCCCGTTTGCATTAAATGTATATGATGTATATATTAATTGTGGTGTGGAGATAAAGGCAAAATCCCCACCATTAATTTGGTTGTGTTATGTTCGGCGATTGAAATTGTTGCTGATGGTATATCGTGATATACGGCACATGTTAGTTTTAGCATCATGTAAATATACATCTTTAATTAAAATAAACCCCAACCAGCTATGTCAATGCAACCATAATGAAAAGGGCATGATTTTCCAAAGGATAAGGGGGGGAATTGTTAAACCTTGAACCAATGGGGAAAAAGCCATGTGTCAACCACCCATTTAAAACTACTGATGTTAGTTGAGGGTAGTTATTGCTGGGAAGTGGTGGGTGGCAGGACAGTCAGTCCTTGCCCACATGCCCACTCCACTAGTAGACTCTCCATCTTCACGTGGGTAGGGAAACCACGACGACCGTTTTTTTGTTTGATTTTTATTGTTTTTGCCCACCCTCAAGTAGGGACATTCTCTCTTCATCCTCATGCACAGGATTTTATTCATCATTTCCTCACGTAGAGAGCTAGAGAAAACCATTTACTATCACCCATGATTTTTCTTGTGAAGGAGCCATTTACGATTTGGGTTCATTGTTGTTCTCCCCGTGAATTATGGTTTGTTGTAGGTTCATCCACGAACGTGGTTGATATTGGTTTCATCCACGATTCGGTTGCTGTGGGATCCATTACGTTTTGGGTTGCTGCTAAGTTATTTTTGCAATGCTAGGGCCAAGAACAACTCTGAATCGCTTGTTTAGCCTAAGCTTCATTCACCATTTGGTTGCCATTCTGTTTTCTTTTGTTTCTCACAGAGCTGTGAATTGCTTGGTTTTGCTGCATGTATGCAGTGGTTGGTCTTTGGATTATGTTGGAGTGGGGATGAGGGCTTGGTTTTCTTGATAAACCTAGTGTGTTTGGTAACCACACAGATAGAGCTAGAGGGTTAGCTTTCTTCTCCACAACCCCTGAATAACACTGGAAGGGAGGTCAGGGCCTGAGGGACTATGTAGCAGAGAAGGGACTGATTTCCTTATGTTGGGTGTGTGTGGGTGTCCTAGAAGTCAGGCTAGTTCTAGTGTAGGTGTCCTTAGCTCTTCAGGGGGCTCACCAGCTTAGCATTCATCCTTTCCCAGCTACTTGATGGCCTAGTAAACCCAGTTGTGTTGGCTTGGTTGTTTTGTGTATCCCTTGCTATGTGTAAGCCTGCTTGTTCCTTATTCCTTGGGGAATCATGCCCATCTCGGGGGTGGAAGTGTTGCTGAGAGATTAAGGAGCACACTGGCCTATTGTTGGGTGGAACATTGCAGTGACGTAGCTGGTTGCGGGACGAGCTCTTTATAAGATAAGTATTCTTAACCATTTCATTTCTGCAATCATATTTACTGTTAATGAATTATAATGAACATGTTGAATGCTTGAATGGATGTATGTTTTCTTCCGCTGTGTATGTAAAGGATTATGCATCTTAGCACATTTTATGTTCAAGCATTTCGGTTTTATGTATGTTCATGTTCATGGGGGCGGTTTTTCCCTGATGGTTAATGTTCATCATAGCGTCCTCTTCACCGGTCGGAGGGTCGGGGATGTTAAATTGTTGTATCAGAGCTTATGTTATAGCATTGGGCCTAAATGGGCCATGAAGACGCAGTGACAGAGCTGTCATTGCAGCATGGGCCTCTATGGGCCATGAAGAACCAGTTAGTAGAGGCAGGTTTCCTTCTGCCCAGAAGAAAATCGGTGAATAACAAGAAAATTCACAAAAAAAATTATAAGTTCCTGATCCGTCAACTCATCGGAATACTAAGTGGGAAGCTCTTCCAATGTAGTGGAAAACATAGTTAGAAGGCCACCTGACAAGGAGCAGGTGGAAAGGATTTCGGAAAATTTTCTAAGTGTTCGTCGGCCGTTGGCAGAGAATAGTGGTTTGGGGAGCCGCAGTTTCAGCAGAGATCAGCCGAAGACTGCCAAAACACTGACCCTTTTTAGTTGAAAAATCCCCCGAAACAGGCCATCGGCGATCGACAAAGATTAGTTGATTTGATCGCCGATGATTAGATGATGGAAGCGCCGAAACAATGGCTCTGTATCGCTACGGACCGCCGAAATGTTAGCGAAGATTAGTTGAGTGGATCGATGAAAATTAGATGATGGAACTACCGAAACGTCACTGCCATCGGAGAAAGTTAGAGGATGAAGGCGCCGACGCGGGCGAGAAAGAAGAAGTAAATTTTCGAAAAAATTGTCTAAGTGTTGAGACCATCCGCGGTCGGTGAAAGTTAGTGCTTTAGACCATTGATGCGTCGAAAGAAGTTAGTTGTTCGGATCACCAAAATGTCGGTGAAAAATAGTTGATGAGACCGCCGACACATCGGAACAAGTTAGTAGATTAGGTTGCCAACGCCGCGAAATAAATTAGTTGTTGGGTCCACCAATGCGTCGGATGAATTTAGCTATTGGTTAGTCCGCCATTGCGGCCGCCATGTGGACTAGCACTCCAATGATTAGAAGTTAAATTTCCGATGCTCCGATCACCGACACACAGCACTTAGTGGTTAACTGTTCTAGTAGTCAATGAGTTATGGCCCATGGAAACCACAGTGAGTTTGTTGCCCACCATTGCGTCTGCCTAGTTAACTATCCACCAGATGAACAGTGGTTCCGACCGTCGATGCAGCGTTATGGAGTTAGTATCCTCGTCGATGCCGTAGGGGGTAACGTTTTCGATCATCGACATATCGAAGGAAATCAGTTGATGAGGTATCCACTGGTAGTAGTCTGAAATCTTAGATGACTGAAGATCCGATACAGCGAAAAACTTTAGTTGTTGGAGTCACCGATACATCGAACCATGTTAGTTGAGAGGTCTACCGATGAGCATCAAAGGAATTTGTTGTTTTCACCGCCAAAGCGTCATAAATTTTGATGGGATGAGACCCTATTTTATACAAGGAAATTTTTGGGTTTTCAAGTAGCTTTTTCAGCAGATTGTCAGTGGTTTTTTAGGGCTGAAAAGGAGGAAGTGGCATCGATATTATGCACCAGATTGTGTGAAATCCAATCATTTACAACAACAAAAAAAAGCGAGGGCACTTCCCTCGACCCTCCCTGCAGTGGCGAAGCCACAAGGGGGCAAGCCCCCTCGACCCCCATCGTCCCCCTGAGATAGTCGTTCCTTGAGGAAGAAAATTCTATGTTTTGGGAAAACTTGTAATTGTATGACTTTTTCGAGAGAAGGTAAGTAATTCTGATTTGTATAAATGTTATGCATCTAACAGTTGTGTTTCTATCATGTTTGCAGAATCATAGTCACCTTCAAGGGCAGTATTTCTAGTAGTGCGGTTGGTAAGTAAGTGGTGGTTCAGTTATGAGAACCCATGATGGTTATGATGCTCGGGATTCCTACGAGCATGCACGAGATGCCATGGGAGAAAATGTCCCTAATGGAAATGATGACATAGAGTCTAATGGAAGGAGATTCCAAGAGACACTGTCAGATGTTGCAGCCACCATGAGAAGCTTGATCAAAGCCCAGGAAGAGCAGCATAAGTTGAATGCTGCTATGTTGCAGAGTTTGATAGACTTGCAAAGAAAGATAGACTCTGGGTGGGGTACAGCAAGACCGCAAGGGAGTAAGAGTAGTACTAGGAGAAGGAGAAGGACTTCTAGTGGATCATCTGACACCGAAGAATCCAGTGGGGATTCATGCTCTTCTTCTCGTAAAATAAAAAGAAAGAGACACCATAGAGATCGCTCTCGGGATGAATTTAAGAAGGCTAAACCTCCTACATTTGATGGTGAGGTAAATACTAGACAAGAGGCTGAAGCTTGGCTTATTGGGATAAAGAAGTACTTTCAAGGTCAGGATTATTTGGGAAACATGAAGGCAAGAGTTTCCATCTTCAATCTGAATGGAAGAGCATCCATTTGGTGGGAATACTTCAAGCAAGTAAAGAGGATCAGAAAAAGGAAACTTAAGTGGAAACAGTTCAAGAAGTATTTCAAGCAAAAATACCTCTTTGATAGGTATTATGATGACAAGATTAAGGAGTTCCATGAGCTGATATTGGGACAACAGACCATGGAAGAGTATGCGAATAAGTTCTTGGAATTATTGAGATATGTCCGGTACATCAAAGATGAAAAAGTGAAGGTCCAGCGTTTTTTGAGTGGATTGCCTCAGTCTTACAAAGATAGAATTGAGTTTTATGAACCTCAAACTCTTGAAGAAGCAATAAGGAAGGCTAAGTACTGCTATGAGCAAAGTAAAGGTAAACCTAATTACCATAAGGCATGGAAGGACAAGAAGAATGAGAAGTTTGACCAAAGAAAGAAAGGTTTCAAACCTCCTAACTTCAGGAATCAGTAGAAGAAGCTATCCCAAGCTGCAAGTAAGCCAGTTGGAGTGATAGGAGAAAATCCTAAGGATCCACAACATAACAGAGGACCAATTCAATGTTGGAAATATGGAGGACCCCACATGCACAGAAATTGTCCACTCGAGAATGAGAGTGCAAGGCCAGCTTACAACATTCAAGAAGTCAAGAAGCAGAAACAATGGGTCAAGTAGCAAGGGTAGTCCCTAGGATTTATGCAACACTGGAGGACCACCAGGAAGATCACCAGTCAACTGTGGTTGAAGTTGTAGGTAAGATTGTTGAGCAATCTATTTCTATTTTGATTGACCTCGGTTCTACTCACAGCTACATTACCCCTAGAGTAGT
>LPNX010222276.1:52971-103391 GCA_001517045.1 Pseudotsuga menziesii | reverse complement strand
ACATTCATAAGACAGCCTTCAGGACAAGGTATGGACATTATGATTTTGTAGTGGTACCATTTGGTCTCACAAATGCACCAGCTACATTTATGTGCCTTATGAACAATGTCTTCAGCAGGTATTTGGACAAGTTTGTTCTGGTTTTCCTTGATGACATTCTTGTTTATTCTAAGAATGAGGAGGAACATGAAGAGCATTTGAAATTGACATTGCAATTGCTCAGGGAGCATTAGCTGTATGCAAAGCTGAGCAAGTGTGACTTCTATAGAGATAGAATTATGTATTTGGGTCACATTATCTTAGAAGAGGGTATATCTATGGACCCTAAAAATATTGAAGCCATTATGAATTGTCCTACTCCAAGAAATGTGATAGATGTGTTGCAACTGCAACTGTTTTTCCCCAAATTTCTTAAATTTTGGGCCCCTCTTCATGATTTTGCATTGTTTTAATCGTTGGATCCTTTGAGTTTTGGCCGTTTTTAATTTTGAATGATTTTGTAGACTGATTTTCAGTTGTTTTCAAGTATTTCCTGTATTTGGATTTTGTGATTGATCGCAGATGGGTGTTTGGTTCACTAACTGATGATGTCGGATCTTTTGTTCTTCAAGTCCGCGGTTTCGGAAGTAGAATTGGTTTTTAACCTCTGCTGATTTTCTTTTAAAAGCTTTCGAACACCTAAGTTTTCTATTAAATCGAGCGTCACACTATGATAAATCGGCTGCTTTTGTCCTTTTCCCTTCCAGCGTTGCAGCTCCCGGAGCAGTTTAGCACCCGAAGTCCAAATCGTTCCGACTACCAACGCGTGTTGATTTTTGTTTTCCTTTCCGCCGTTGCGGCTGGGAAAGTATTTTGACTTCCGATGTAATGTCTTCCGACGTCCGATCGAGATTTTCCTGCACGTGTTTCAGATGTATCTAGCTCTTGTCCCTTCCGCTGTTGTGGCTCTCAAAGTCCTTTAGCTGCCAAAGTGTGAAGTCATCCGACTTCCGATTGAGTTTCCTTTCACCGTCGCTTGCCCGCAGTCTTTACTTTTCCACGTTTGCGGCCGGGAAATTCATTCCGCTTCCGATGTCTAAAACATCCAACTTCTGATTTTAAAGTTTCCCACTCTCCCGTCGCATGACTGGAGCCTTTAATTTTTCGCCATTTGGCTTCTGATGTTGATTTCCTCCCGATTTCCACCGTTGGTTTTGTTGTCACAAGCCTATAGGAGGACAAGGTAGTATGGTCGGCACTTGAAGAATGACGGTGGTGCACCTGGTGATTTCCTTGTGGAATAGTCGTTTCAATTGGTAGAATTTGCTTCTTTTGAATGATGCTTATCGATTGATTGCAGGAGGTTTTGGGAGATCGGTCAAACTACCGCAGTGCGGAGGAGGACAGACCATTTGGTAGAAGTATAATTGAAACCAGAGAGATCGCCAGGAGGACCAGGGGATTAAAAAGAAAAATCAGGAGCTATAAAGGCGCGGACCCAAAAAACTGATCAATTACCAAGTGGCTCATGATTGCATACAGACAAGATAGAGGAACGTGAAGCATTTGAGAAACTGAAAGGTCAGGCGTTTGGGGGGCAGCCCAAGCGGTCTGCAGTTGTAGTTTAAATATTGGAAAGTAGATCTTAGAAGGGACTTTTTACCTCGAAAAATTTGTAAACCATTTTGCTTGTAAGAGGAACTATTTCGTTTTACAATCAGAAACTGCAATTTTTGCTTGCTGGAGAAAGCAAAATGTGGAATGTATCAATGTGATTAAATGAACAATGTTGAAGGGGAACTATTTCGTTTTCAGCTATGTTTTCATTAACTGTGAGAGTGTTTGACTTCCTGAACCTATGTTCTTGTTGAATGTTCTTCGGTATATTTTGTGATGTTTTCCACTGTGAGTAATAAGTGTTGTTCATAAAACGATTGGCTATCTGGTTGTTTAAATATCTGTAATTGTTCATGTGTCTTGAAAGAAGAATCAGCTATCTGTAACTCTTCATAATGCATGTACAAAATGTATTACTCACCAATAAATGATAATTCTACTCCCTAGGGATAGTTTAGGTAGTTAGTTTATTTTCTTATGTGATTTGGATGCTTGTGAGCCTTAAGACGAGAGGTAGGAACCTATGCATCGCATTGTGACTGCTCCTAGCATCTTATCGCCCTGCATGTTAATTAGGCACTTGCATTTCATAATTTAAGTCAAAAACAAAAAAAACTCGGTGGATCGGGCCGTAACCGGTGAAGCCTTTTTTTTGTATTTGACCTACGGTAACCGGACCGTAAACCGGATGGATTCCCTATTCCAAACAGTCAATGGGCTAGTTGGAAACGTTGATTGGGGAGAATCCCTTACTATTGCTGCCTGCGATTTTCGGGGCCTCAATAGTTTTGGCTCTAGGAGGGCTGCCAGTGTATGGTTGGCCGAAGAAACCCGTTTTCCCAAGAATATTCCACCGGTAACAGTTCTGAAAGCAGTGGGTTTCAAAATCCAATTCCGGAAGAAAGAGAATATCTATATTCTATTGGCAACAAAATTGTTAATGATCTGAGAAGACACACCAGGGCGTATGTAAAGAAGATTGGAGGATTTCCAATCATCCCTGAATTTCCCAGAAGAGAGTATAAAGGAAATATCGTCCTGTAGCGGAAGACTCAGTGTTGGTTGGAGACTGGGAAGAACTTGTAGAAACAGCCTTACAGGAAGTGGTACTACCATTGAATCAAGAAGGCCCAGAAACCCCTCACAGTTCTCCTGCTCATACTCCAGTTGGTTCACCTCCCCATTCTCCACCCAGACTCATGGCTGGTGTAAACGCAAACCAACCACCTAACCCACCAAATCCACCACCTGCATGGAGAGCCAGATCACCCTTAAACCTGACACCTCCATTACATGACCTACCTCAAGCCTTTGACAAGATGTTGCCCAAATTTGACCCCAATGAGAAAATACTAGTAGATGATCATCTACAAAGTTTCTACTTGGAAATTGAAGGATTAAGGGAAGGGGAATATGAAGATGTAGTCTGTAGACTATTCCCGCATACCCTTAAAGGAGCTACAGCATCATGGTACTTTGGATTTCCTGCTAACTCTATCCCTGATTGGGATACCTTCGAAAGAATTTTCAGAAGTAAGTATGCAACTCAGAAAACTCATGCAGCCCTCATGAAAGGGTTATGCGCCTTGAAGAAAGAAAGAAAAGAAAAGGTGCACAGTTTCACACAAAGGTTTGCAGCCTATCTCAAGAATTTCTCTGAAACGGATAGACCTTCAGACAAAGTTCTGATTGAATATTATACTTCAGCTTTAGGCCCTGATCCGGCCATGTTTGCCAAAGGCAGGGCCAAGCCTACTTTGACGGAAACCTATGAAGAGGTTGAAGTAGTGGAAGCTGAAAGAGAGAGTATTGAAGACTATCCAGAGCAGTCAGGAGAAAAAGGTGCAGGAAGAAAAGCCTTATTTTTTACTAAACCTAAGGAAGAAAAATCACCAGATCTGGAAAATATGGCCAAAATGATGCAGAAGCTTTCCAACAAAATCATAGACTTGGAGAAAGAGAAGGAAGCACCAAAGTTTTATAAGCCATATTATAAGAAAAGAGAGGATAACCATCAGTCTCAACCTCCTCCTCACAATACTACATCTATGAATTTAACAGAGGTAGGCTTGGACAATTTTGGCACTTTCCACCAACAGCCACACTCTGAAAAGAATTGTCCTCAATGGATTAATTCGATGACGTTGGTCATGAATCAACTGTTAGATTCTATATTAATAGAAGAGGGAGATGAATAAAGAAAAGAGAATTATGCTTCTACTTCTACTAAAGAATAGGAAGAGGAAACCATGGCTTTATGGAATTCGGTCTCGTTATTTGATGCTGAAGAGGAAAAGACTCGGGGGTACAAGGAAGTTATGGAAACCAACGTAGCCACAAGGAGCCAAGGGACAGTTAAGGAAGCCAGTATTCTACTCCCAAAGATTAAGAGGTTGCAGAGAAATGATAAGAAGAAATTTCAATACAAATCTTTGGCTGATGAAATTCCAGAGTTCACTATTACCAACCAAAATCCTAGGAAAAATGAAGCACGTGCCAAGCCAAGTGAAGAAAATGTTGATAAACCCCATCCCATTGAGTAGCCGATGGATTATGACATAGTGGAGGATTTAAAAAAGGTAAAAGCAAATGTGCCGCTATTCGAAATGTGTGAAGTGCCGCAGCAAAAAGAGAGATTGTTGAAAGCACTTGAAGCGTCGGATGAGAAGCTGCCCGCCAACAATCAACCTCAGGAAGAAGAAGAAATTAGAGAAACCAGCGTTGGAGGTAAGTCTAAAAGAAAACATCCACCTTTCCTCCTCACGTTTGGAATTTTCAATCATAATGTACATAATTGCTTGGTAGACTCAGGGGCATCAGTTAATGTCATGCCCATATCAGTATGTAAGAAGATAAATGGGCAGCCTAAGCCATCCACGTGGAGGGTGGTTCAGTTGGATAGGACAGATGTTAAGGTAATTGGTGAGATGGAAGATGTCCTAGTCCATCTGGAATCCAACGACAAAGTATGCCAAGTTATTAACATCGTGGTGGCTGATATACCAGAGGCTTATGGTCTTGTCCTGAGCAGAGATTGGTTGGCCAAATTAAATGGATATTTCGCCTCAGATTGGTCACATCTATGGTTGTCATACAAAGGGAGTCCGAACCAGATTAAGATTCTAAGAGAACCTCACATGAAGTACAATGTTACTCAACTAGATGAGAAAAATGTACCAGTGGATTCTGTATTGGGAAACTATTTTATTGAGTTGGAACCTGGCAATTACCAAGCAGAAGAGGCCAGCAACACATCAGAAACTTAGCCTGGTCTCCTTTGATTCTCACAGGCTGATGAGATTGACTGTAATATAGTAAACTTAGCAGTAGGAGTAGATTCACCTTCAGTAGTTAGTGATTTTTGGATTTTGTTTTTTGATGGCTCTAAGACATTAGAAGGATCAGGGGTTGGCTATGTCCTGATCGACCCACATAAGAACAAACATTTCCTTTCATGTAGATTAGATTTTGAGTGTATTAATAATACAGCTAAGTACGAATCACTGGTGCAGGGACTCAAGAAGGCAATTGAATTAAAGGTAAGTAATCTAAAAGTTTTTGGGGATTCTGAAATTATTGTGAAACAAATCCGGAATCAGATACATTGTGTTTCTCCTCACTTAAAGGCTTACTAGAATGAGGTATGGGATTTGCTTAAATGTTTTAATGCATTCAACATTATTTCAATACCAAGAATTAAAAACGCAGCTGCTGATCTGTTGGCCACTTCAGCCGCTAGACTTGTACCCACTAATAATCGGTGTTCTGTCGAACTGCTTTTCAGGCCCTCAGTACTAGATATGATCACCAACTTGAGAGTGTTCGACGATGATCAGCAAATCATAGAATGTTTGACAAATGACGAGGTGTTTAAAGGAGCGATCATAGACGATGAAGAGCATCAGGCCGAGATGAAATATGACAACTTCATTCCTAAAGGTGTCAGAACATTAGAAAGAATGTTCGACTTAAATGAAAAGTTCAGAAGACCAGCCAACGTGAAAACGTATAGCTCATCTCTACAGTTTGAGCTGATAAATTTAGGGACTAAGGCGAGTCCTAAATTTGTGAATCTTGGCAAATGTTGTTCACCATCAGAAAGGGATAAGTTCGTTAGTCTGTTCAAACAATATAAAGATGTCTTTGCCTGGACATACGAAGATTTAAAAACATACGATACCAGCATCATCAAGCACATTGTTCCCATCAAAGCCAGAGTCAAGCCATATCAGCAGCCTTTGAGAAAAATGCATCCAAAGCTGGAACCACTGATTCAGAGTGAGGTGAAGAAATTATTGGATGCTAGGATCATTTTCAAAGTTAGGCACTCTGAGTGGGTATCAAATATGGTACCAGTTAGAAAAAAATCTGGAGAGATCAGATTATGCGTTGATTTCATAAATATGAACCGAGCTTCTGATAAAGATAACTACCCTGTTCCACCCATGGAGCAATTGCTCCAAATGGTTAGTAGTCGAGGAAGACAGGTTGAAGACAACGTTCAGGACCAAATGGGGAACCTTTGCCTACAGAAGGATGCCCTTTGGGCTTATAAATGCGGGAGCAACATTTCAGAGAGATATGGACATAGCTTTCCATGTATTGATCGGTCGCAGTGTTGTAGTGTACCTTGACAATATTACGATATTCTCAAAAAAAAGAGGAGAGCACGCATTTCACTTAAGGCAGATTTTTGAATGCTGTCAGAAGTATGGCATCTCACTCAATCCTAAGAAATGTGTGTTCGCTGTCACAGAAGGAAAGTTGTTGGGTCACATAGTGTCAAAGCAAGGGATCTCCATTGATCGAGAAACAATTAAGGATATTGAACAAATCCCCTTGCCCCATAATAAAAAGAGGATGCAATCATTCATGGGAACCATAAATTTCGTACGAAGGTTTGTGCCTGATTTCGCTCAAATAGTCAAGCCATTGCAGCAGATGGTGAAACAAAATGCACAGTTTAAATGGACCGAGATCGAGAAGAACACTTTCAGCAAAATTAAGACTGTTGTTGCACATGCACCTTCCCTGAAAATCCCAGACTTCGATAAAGACTTTATTTTGTACACTTTTGCATCTGATGATTCGCTAGCAGCTATGCTTACGCAAAAGGATGATGGGGGGGAGGAATTCCCAATATCCTTCATGAGCAATGGTCTGCAAGGGGCTGAATTAAACTACCCAGCCATTGATAAGAAAGCTTATGCAGTGTTTAAGGAAGTAAAGCAATTCAGGCCTTATATATTAAAGAATCGAACCAAGGTAATAGTCCCCTACCCAGCTGTAAGATCCCTTCTCATACAGAAAGAGTTAGGAGAAAGAAGGGGCAACTGGGTAACAGCTCTTCAAGAGTACGACCTTGAATTCAAGCCAGCCTCTATAGTCAAAGGTCAAGGGTTGTGCAAATTGATGACTAAAAGTGGGAACAATGAAGAACAAGCCTGGGAGGATGAGGCCGAATTACATGTAATGGATGTATGTCCTTTGTTTACAGCTCTCGAGTCTTGGTATAGAGACCTTGTACATTACCTACAGGCAGGGATGTTACCTGAACATTGGAATTCCAAGCAAAGAAGAGCGCTACGTCTTAAATCAGCATCTTATCAAATTGTGGAAGGAATATTATTTAGAAAAAATTATGACGGGGTTCTTCTCAGATGCCTAGAAAAGGAAGATGCAAAGAAAGTAATGACAGAGTTGCATGACGGTCCTGCTAGGGGACATTATTGAGGAGACACTACATCCCACAAGATCCTCAGGGCAGGTTACTATTGACCTACGCTTTTCAAAGACGCACACGCACATGTCAGGAAATGTGATATTTTCCAAAGGTGTGGTGGGAGACAACCTAAAGCAGCAACACCCCTAAATCCTATGATGATCACGGAACCATTCGATCAATGGGGGATGGATATAATTGGAGAAATAAATCCAAATTCCTCTATGCAGCACAAGTACATTATGACCGCCACTGATTATTTCACCCGCTGGGTCGAATCTATCCCACTGCGCAAGATAAATGAAGATGAAGTCATCAGCTTCCTGCAAGATCATATCATGACCAGGTTTGGAGTTCTAGTTTCGTTAGTCTTTGATAATGCTAAGTACTTCTCATCAATTAAATTAACTACTTTTGCTCATGATAAAGGGATAAAATTGCATTATTCTGCTAACTACTATCCACAAGGAAATGGCCTGGCTGAGTCCTCTAACAAAAATATGATTAGAATTTTAAAGAAGACTGTAATAGAAAACCAGAGGAGTTGGAACTCAGCACTCCCAAATGCCCTTTGGGCTGATAGAGTCACCCCCAAGTCTGCGATAGGAGTGTCACCTTATACCCTTGTGTATGGTAAAGAAGCCATTCTTCCACCTAACATCATACTACCGTCTTCTATTTTAGCCCAAGAGTCTAGTGGGTCGGAGGATGAAGTTTTGCAAATAAGAATATATAATCTTCTGAAAGCAGAAGAGGCTATATCTAAAGCCTGAGAACGCTTTAAGCAACAGCAAGAGCTAGTTAAGAGATGGTTCGACAAACATAGATCTAGAACAAAATACTTTGTGGTAGGAGACTTAGTCCTCAAATGGGATCACCCCCATGATGAGAAAGGAAAGCATACTAAATTCCAGCAGTTGTGGGTAGGCCCTTTTCAAATTGCAGCAAAGCTTGGTCCTTCTACTTACAAGTTGCAGGATCTTCAGGGGTGGGAAGAGAAATTACCAGTGAATGGTTTGGTTCTCAAGCCTTATTTTTCCTGAGTTTCTTTGAGTTCTTCTGTCTTGTATATAAATAATCTATTTGGTTGTCTTTTGAGTCATGTTTTACTGTTTGTTTTAGTTTGTTTTCTTGATTCTAATAAAAGGGAATGAACCCGCAGTTGCATGGAGAACATTAAAAGCTTTGGGAATGATAGACATTTTTGAGTCTCATACTGTGTGTTGCTAAAGGAACTTCTTCCAGTTTAGCAGTTTTCTCGAATAAACTCTGTGTGCATTGAAGTCCTGCTTAACCCCTGTGAAATAAACCGGATTCGAAGAGTCTGGAATACTATGTTGAGGCTCCATCCACATCACAATTAAAATGTTCTAAGGAGCGACAACAGAGGACCCATGGAAAGGAGCAAGGTGAATATTATATTAAATATAAATGATCCCATGCCAAGAAACGAATGCCAAAAGGCAAATAAAGAGTCAAAAACTCCTATGAAAGCATCATACGCCAAAGCAGATGCTGAATCATCTGTACTAAATTGCCAAAAGATCCTCTCCGTCCGTGAGCTGAAAATTAAATACATCTCTCACACAAAAGGACACTATGGGATAGAGGATCCTGAATTACAATTCAGTAAGAAAGGCATGCAGGAGGACTCAGAAGAAAAGGGATAAAAGTCCAAAAGCACAAAAGTGCTAAAATAGGCATGGGAATGAGGAACAAACGAATATTTATGTTTACTATATTCTACAATCCTGTGGTGTCCAAAGCTATTAGCTACCTGAAAACAGAGGTAGTAATGAAATTCATCCTTCTGGCCTCAACAGAGTCATCTGGACTTGAAGATTTTGGTTTCCACTCTCCCAAATTGGAATATTATCAATGGTTGAAGGTACACACTTCTGGCATTCGAGAAATCTAGGTAGTTGGAAGAATTAAATGAGATGCACTTGTTGTTAAAAAGTCTGTTACTCAAAGATTAATCGCCCAGAGATCTAGGTTCACCAGGCAATCGCCAATTGTTGCAGCTGCAACTGTTTTTCCCCAAATTTCTTAAATTTTGGGCCCCTCCTCATGATTTTGCATTGTTTTAATTGTTGGATCCTTTGAGTTTTGGCCGGTTTTAATTTTGAATGATTTTGTAGACTGATTTTCAGCTGTTTTCAAGGATTGCCTGTATTTGGATTTTGTGATTGATCGCAGATGGGTGTTTGGTTCACTAACTGATGATGTCGGATCTTTTGTTCTTCGAGTCCGCGGTTTCGGAAGTAGAATTGGTTTTTAACCTCTACTGATTTTCTTTTAAAAGATTTCGAACACCTAAGTTTTCTATTAAATTGGGCGTCACACTACGATAAATCGGCTGCTTTTGTCCTTTTCCCTTCCATCGTTGCAGCTCCCGAATCAGTTTAGCACCCGAAGTCCAAATCGTTCCGACTGTCGACGCGTGTTGATTTTTGTTTTCCTTGGCTGGGAAAGTCTTTTGAATTCCGATGTAATGTCTTCCGACGTCCGATCGAGCTTTTCCCGCCCACGTTTCGGATGTCTCTAGCTCTTGTCCCTTTTTCCGTTGCGGCTCTCAAATTCCTTTAGCTGCCGAAGTGTGAAGCTATCCGACTTCCGATTGAGTTTCCTCCCACCGTCGCTTGCCCGCAGTCTTTACTTTTCCACCGTTGCGGCCGGGAAATTCATTCCGCTTCCGATGTCTAAACCATCCGACTTCCGATTTTAAATTTTCCCACTCTCCCGTTGCATGACTGGAGCCTTTACTTTTCCGTTGTTGCGGCCGGGAAAGCCGTTTGGCTTCCGATTTTTATTTCCTCCCGATTTCCGCCGTTGGTTTTGTTGTCACAATCCTGTAGGAGGACAAGGTAGTATGGTCGGCACTTGAAGAATGACGGTGGTGCACCTGGTGATTTCCTTGTGGAATAGTCGTTTCAATTGGTAGAATTCACTACTTTTGAATGATGCTTATCGATTGATTGCAGGCGGTTTTGGGATATCAGTCAAACTACCGCAGTGCGGAGGAGGACAGACCATTTGGCAGAAGTATAACTGAAACCAGAGAGATTTCCAGGAGGACCAGGGGATTAAAAAGTGAAATCAGAAGCTATAAAGGCACGGACCCAAAAAACTGATCAATTACCAAGTGGTTCATGATTGCATACAGACAAGATAGAGGAACGTGAAGCATTTGAGAAACTGAAAGGTCAGGCGTTTGGGGGGCAGCCCAAGCGGTCTGCAGTTGTAGTTTAAATATTGGAAAGTAGAACTTAGAAGGGAATTTTTCCCTCCAAAAATTTGTAAACCATTTTGCTTGTAAGAGGAACTATTTCTTTTTACAATCAGAAACTACAATTTTTTCCTGCTGGAGAAAGAGAAATGTGGAATGTATCAATGTGATTAAATGAACAATGTTGAAGGGGAACTATTTCGTTTTCAGCTGTGTTTTCATTAACTGTGAGAGTCTTTGACTTCCTGAACCTATGTTCTTGTTGAATGTTCTTCGGTATATTTTGTGATGTTTTCCACTGTGAGTAATAAGTGTTGTTCATAAAACGATTGGCTATCTGGTTGTTTAAATATCTGTAATTGTTCATGTGTCTTGAAAGAAGAATCAGCCATCTGTAACTCTTCATAATGCATGTACAAAATGTATTACTCACCAATAAATGATAATTCTGCTCCCTAGGGATAGTTTAGGTAGTTATTTTATTTTCTTATGTGATTTGGATGCTTGTGAGCCTTAAGACAAGAGGTAAGAACCTGCGCATCACATTGTGACTGCTCCTAGCATTTTATGGGACTTGCAGAATAATACAAGAGATTCATTAAAGGATTCTCCAGAGTTGCTCATGCCATCACTTCTTTGCAAAAGAAGGGGATAAAGTTTGAATGGACATCGAGGTGTGAAGAAAGCTTCCAGCAGTTGAAGAGTATTCTCACAAGTGCACCAGTATTGAAAGTTGCAGATCCAGAAAAATATTTTGTGCTGTGTACCGATGCATGCAGGAAAGGGCTTGGAGGAGTCCTTATGCAAGACAACCACGTGATATGTTACAAGTCGAGAAAGCCGAAGGAGCATGAGAAGAACTATGCCACTCATGATCTAGAGCTTGCAGCCATAGTACATGCTCTCAAGATGTGGAGGCATTACTTGATGGGAAGAAGATTCGAACTAAGGACAGACCATTGTGGTCTAAATATCTATTTGATCAGCCTACTCTGAATGCTATGCAAGTGAGATGGCTGGAGTTTTTATGTGAGTTTGATTTTGAAATCAAGCACATAAAGGGAAGAGAGAATAAGGTAGTTGATGCACTCAACAGGAAGATGCAGGAAATGCATGTGGAATCTCTTAGTATTTTCCAATTAGATTTGAGGCAGCAGATTGTTAATCATACTGTTGGAGATGAATTGTATGAGCTAGTGACAGACAAATTGAAGCAGCAAAGTCTTGAGAAGAGGTATGAGGGATATAAATTGGAAGAAGATGGACTTCTTACTTATAAAGGTAGAATTTATATTCCAAATGTAGCATAGTTGAGGAGATTTGTTATGGATGAAATCCATCAAGCTCCATATTCTGGTCACCTAGGACACCAGAAGACAATTGCTACCACCAGAAAACAATACTTTTGGTCGGGAATGAAGAAGGACATGGCTGAATACATTTCAAGGTGCATGAAATGTCAGCAGGTAAAGGTTGAGCATCAACACCCGACAAGTTTGTTACAGCCTTTGCCAGTTCCAGAATGGAAATGGGAAGTTATTTCCATGGATTTTATTATGGGATTGTCGATGACTTGGAGACAACATGATTCCATCATGGTTGTGGTGGACAAGTTGACTAAGGCAGCACATTTTATACCAGTGAAGTCTACGCATAAGACTAATGACATTGCAAAGATCTTCATGAAGGAGATTTTCAAATAGCATGGATTTCCTATGGAAATAGTCTCTAACAGAGATGTCAAGTTCCCTTCCAATTTTTGGAAGGGTTTGTTTGCAGATTTGGGTACAAAGATAAACTTCAGCACTGCATACCATCCTCAGATAGATGGGCAGACAGAGAGAGTTAATCAGGTGCTTGAAGATATGCTTCGCATGTACTTGATGGACAAACCAACCAAGTGGGAAGATTACTTACACTTGGTAGATTTTGCTTATAACAATGGACAGCAAGCATCCTTAGGGATGATTCTGTATGAAGCTTTGTATGGAAGAAGGTGTAGAACACCAGTGACTTGGGATAATCCAGTGAACAGGGTTGTGCTTGGACCAGAATTGCTCAAGGAAATGGAGCAAGAGGTTGTAAATATCAAGAAGAATTTGAAAGCAGCACAGGACAGACAGAAAAGCTATGTAGATAAGCATAGGGTGAACAGGGAGTTCAGTGTTAAGGATCATGTTTACCTCAGAGTGAGGGAAAGGAAAAGTCCCTTCAAGCTTGGAAGTTGTGCGAATTTGTCACCAAGATACTGTGGTCCATTTGAAGTGCTTGAAAGAATAGGGCCAGTTGCATATAGACTTGCATTTCCTGCTAGCACTAGATCTCATAATGTTTTCCATGTTTCTTTGCTTAATAAATATGTACATGATCCTAAACATGTGATTAATTGGGATGTGATTCAGGTGGAACCCGAGCGAGAGTTCCAAATCAAGCCAATGCGCATCCTCGACAGGAAGGTTGCAATGCTCCAGAACCAAGCCATAGGGCAGGTAAAGGTGCAATGGGAGCACTACGGACCTGAAGAGGCTACGTGGGAGCTGGAGGATGCCATGCAATTGGCACATCCATTTTTGTTCAATTTTGTGAAACACTAAGGCGGTACCAGTGTAGCATTTTGTTCAAATTTTGTTAAGCACTGAGGACAATGCTATTGAAGGGGGAGGGGAATGTAACACCCTCATTTTGACCCCATTTGCATTAAATGTATATGATGTATATATTAATTGTGTTGTGCAGCTAAAGGCAAAATCCCCACCATCGATTTGGTTGTGTTATGTTCGGCGATTGAAATCGTTGTCGATGGTATATTGTGATATACAACACATGTTAGTTTTAGCATCATGTAAATATACATATTTAATTAAAATAAACCCCAACCAGCTATGTCAATGCAACCATAATGCAAAGGGCATGATTTTCCCAAGGATAAGGATGGGAATTGTTAAACCTTGAACCAATGGGGAAGAAGCCATGTGTCAACCACCCATTTAAAACCGTTGATGTTAGTTGAGGGTAGTTATTGTTGGGAAGTGGTTAATGGCAAGACTGTTAGTCCTTTCCCACACTCCCACTCCACTAGCAGACTCTCCATCTTCACGTGGGAAGGGAAACCACGATGACCATTTTTTTTTTTTCCCACCCTCATACAGGGACGTTCTCTCTTCATCCTCACACACAGGATTTTATTCATCGTTTCCTCACGTAGAGAGCTAGATAAAACAGTTTATTGTCACCCATGATTTTTCTTATGAAGGAGCCATTCATGATTTGGGTTCACTGTTGTTCTCCCCATGAATTGTGGTTTGTTGTAGGTTCATCTACGAATGTGGTTTATATTGGTTTCATCCATGATTCAGTTGCTATGGGATCCATTACGTTTTGGGTTGTTGTTGAGCTATTTTGGCCACGCTAGGGCCAAGAACAACTTTGAATCGCTTGTTTATCCTGAGCTGCGTTCACCATTTGGTTGCCATCCTGTTTTCATTTGTTTCTCACAGAGCTGTGAATTTCTTGGTTTTGCTGCGTGTATGCAGTGGTTTGTCTTTGAACTCTGTTGGAGTGGGGATGAGGGCTTGGTTTGCTTGATAAACCTGGTGTATTTGGGAACCACACAGATAGAGCTAGAGGGCTGGCTTTCTTCTCCACAACCCATGAATAGCACTAGATGGGAGGTCAGGGCCTGAGGGACTGTGTAGCAGAGAAGGGACTAATTTCCTTGTGTTGGGTGTGTGTGGGTGTCCTATAAGTCAGGCTAGTTCTAGTGTAGGTGTCCTTAGCTCTTCAGGGGGCTCACCAGCTTAGCATTCAGCCTTTCCTAGCTCCTTGATGGCCTGGTAAACCCAACTATGTTGGCTTGGGTATTTTGTGTATCCTTGGCTATGTGTAATCCTACTTGTTCCTTATTCCTTGCGAAATCATGCCCATCTCGAGGGTGGCAGCGTTGCTGAGAGATTAAGGAGCACGCTAGCCTATGGTTTGGTGGAACGTTGCAGTGACGTAGCTGGTTGCGGGACGAGCTCTTTATAAGATAAGTATTCTTGACCATTTCGTTTCTGCAATCATATTTACTATTAATGGATTATAATGAACATGTTGAATGCTTGAATGGATGTATGTTTGCTTCCACTGTGTATGTAAAGGATTATGCATCTTAGAACATGTTATGTTCAAGCATTTCGGTTTTATGTATGTTCATGTTCATGGGGACGGTTTTACCCGGATGGTTAATGTTCATGGTAGCATCCTCTTCGTCGGTCAGAGGGTTGGGGACGTTACACTTGGATTAGTTCACATTTACTTAATCCCTTTTATTTTGGGTTGGTGCAATTTGTGGCTACGGCATTTTCGCACCACACTCAGATGCATGAAGTTCTAGGCTAAAATACATGGTGTATACTCAAACATGAGTTACTTGAGTGTTGTAAACTTTATAGGTTATGTGGCCTATCAACTTTAACAGTATAAATATAAACTGAAATATGTTGAGAACTTTGTGTAGGTTACAGGTTTTTTAGGTGGTGTAAATTGGGCATTGTTAGTTGCTCAGGTTTGTTAGCTTTATCCCAATGTTGTTCCTAGCATGTTGGTATCTCGTTTCTTCCATGTTTATACTCAGTGTTTCTAGCCAAATCATGTGATCCTCCGTTCAATAAAGGAACGGGAATTATGGTTTCCAGTTTGGGATCCTCGAAAAAACCCTCATGATCAGACTCATCATATGCCCATCATAACACCCACATATCCAGGCATGAACTCTAGTTACAATGTATCTACAAGTACACTTCATGTTATGATAGAGCAGTTTCAGTAGGGAAACAGGATATGTGAAGTAGGTGTTGAATGGTCATGCCCTTTTCCATGATATCTAGTTAGTCAATTATCATGTATAATATTTCACTGACATTCAGTTGTTGGTCGATATAAGATATTGAGATGAACAAAGAAAATTGGAGTGCTATTTTTTATCCTTACCCCTTCTTCGAGGCTTACAAAAATGATCTTCAAGTGGATATTGTAGCTATTGACCAAGATGATTTACGTCTATGGAGGGGATGCGTCGAGTCCAAATTAAGGTAACTCACTTTTAAGGTGTGGTAGTGTTTTCATCAATCATCATGTATTGGTGGATACTCCTCATACAAAGTCTTCAGTCCGATATGTATTTGTTAGCATGCATTTATAGATTGAGAGAGACACTTTTGGGATGCTGCAATTTCACCCCTATCCTACCGAATATGTTGACAATTCAAAGCAATGTCCCCACTGTTCTTTTTTTATGGGTTTACAGCGGAAAGAAGGAGTTTTAATATAGGAATTTTAGCAGTTTGATATACGTGGTACCATGGATGAATTTAAGAAATCAATTGGTATGTATATTTATGGAAACCAGGAATGGATATTTATGTTTCACATGTACAACATAAAGAAATTCCTTCATATGTGTTCTCGGAAGGAGTTCGACGGATGCATTTTGGAAGAACTATAAACCAAATTGGGAAAACAAATCCTCCTCGGGGAAGAGAGTCTTCACCAAAGAGCTATGATGGGAAGTTTGGGGATGATTTTGTTGAAGAATTTAATGATAATTCTGTTGAGAAAACAAACAAGAGGAAAAATGATATGACAACTGACATGGGAAAGGTAGAAAACCGAGTTGTCATGAGTCCAAATGATGTCAAGTCTGCATCTATATCCATATCGGAAGTTAGCAATAGGTTTGGGTTGGCATCTCAAGCAAGTTCTACAGAAGAGGTTGATCTATCGAACTCACTTCTTGGAAATTTTTTTGTTGCTAAAATTGTGGAGGTCGGAGAGAAGCCAAGAAAAGGTTGTGTTAAGAATGAAGACCAATTGGAATAAATATCATTCAGTCAGAAACAAAGGGTAGAGGACATTGGTTCTGGTAAAGTATTGCAAAACCGTTGTATATTAAGACTTGGAAAATGTCAAAATGGATCCGAAAAATTGGAGGTTTAATTTCAGAAACCCATGCTTCATATCGTTTGAAAGTTTATCTAATGCTTACTTTTATTATTATATTATAAAACTATTATAATTTTGATCATCTACATTGTTTTGGAGTTGAAGGACAAACATTGTAGGCATAAGTTAATATATGATTGATCTACTTTTCATTATTATGGTGCATAGAACATTAGAGGCATATTTTCAATTGATTATTGTTGACTACTCTCGGTAATGCCTTATTTTAACTAGTATTTTTCACATTTCAAAGTTTTAACAATCTACTGACTTGACTACATAGGCATGTTTTCCATATCACTTTGTTGTTATTGGATATGTATATGCATTTGGCTTGTTGTTGTAATTTGTTTCCTTCTTTTCTTCAATCTGTTGTAGCTTTCCTTCTACTCTCAAGATCTTAGACCAATGTTGTAATAACCCAAAAATTCATAAAAATTTAAAAATTTTCATGTAACATAAAATGTTCAAGGTTGTCATTGCCAATGAACCAATAACTGTTAGCGGATACTCAAACAATAATAATTAACAAAGAGAATTATGTTTCTTTAGCTCTATATAATTTGTTAGTTTATCTTGAAGTACTATGTTAGGGATGTTAAACACAATAGTTTATGTTTTAAAAAGCAAGAAAGGAAATTGCATCTTAATCTGATACTAAGTGTCTTATTACTTTCTTTTGTCAACTAGGAAAGAATCTTAGATCAGGGATTACTTAGCTTACAGCTAACGCAGTGGAATGATGCTTCTTTTACAGATTCTAAATAGGTAAGCAGTGTTGTTACCAGTAAAAATATCCAGATCGAGAATAATATTCAACTAGCATAGGATAAAATGCTAGTAAAAATGTTTGTTTACAGCTTGACCCTGTAAAAGGTATTGTTGGTATTTCTAATGTTATCAAACTGCATAAATGATGGTAAAAACAAGATTGTGAAAGGATGGGTTATGTGCAGTCAAGTTTACCACTATAGTACTTGATCCAAATAATCTCCCTTCTTGTATTTTCAATTTTATGCTTATATTTCATTTTGGGATGTTATAGATTAAGAATAGTTCTATTCCTGCCAATAAGAGTTTAGTGTCCTAAATAATTTCATAAAAGAGAAGATAGGATACACATACTTGCATCCATAACTACATATTTGTCGTTTAGAGATTGGAATACGGTATTGTTCATATCTATTTGAGTTCTTTTTAAACTTTAAAATACTCTGCGTTAGTAATCCTTCTAAATCATGTATTCTTACCTAGTTCTCTAGTGTATAAACGTTGTTTTATATGAGCTTTCGATTACAATGGATATATTGTAATTTCCAAATGTATTATTATACTAATCCCAGCTTCAGGATTTTTATGAATAGGTATATTCATGTAACTGGTTTATTTCCCTTGATTTTGTATAATATCATTATCAATAGTAGGTGTTAGAAGAAATCTTATAAATGCTAAAGCTATAGTTAAACTATGCACAAAACCCTATTGTAAATGAACACCTTCCAAAATCCAAGATCTATGGTTATGCACTTTTATGGAAGGTTAATTTATCTCCATCGTTGTGGTCTTATTATTGTCAAATATAAATATTATTTAATATCCAGATGAACATAGATAAATTATAGTTAATCATAGGTCCCTTAGTATAAATGAATACTTTTCCATAATGCAAAGACTATGGTTTATGAACAAGAAAATGAAACAAGGAAAAATATTGATACTAAGCAATAAAGTTATAAGGTTTTGACTTAAAACCGAAATTATTTGTACAGGTTAACAATCGAGACTTTCCACTATAGCTTGATACCCATAATTGCAAATTATTTGATGGACACGTGGTTGGTGAATGAAGCTTGGGGTTTTTCGTTGACTTGAGACACCATATAACTAGCTGCAAACCCTAAAAATGTGCTTTGTTTTAGTCTGGGTTGTGGAGTGGTCGAGCTGTGAGGTTGTGGTCACCATGCTTGATGTCGAACCTCCATTAAGATGTACACAGGCCTTTGGAAGCCTTAATGAGCTAGTGTAGAAGGTTGATTAAGAAAACTTACTGCCATCGTGAGGAGGTTTGACTATGCAGGGAGTACTGGGGTTTGGGATATCTTCACCTTTGCTTTTACTGTGCAAGTAGTGTTCTTGTTTTACTGTTTGTTTCCTCCACAAGGGTTTGGTCTTTACCCTGCCGAGGCCTACGATTTTACCTTGGAAAACTGCATACTGCACTTTCATGTCAGCAAGGCTCTCATTCAGCTCATGAAGCTCATGAGGGAGGCTAGGGTAAAAATAATTTACAACATCCCCATCTCATAATTTCTCTGGTAAGATCGACTAATGGTTTTCTTCATTCTTTTACACAAGTTTTAGTTTATAAAATTTATAAAAAAATATGAAATGATCATTTTTGTTTTCAATTGTTTTTATGCAAGCCTTTCAACAGTGGCACGAAGGTTTTTAAACTCCATTGACAAAGATTCTAAGGGGCATCCACCCTGGTAAGCCCCGATTCCACCTGGGGTTCTCCTGTACATGATATAAGAGAATTTCTTGGAGAGGTTCTACAAGATGAAACATGGTGACTAGTTTTGCCGTGGCTGTTTTAGATGTATTTGTTTTGTTCTTTTTAAATTTCTATTTTGAAAACCCTAGTGGTTGTTTGTAATGAGGGGGTATGGGCTTTCACATTCGTGACTTACATATTTTTTTTTGAGCCCTCTCGGCCTTAGTTGAATATATGGTGATAATTTTTAAAGCTGGATTTAAGCCGTGACTTTATTGTCATGCCATTGGGTCATTTCATGAGGATTTTATTAGGGTTTTAAAAGAATATTTGATGGCAGTGCTTATAGCAACTCTCGATTTGGTGAAGGGATTTTCATAGCCAAAAACAGATGGTTGTTTTAAAAAAAATTGAACTCTATTTATTATTAGGAATAGTTTGATCGGGATTTTAAGCTTTGATAGTTAATGTAAAATGCCATATGCCTAACTATGTCTATTTAGTTTGTTTTTAATACTAAAGGAATTTTCACAGCTTAAAGATGAAATTTACGGTATCTTTGTTTGGTTTAAATTTATGTATAATTTGTGTATTAGCTATTTTTATTGTTATTTAGTTTTCAATGGATAGGGTTAACTTGATCAGTAAGAAATTTTGTTTCTTATTAAAAATACTATGAACTGATAATATTTGGTTAAGAATTATTTTGATAGCAGTAAAATTAGTAATACTGCAATAAATTATGGAAAATAGTAATGTATTTCTTTTCTGGAGTTTTCTAGAATATACTCCTAGGTTTTTGGTATTATAAATTTTGAATTTATTATGTTATGAAGAACAAATCTTTTGTAACCCTAAATATTTTTAATGCTTTAAATACTAGTATTTTTGTTTCAGAAAACCTAGTTTACATTTTCCCATAAATGAACTAACTAGGTAACTATTTAATCTATAATACTATTTTACTAAGTTAAACCTAGTTTAAATATTCTATTGTTCCTATATTATTTTATTTAGGATTACATACTAGATTATAGTATGTAACTTTGTTAGTTTTGTTGTATAAACTATTAGACATACTAGTGTGTATTACTTATACTCGTTCTTCTATCTTTATTTATTTTATTTAAATACTTTAAGTAAATAATACTTACATATAAAGTTATATAAGTAATTTTACACAAAATCCTATAGATAGTAATCATTTGCATCTGCATTCATATTTTATTGAATCTACTTATTTTGAAAATAAATAAACCTACTGTACTAGAGTACTTCCTTACAAAAGACATGGAAAAATACAGTTTAGGTAATTTTTTCCTATCTATCGATTTACTCAGAAACTTATTTATTGATTTACCCTAATCTAGTTAATTACTAATATTTAGAGCATATATAATTCTCCTATTTATCCCTTAATAGAAATAAAACAACAATATACTATATTAATGAAAACTCTTAAACTTTTCAGATGTAGTGAATAAATAAAATAAACGAACTAAGCAAAACCTAAAAGTATAGATGAGGTGACAACATATTAAGGAGGTTGTTCCTCCCAACCAACTCCTGGAGAAGAGCTGGACTACAATTCTCAGGACCCCCGAGCTTGTCTCCTGGTCCTCTTGATAGAGTACTGGGTGAGAGATGTAGTCTTGAGATCCTATTCAATTCCACTGAGTGTTCAATAGTAACTCAGTTCTACTTACAACAATATGAACTCGGATTAGAATAGCTACACTAGTTCAGTCCTCAGCACTTACCCCATCAAACTTATTTCAGCTAGTCCCCTCCATCGAATTCACATGTGCACTTCATTCACTCGGAATGATTAGAAATCAAGAATGAGCAGCCTCATTTGTCTTCAATGGGAAGTTTTATTAGCATGCCTAGGTCTTTTGGGTCAGTTTTTTACTTAATGAGACACCTGCTCCTATTCCACTTTCTTGGGGAATCATGACAACAAAAATAGGGAATTTGCCACCTGCAACAACTAGAAGTAGTTTGAGGATGCTGCCACATGTCAATATGCTCTCAACCCAATCTCCTCCACCAAGTGACCGGTAAACACTCATTTAACAACTTCCCTAAGCTGTTGTCTCATCTTTTATTTATTTATTAATAAAATATTTTGCAATACATTAAATTATCCTTGACCCCACTTGGTCATTAATTACAAACTTTAACATAATTTTCCGCAAAAATATAAAATTGTTTTGCAAATTGGGGCATGTGACATACACACCCCCTTAATTTATAACATCGTCATCGATGTTATTTATTCTTCGTCCTCATAATTGCCCTGAAATAGAATTGGATATGCATTCCGTATATCACTTTCCAATTCCCAGGCGGATTTCTCTGGACTAAGGTGCTTCCATTGCACCTTCACCTGACCAATGGTGCAATTCTGAAGCGAGATCTCCCTCCTTTCGAGGATACAGTCTGGTTCCACCAAAAAATATCCTTCGGGTTCCACCTGCACATCATTCCAATTAATAGCATGAGTATCATCATGTACATATTTTTTTAATACAGAAATATGAAAAACATTGTGAACCTTTAAGTTTGACAGTAAAGCTAACTGATATGCTACCTGTCCTATTCTGGACAATATTTCAAAAGTTCCGCAATATGGGGGTGCTAACTTAGCACAACTTCCTAACCTCAGAGAACTCTTTTTAGGTCTCACCTTAATAAATACATGTTCACCTACCTAGAACTCCTTTTGAGCTCGTTTAAGATTTGCTTGACTTTTCTGTCGATCTTGCGCAACTTTCAAGTTACCTGGCACCTGTTTTACAATTAACTCCGTCTCTTTTAATAACTTAGGTCCTAATACTAGCCTGTCAACTGGATTAATCCATGAGATGGGGGTATTGCACTTCCTTCCATACAAAATTTCAAAAGGACTATATCTTGCTAAGGCTTGATAGTGATTATTGTAAGCAAATTCTACCATGTGTAAGTAATCTTCCCATTTACCTGGTTGTTCTTTTACATACATTCTGAGCAAATCCTCCAATACCTGATTTACTCTTTCTGTCTGTCCATTTGTTTGAGGATGGAAAGAGGTACTGAAGTTTAATGTGGTATTTAATCCTTTAAACAAATATTTCCAAAAGTTGCCCATAAACTTAGGGTCTCTGTCTGAAAGTATTACTTCCGGTATTCCATGTAACAAAAAAATTTGTTTCAAGAAAATATCAACAATATTTGCAGCTTTATAAGTAGTTTTTACACGTATAAAATGGGATTCCTTGCTTAATTTATCAACAAAAACCATTATTGAGTCATTCAAATTTTCATTTCTAGGTAGTCTGGTGATAAAATCAAGGCTGATTATCTCCCACTTCCAGCTAGGAATAGGTAATGGCTGAAGTAACCTAGCTGGATGTTGATGTTCAGTTTTTACTTACTGACATTCAAAGTACTTAGCAATGTATTTTGTGAATTCATTTTTCATGTTTGGCCAAAAATAATCATTTATTAGCATTGTTATAGTTTTTTTATAACCTAGATTCCTTGAATAAGGGGTTTTATGAATTTCGTTTAAAATCAGCAAATTAATCTTAGGTACTCTAGGTACGTATATTTCATCTTTATATAATAATAATCCTTTTTCATTCAAACTATACCCTGTACTTAAACTTTCCATTAAATTTTCTCTTACCTTTGCTTGTAATTTCCTATAATTTTCATCTTTCCCTATTCCTTCTTCTAGTTGTTCTTCTAAATCTCTTTTATAGGTGTTGATTGCTACTGTAAAATTTAGTTTTGCATTTCTGCTTAATGCATCAGCAACCTTATTTTATTTTCCTTTAATATATTGCATTTCAAAATTGTATTCACTAAGGAAAGCTAGCCATCTAGCTTTCCTAACATTTAAGTTAGGTTGATCCAACAGATATTTTAACCCTTTATTATCTGTCATTAATATAAACTTCCTTCCAATTAAATGATGACGCCACACTTTTAAGGCATGTATGACAACAGCCAATTCTAAGTCATAGGTCGCATAATTTTTCTCATGAATCTTCAGCTTCCTAGACTCATAAGCAATGACATTTCCTTCCTGAGTTAAAACCCCACCTAAACCTTCATTGCATGCGTCAGTACATACTATAAAATCTTTATTAGGGTCAGCAATTCTTAAGATTGGTGCGGTAATTAATAATGTTTTTAACTTTTTAAAACTGTCTTCACACTTTTGAGTCCACTCGAATTTCTTCCCTTTCTTCTGTAAAGAAGTTATGGGATTTGGAATTCTTGAAAACCCTTCGATAGATCTTAGATATTAGCCAGTAATCCCCATGAATGATCATACGTCAGTTACCTCTTTTGCGACTGGCCATTCTTCGATTTCCTTTATCTTTTCAGGGTCAACGAAAATTCCTTCTTTAGTCACTACATGACCCAAATACTGTATTTTATCCTTAAAGAAATCACATTTACTAAATTTTGCATAGAGTTGATGTTCTTGTAACTCTTGTAAGACAATTTTTAAATGTTCTTTATGTTCTTCTTCAAACTTTGAGTAAATTAAGATGTCGTCAATGAATACGACCACAAACTTATCAAGGTATTTATGCATTACATTATTCATCAGACACATAAAAATAGTTAGGGCATTAATAATCCCAAACGGCATAACAACAAACTCATAATGAACATACCTGGTCCTAAAAGTTGTTTTAAAGATGTCTTCATCTGTGGTTCGAACCTGATGGTAACCAGATTGTAAATCAATCTTTGAGAATAGCATTGCTCCACGTAGTTGATCAAACAGATCATCTATGCAGGGTAACGGATATCGGTTTTTTATAGTCATTTTATTTAGTTGACGGTAATCTATACATAATCGTAGAGTTCTATCCTTATTCTTAACAAAAATAACAGGTGCTCCCCAGGGAGACACACTAGGTCTAATATGATTCTTATCAATGAGTTCTTTTAACTGCGACTTTAGTTCATTTAATTCTAGTATATTCATCCGGTAAGGGGATTTTGAGCTGGGCACTGCACCAGGTACCAGCTCAATAGTAAATTCTAACTCCCGCTTGGAAGGAAGTCCCATAATTTATTCCAGAAATACATCTGAATACTCCCTTAGGATGGTGTCCCCAAGCCCATGCTCTATGTGTATTCTTCCTGTCTGGGGATGTATCGTAGTACCTTCGGTATGGGGATATGAAATATATTCCAGTTTTAATTTATCCTTGTTATTAGTATTTTCTTCGTTAATTATTGTTATAGAAAAGGCTTTATATCCCTTCTGAATAACTCTCTTAAGCTGCAAAGCAGAAATCTATATTATGGTTGTTTTCCTAGGGATTCCTTTTACAATTACTGTTTCTCCATCATTATTTATGCAATTAA
Organism: Pseudotsuga menziesii; assembly: GCA_001517045.1. Classification (NCBI taxonomy): domain Eukaryota; kingdom Viridiplantae; phylum Streptophyta; class Pinopsida; order Pinales; family Pinaceae; genus Pseudotsuga; species Pseudotsuga menziesii. Next base: position 78,992 of record LPNX010222276.1, on the reverse strand, counting down.
AGGTTTTATCAAAATAGTTCAGGACTACCCTATGATGTTCTATCCAATCCATTCCAATTAAAATATCATAAGGACCTAAAGGTAAAACATTAAGCTTAATAGAGGTTTCAAACTAATCCATTTTTACTGTACAATTCTCAACAAAGCTGATCAGTAGAAAAGTTTGCAAAGTCTTGGTTAGTCCAGCTAGATACTTGTGCAAAGAGAAAGGTAGAGAAACATAGCTTAAACTAGCCCCTAAATTGAATAAAATAGATATAGTTATTTGATTCATCTTACCTTCCACTTCCACCATGGAAGTTCGGTAATCCGCTTGCATGTTCTCTAGTGCTACATTGATCCTGGACATTGTCCTCGCTAGATCACCTACAGTCATCTCCTCCTGTATCGTGTGTATGTTGATAACAATATTCTTCCGCTTGGGGAAAACTGATGCATAATGAGGACCATTACATTCCCAACACTTTATTGGTTCCTTTCGTTCAAAATTCTTGGTATAATTACTGTGATTTTTAACAAATTCTTTATTTCTTTGACCATTTGGATTTATCTGCGAATTACTTTTGTTCCCTTAGAAATTTTTATTAGGAAAATTCCGTGTGTTATTATTCTTAAAATTTTGGTTAGGTACGAAACATTTATTCCGCTGTTCAAAATTATTAGCTCTTTTTGCTTTCTAGTCGGTCATACTTTCCTTTTTGCGATTATGTTCATAACATAAATTCTCCTTTGACATTTCTTCTTCTAAATTTTTTGGATTGTCATACTCAATTTTGTCTTTTATATGATAGGGTAAACAGCTGAGAAACCATTGTACCTTAGGATTCTCGTCCACAATATACGCCACATACCTGCGCAGACTTAGAAATTTACTATTTAGTTCTTTCATATTCATTGTTCCCAGTTTTAGTTCATAAATTTCCTTAGCCCGCTCCTCATAGTACTATTCAAACAAAAAAAAAATCTTAAAATATTTCTTAAACGTACTCCAGTTAATGTTTTCCTCCCTAATACCGTTTACTCTTTTTAGGTCCTGCCACCAAATATCTGCCTTCCCAGTGAGGTTATCAAAATCCATTCTGGCTTTTAGTTGATTAGAGTAATTACAAATTTGAAAATATTTCTTCATCCCAGACAGCCATGATTCAGCCTCTTCTCCCTTCTCATTTTCACCATTAAAGGTTGGTGGCTTGATTTTCTTGAATTCTCCAGAGATTTCTTCGTAAGGTTTAAACTTTCTCTTGCTGGTATGATGATTATCTTCACTACTATCACCAGTATATTGATAATTATTTTTATGTGGATCGCCATAAACCTCAGAAGATGAGCTACTTTCAATTTTAAAATGTTTAGTCTTTTTATCTTTATGTTGGTAAGGCATATCTTCAGACTCTGTTCATTTATCTTTTTGCTCATTCTAAAATTTCTCCATTAAAATATGATTTAACTCCTCCTAAGCTCTCAGAATTCTCTCATTTTCCTTTTTGATTGTTTCCATCTCTGTTCTTAGTTCCTTGACTGTCTGTAATAATTCAGAAGAGTTATTAGTTATCTCTTCTTGTATAGGTTCTCTTTTAGAATTACTTCGTTCAGTATAGGGGGACTCCTCATCCGCATATTCTTCCAATCATTCCATACCTGCAGTTAACTCAGAAAAATTCTCTGTAGTATAATTCAACAGAAAAGGAAAAAGCAGTAAACATGTTTTATAAATCTATTGTTCTATTTATACAAGCTGATCCACGTTCAGGCCTAGTGTCTAAACCTTGTGCTCTGATACCACATGTAATAACCCAAAAATTCAAAAAAAATTAAAAATTTTCATGTAACATAAAATGTTCAAGGTTGTCATTGCCAATGAACCAATAACTATTAGCGGATACTCAAATAGTAATAATTAACAAAGAGCATTATATTTCTTTAGCTCTATATAATTTGTTAGCTTACCTTCAAATACTATGTTAGGGATGTTAAACACAGCAGGTTTATGTTTTAGAAATCAAGAAAGGAAACCGCATCTTAATCTCATACTAAGTGTGTTATTACTTTCTTTTGTCAAGTAGGAAAGACTCTTAGATGATATCGAGGCCTACTTAGCTTACAGCTAATGTAGTGGAATGATGCTTCTTTTACAAGTTCTAAATAGGTAAAGAGTGTTGTTACCAGTAAAAATATCTAGATCGAGAACAAAATTCAACTAACATAGGATAAAATGCTAGTAAAAATGTTTGTTTGCAGCTTGACCCTGTAAAAGGTATTGTTGGTATTTCTAATGTTATCAAACTGCATAAATGATGGTAAAACAATACTGTGAAAGGATGGGTTATTTGCAGTCAAGTTTACCACTATATTACTTGATCCAAATAATCTCCCTTCTTGTATTTTCAATTTTATGCTTATATTCATTTTGGGATGTTATAGATTAAGAACAGTTCTACTCCTACCAATAAGAGTTTAGTGGCCTAAATAATTTCATAAATGAGAAGATAGGTTACACATACTTGCATCCATAACTACATATTTGTCGTTTAGAGATTGTAATACGATATTGTTCATATCTATTTGAGTTCTTTTTCAACTTTAAAATACTCTACGTTAGTAATCCTTCTAAATCATGTATTCTTACCTAGTTCTCTAGTATATAAACCTCTTTTTTTATGAGCTTTCGATTACGATTGATATATTGTAATTTCCAAATGTATTATTATACTAATCCCAGCTTCAGGATTTTTATGAATAGGTATATTCATGTAATTGGTTTATTTCCCTTGATTTGTATAATATAATTATCAATAGTAGGTGTTAGAGGAAATCTTATAAATGCTAAAGCTATAGTTAAACTATGCACAAAACCCTATTGTAAATGAACACCTTCCAAAATCCAAGATCTATGGTTATGTACTTTTATGGAAGGTTAATTTATCTCCATTGTTGTGGTCTTATTACTATCAAATATAAACATTATTTCATATCAAGATGAACATAGATAAATTATAGTTAATCATAGGTCCCTTAGTATAAATGAATACTTTTCCATAATACAAAGACTATGGTTTATGAACAAGAAAATGAAACAAGGAAAGATATTGATACTAAGCAATAAAGTTATAAGGTTTTGACTTAAAACCCAAATGATTTGTGCATGTTAACAATTGAGACTTTCCACTATAGCTTGATACCCATAATTGCAAATTATTTGATGGACACGTGGTTGGTGAATGAAGCTTGGGGTTTTTCGTTGACTTGAGACACCATATAACTGGATTCAAACCCTAAAAATGCGCTTTGTTTTAGTCTGGGCTATGGAGTGGTCTAGTTGTGAGCTTGTGGCCGCCATGCTTGATCTCTAACCTCCATTAAAATGTACACAGGCCTTTGCGAGCCTTAATGAGCTAGTGTAGAAGGGTGAGTAAGAAAACTTACTGCCATCGTGTTATCTCCCAAAATAAATTTATTTTGATAACTATGAAGAATTTAACTCATGCGATGAAGGATATGAATATCACTGACAGTTTGAAATCCTCTATTTTTTTATTTGGGTAAAAATTTCACAAGTTGTAGCTTTCGGTGGCTTGGGTGAGGATTAGAACATCTCATTAGCCACCGAAAGTTGGAAGATAAAAACAGGTGGAAAACCCCTTCGGTAGTTAGGTGTATTGCTAAAAAATTTACTGCCATAGGAACATTTTTAAATAGTGATCCGAGGTGTAGTCCTGTATTACGCCGACATTTCAAAGTTTTAGTTGGCTATGGTGCTGCCACTGTGGAGAATCTAGTGGTTTAAAGTTTCGATGGTTAGTGGTTTAAAGTGTCAATGGTTAGTGGTTTGGGGTTTCAATCGTTGATGCTGAGAAGATTAGTTAGTTTCACCTCCGAAACAGCAGCAGCATTGAGACTTGGGGTGCCGATGGGATAGAAGACAAAGCTTTTGATCACCGACGAGCTAGTGATGGAAAGCACCGATACGTTCAGGATTGGAGCACTGATGGGCTAGAGAAAAGAGTTTTCGATCGTCGATAAAGAAACTGTAGTGTCATTAGTCAGTTGAGCAGCCGACACTGCGACAGTGTTCAGATAAGAATTTCTGACACATTAGTGAGTACAGCTTCTGATCGTCGACAAGCTAGTGGTTGAAAGCTCCGATACGTTCAGTCTTGGGGTTTCGATTGCTGATGCTGAGAGGATTAGTCATTTGAGGTGCCGACACTACAGCTGCATTGAAGCTTGGGGTGCCGATGGTTAGAGGTCAGAGCTTCTGATTGACGACTGCGGCAACAAGGTAGAAAATTCTGGTGGATTAAACAAGAAAGGTCACTTCAGTTAACCACCAAGAGACTCGTTGTTGGCGGCAATTTCACACTAAATGAGTAGTGGTGATTATCGATGACTACTGCAATTATTTAGTATTCGCTCAGTGAACTAGATCTTCATAATATATAGAAAAATAGTTAGCTAAGGTTTTAAACCCTAATCTAAAAAACTATCACTTCTGAGTATTTTTTGTGAAAACAGATCGAAGTTTCAAGATCTGTCATTTTTTGTAGAAGGATTTAAAGCCCAGGATTGATTTTATAATAAAGGTTCAAATTCGGGGATTTGTAATCTGATTCTTTTGCCAAGCGTCTCATCTTGTTTATTCTAATTATAATATCTTTTGTTATGGTTTTTTCAGCCATCATCTCTATCTTTACTGTACTTATGTCTGAATGTGCATTTAGGTGATTTTCAAGTTAATTAATAGATAATAGCTGTCATCCTATTGGTGAGTTAATGTGATTTTATTTATAAGTACCATCCTTGTAAGAATTTAGCCATTTATATGCATCTGTTTTGTATGTAAGTCTACCATCTTGATGAGTTCTCCATCCCTGCACCTTATTGTCAAACTACTGAACAAGTTGTAACTAAAATCCTTGTAATTAAGTGAGCTTCATGCATGTCTTGAGAGTGGGAGGTTATATAGGTCACCTAACTTGATCCATATCAGAAAAATCTAAATTTTTTTTAAGTTACCAGGCATCCTCGAGCTATAACCTAGAGGAGTTTCCTGGAGTGATAACAAATTGGTGCCACTGCCAGGGAGAGGAGATTGAATCTCAGCTTTTCTGGGAGACGACATAGATCCGTGCTTTGATGCTAGACAAAGCTTGGACATTATTATGGTTGTAATCATCTATCTCACAACTCCATTGATATAAGGTGGCTTCAAGAAGACCAAGTACCAGAGAAAACCCAAAGGGGCCACCAGCAACACCTGTTTCAGATCCAGAAGAAACTTTGAGGAAAGCTAGGGCTTTACGAAGACAGACCAGTAGTACTACACAAAAAGCTACATCAAGTATTTCAAGAAATCTTTCTGCTATTATTTCTTCTGTTGAAACTCTTAATTCCCAGGAATTTTTAGATACATCAGAAAAATCTAGGGGTTGGGAATCTTCAAGCACTATTGCTTGTGAATATCCAATCCCTGGTGACTCCACTGGGATAAGTATACCACCGCCTTCTCAACAAGTAGATTCATTAGTGTTTCCTTTCTCAACCCTATCCATACCCATCTCCGATATGGCTGCCCCTAAATTGACCAAGATGGAAAGGATCCTAGTAGCTAGGTATGCGCCCTTAATTCTGCCAAATCCTCTCGTAGCCATGCCTATTGAGGATTATCTCAAGTATATGCCTAAGTTTATAGGGGAAGGGGATTTCACTATTGAAGAACATCTAGAGGCCTTTTATATCTATGCTGAAAATATTAACATAGAACAAGAAGATATATGGACTAGGGTTTTTGTGCAAAGCCTAGATGGTCAGGCTAGGAAGTGGTTTAAGGAACTGTCTACCGAATCAGTGGCAGGAATAGAGGCCCTAGATGACATTTTCCTAAAGAATTGGGGAGAAAGGAGGGACCACCTCTACTCTATTACAGAATTCAGCAACCTGAAAAGAGAAAATGGAGAGTATGTCTCCAACTTTACCAAGAGATTCAACAATATGTACAGCAAGATCCCTACCGAAATTAAGCCCACTGATACCTCAGCTAGGATAACTTATGCAAATTCCTTTGACTCTAACATCTGATTACTTCTCAGAGAAAGGACGTATGTTTCCTTATCACTCATGCAGGATGCTTCCCTAGAAGTAGAGTCAAACATTCTGGCATCTCAGAAGGTCAAAGGGAAGATAGATAGGAAAAAGCAGCCAACAGACTATAGTGGGGCTTTGGCATCAAAGAACAAGATTGAAAAAATGACCAAACTGTTAGATAACCTGACTACTGAAATGTCTAAATTGAAGGACCAAGGACATCTACTGGTGAGGGGTAAAGGGCCAAGCGACTTTGCTCCTCAAAACCCAAATTTTGTTCCTTATAGAAGAGGAAACCCCCCAATTTAGATTCTCAAAAGGGAGAGAAATCAAGGGGAAGATCAGAGGATAAGAGCTCCATTTCAAAATGGTGTATTAGAAGAAGAGCTAGAATTCATTGAAGAAGAAAGAGAAGTTGAAGACAATATCCACTACATGGAGGATGAGATGGAATATTCTTTTCTAACACAGGCAGAATATGAGGAAGCCATGATTAATGAGCAGACCACTGAAGAGGTTGTCTATCAGGCTGATGGTTAGGGAGGTTACAAACTGAGGTCTAGGCTGGTTCCACCCCTCAAGAAGAATGTTGTACCTGTCAAGCAGCCTGTTGCACCAGCTAGAAAGGTTGTTGTTTTACTAAAGAAAGTGGTTGTTTCATCCAAAGCATTGCATAAACCAGCACCTTCAGCCACACCTGATCAAGTCCAACTCAAACCTACAGCTCCTGAGGTAAGGTTTCCAGATAGGCTGCATTATTCCTTCAACCTCGAGTATGAAATTCAAAAATTGAAAATCCCTTTCCCTTTAATTGAGATAATGAAGAATGATGCATTCAAGACCTCCATTCTGAATTCCCTTCAGCCCAAGGTGCACATTGACATTGACTTTGTAAACCTACAAGATGACAAGACTATTGTAACCCTGGGCCCCATGATCGAAGACCTAAAGGACTCTTACCTACCATTCTATATATCCTTGAACATCCATGATAAAATACTCCATAACTGTCTGTTAGATTCAAGAGCCTCTCATAACCTAATGCCAAAGGCTGTGATGGATGAGATTGGCCTCAGCATCACCCTGCCCTACCATGATTTATTCTCCTTTGACTCCAGGAAGGCCAAGTGCTTTGGCCTCATCAAAGACCTTGTTGTAAATTTAACTCAGCTACCTTCGAAAAGTGTAATGATGGACATTGTAGTGGCTGATATTCCTCCAAAATTCGGCCTCTTGTTGTCTCGGTCATGGAGTAAAAGACTAGGCAGAACCCTTCAGATGGATCTCACATACACCACCATTCCCATGTTTGGAGGAGAAACTAAGAGACTATACAGGGAAAATCAGCTAGCATACATTATAAGCAAGGAGAGCCGCTTAGTGAATCACCCCATCTACGTGGTGGACACCGATTTTGGGTCTTGCATTTTGCAAATAGATGATAATCAGCATACATCAGTTCAGCTCACTAAGCCCACCCATCAGCAGCCCGAAGAAGTCACAACAGCGATCTGGACCATGTATTTTGATGGGGCTAGCGCTCAAAGCTCAGCAGGCACGGGTATAGTCCTGATCTCCCCATCTAAGGAAAACATTCACTTGTATTATAAGCTTGATTTCAAAACCATGAACAACGTAGCAGAATATGAAGCCTTGTTGATAGGATTTAAAGCTACCAAGGAGATGGGGATCATGTGCGTGAATATTTTTGGAGATGCAGACCTCATCATACAGCAGGTCAACAACACTTTTCAGACAAAAAATATCAGATTGAAGGCCTACAGGGACGAGGTATGGAAACTCAGAGACTCCTTTATGTTTTTTGAACTGTCATATATTCCTAGGGATTTGAATCACTTGGCTGATTCCCTGGCCATCTCTTCAAGTCTGTTTGTTCCTCTTTTACCCCCTAAGCTCAGCTATGACGTTCAGGTCAAGTACAGACCCTCTCTACCAAACAATGTAAAATTTTGGAGGGTGTTTGAAGATGATGAGGAGCTTAATAAATTCCTTCAGTTAGTAGATGAATTCTCTGACATACACATAGACCAGGAAAACCTTAATATGGAAGACTCCAAACAGCTCATGTTAAAAGAGAAAGTGACTGAGCAGAATATTGTCCAATTGCCCAGCAACTACATACCTCGAGGTCTAGTACCACTGGAAGAACTGTTTGATCACAATGACATCCCTCTCAATCCTGCCAAAAAGGAGCTAGACCCTGCTATCCAAGAACAAAACATAGGCAGCCAAAGCCATCCTAAACTGATAAATCTTTCCACGAGGTTGAATGTTGATCAGAAGTCTGAATTTTGCAGCTTGATAAAAGAGTTTGCTAATGTTTTTTCCTGGGAGTAGAGTGACCTAAAAACTTATGACACCAATATCATCCAGCACACAATTCCTTTGGAGAAGGACACCATTCCTGTCAAACAGAAGCTAAGACCCATTAGCCCTCTCCTATTACCAATGATTGAAAAAGAGATCCACAAGCTCCTTAAATCCAAGATCATAGTTCCCCTCAGATATTCCAAGTAGATTGCAAACCTGGTAGTGGTAAGAAATAAAAATGGAGGAATCAGGTTGTGTGTCGATTTTAGAAACCTGAACAAGTGTTCCAAGAAGGACAACTATCCACTGCCCAAGATGGAACACCTATTGCAGAAAGTCTTGGGGGCTAGAGTTATGTCCTTCCTTTATGGCTTCTCTGGATACAACCAAGTTGCTGTGCACCCTGATGACCAAGAGAAGACTGCCTTTACCACCCCCTAGGGCACCTTCATGTATGCTAAAATGCCATTTTGGCTAATGAATGCTGGGGCTACTTTTCAGAGATCCATGGACCTAGATTTTGTAGGGCTAAAAGATAAATTTTTGCTGATATATTTGGATGACTTAACAGTTTACTCTCACAGCCATCATGACCACTTGCAGAATTTAAGGAAGGTATTTTTGAAGTGCAGAAGGTATGGAATATCATTGAACCCCAAGAAGTCCTAGTTTGCACTCAAAGAAGGAAAGATCCTAGGCCACATAGTCTCAGCGAAAGGTGTAAAGATCGATCCGATAAGGGTGGAAGCAATTCAGCAACTATCAATACCAAGGTAAAAAAGAGACATTCAATCCTTTTTAGGCAAGATAAACTTTGTCAGAAGATTCATTCATAATTTATCCGAGCTGGTAAAGCACATAACAATCATGCTAAAAAAGGATGCAGAAATAAAGTGGACTAACCAGGAAAGAAACTTTTTTAAAGACATTAAGAAAGCCATCATGGGGGCCCCAACCCTGATTAGTCCCAACTACACCAAGGGTTTTTACATTTTCTCATTTGTATCTTATGACACAGCGGCAGCTGTACTATTACAAAATAATGATGAAGGTCTTGATCATCCAATTGCTTTCTTCAGCAGAACCCTGAGAGATGCTGAGCTAAATTATGACCCAATTGAGAAACAAGCTTATGCTCTCATAAAATCTTTGAAGACTTTTAGAATCTACATTATCCATGCAAAGGTCATTGCATATGTCCCTTCAGCTACTGTGAAGGATGTTTTGACTCAGCCTGACATTGATGGGAAGAGAGCTAAGTGGATTGACAAACCCATTGAGTTTGATGTAGTGGTGAAACCCACCAAGCTAGTAAAGGGATTAGGTCTGGCCAAACTCATGGACAAAGAAAACTGTGAACTGATGGGAATAAATTTCACATGTGTCAGATCAGCAAAGGTGCAGACTATGGTAGCAGCTAAAATAGAAGTAAATAAAGATCAGAATAACAGTCCATCAGTAGCTGAGAACATATATTCATGTGAGTGGTACTCGGGTATCATTCATTTTTTGCAAAAATTAGAAGTTTCTCCTGATCTCACTCCTAACCAAGCACAAGCTCTTAAGTTGAAATCTGTTAATTTTTGCATAATTGACAAATTGTTGTACTGGAGGGATCAGTTTGGAATTTTGTTAAGATGTCTAGATAAAGAGGAAGCAGAGCAGGTCGTGCATCACTTTCATTCCAGTACATGTGGAGGCCACCACTACTGGAAAACCACAGCCCACAAGATCTTAATAGCAGGATACTATTTGCTAGTCCTCTTTGCTGATGTATGCACTTTTGTAAGGGCCTGTGACAAATGTCAAAGATTTATAGGAAAGTAGCAGCTCAAATCCTTGCCCCTTAGGCCTGTTACAGTGAATGGGCCTTTCCAACAATGGGGTCTGGATTTCATAGGAGAAATAAATCCATCTTCTAGTGGACAGCATAAATGGATCTTTAATAGCCACTGACTACTTTACGAAATGGATAGAAGCAGTACCCACCAGAAATGCCACTCATCAAGTCATCATGAGATTTTTATATGAGAACATATTCAGCAGGTTTGGTTGCCCAATAAGGTTAGTAACTGATAATGCACCAGCTTTTAAGGCTAGGGAATTAGTTAAAATGTGTGAATCAATGGGTATCCAACTAGTGCACTCCACATCCTATTACCCACAAGGAAATGGCCTAGCTGAGTCATCCAACAAAAGCTTAGTCAGAATCATCAAGAAACTACTAGAGACAAATCAGAAAAGTTGGGATTCAAAGCTTAAGTTTGCTTTATGGGCTGATAAGGTAACATACAAAAGATCCATAGGGACTTCTCCATTCAAACTAGTTTATGCCACTGAGGCCATCTTTCCTATCCAGCTCATCCTTCCAGTGGAAAAGTTCTTTCATGAAGAGGAGGATGAACCAAATGATATGGTAAGAAGGATGATGGATTTGGTAGAATTACAGCAAATAAGCAAGTAAGTTGTAGGAAAATCAGAAGCTCGTCAACAGAGTATAAAGGGCATGTTTGACAAAAGAGCAAAGGCAGACAACTTCCAGGTCAGAGATTGGGTCCTCAAATGGGATGCTGTCAGAAAGGACAAGGGGAAACATGGAAAATTCAACTCTTTGTGGATTGGCCCTTTTGTGATAGCCCAGGTACATAATAATAACACCTTCAAATTGCAGAGTCTAGAAGGTGAAGAGGTATTTGATGGCCCAGTAAATGGGCGGTTCTTGAAGCTATATTTTATTTGAGGCTCTAAGGCCTTATGATTGTAAATTAGTAGGTAGTAGGTTTTTTTGTTTTTTAGAATAGACTCCATGCCTAATGGAAAAATAAAGGATAGTGTTAAGTTACTTAGTTTCTTTTAGGGAAAGGCATTTTGGTCTGGGGTTCTTGGGACCTCACAAGGAGGTTCCCATCCCCAAGTAGAAGCCAAATGTTATCTCCCAAAATAAATTTATTTTGATAAGTATGAAGAATTTAACTCATGCGATGAAGGATATGAATATCACTGACAGTTTGAAAGCCTCTGTTTTTTTATTTGGGTAAAAATTTCACAAGTTGTAGCTTTCGGTCGCTTGGGCGAGGATCAGAACATCTCATTAGCCACCGAAAGTTGGAAGATAAATAACAGGTGGAAAACCCCTTTGGCAATTATGCGTATTTATAAATTTTTTACTACCATCGGAACATTTTTAAATAGTGATCAAAGGTGTAGTCCTCTATTACGCCGACGTTTCAGAATTTTAGTCCGCTACAGCGCCGCCACTGCAGAGAATCTAGTGGTTTAAAGTTCTGATGGTTAGTGGTTTAAGTAACGATGGTTAGTGGTTTGGGGTTCCGGTCGTCGATGCTAAGAATATTAGTTCGTTTCACCTCCGAAACAGCAGCAGCATTGAGACTTGGGGCTTCGATGGGCTAGAAGACAGAGCTTTCGATCACCGATGAGCTAGTGATGGAAAGCGTCGATACGTTCAGGCTTGGAGCGTTGATGGGCTACAGAAAAGATTTTTCGGTCATCGATGAAGAAAATATCATGACGTTAGTCAGTTGAGGTGCCGACACTGTGATAGTGTTCAGCTAAGAAGTTTCGACACATTAGTGAGTACAGCTTCCGATCGCTGACAAGCTAGCAGTTGAAAGCTCCGATACATTCATTCTTGGGGTTCCAATCGCTGATGCTAAGAATATTAGTCATTTGAGGAGCTGACACTGTGGAAGCATTGAAGCTTGGGGTGCCGACGGTTAGAGGTCAGAGCTTCCAATCGGCGACAAGGTAGAAAATTATGGCGAATTAAACAAGGTCACTTCAGTTAACCACCGAGACACTGGCTATTGGCGAAAATTTCACACTGAACCAGTTGTGGTGATTATCGGTGACTAATGCAATTATTTAGTATTCACTCAGTGAACTAGATCTTCATAATAGATAGACAAATAGTTACCTAGGGTTTTAAACCCTAACCTGAAAAACTATCACTTCTGAGTATTTTTTGTGAAAACAAATCGAAGTTTCAAGATCTATCATTTTTTGTAGAAGGCTATAAATCCCAGGATTGATTTTATAATAAAGGTTTGAATTCGGGGATTTGTAAGCTGATTCTATTGTCAAGCGTCTCATCTTTTTTATCCTAATTATAAGCTCTTTTGTTATGAGTTGTTCATCCATCATCTCTATCTTTACTGTAATTATCCCTGAATGTGCATTTAGGTGATTTTCAAGTTGATTAATAGCTAATAGTCGTCATCCTATTGGTGAGTTAATGTGATTTGATTTATAAGTACCATCCTTGTTAGGATTTAACCATTTATATGCATCTGTTTTGTATGTAAGTCTGCCAGCTTGATGAGTTCTCCATCCCTGCACCTTATTGTCAAACTACTGAACAAGTTGTAACTAAAAGCCTTGTAATTGAGTGATCTTCATGTATGTCTTGAGAGTGGGAGGTTGTATAGGTCAACTGACTTGATCCATATCAGAAAACTCTAAAAACATTTTAAGTTGCTAGGCATCCTCGAGCTACAACCTAGAGGATTTTCCTGGAGTGATAACACATCGTGAGGAGGTTTGACTGTGCAGAGAGTACTAAGTTTTGGGTTGTCTTCACCTTTGCTTTTACTGTGTGAGTAGCATTCTTTTTTTACTATTTGTTTCCTCCACGAGGGTTTGGTATTTACCCCACTGAGGCCTGCGATTTTACCTTGGAAAACTGCATACTGCACTTTCATGTTGGTAGATCTCTCATTCAACTCATGAATCTCACAAGGGAGGCTAGGATAAAAATAATTTACAACTTCCCCAGCTCATCGTTTCTCTGGTAAGATCGACCAATGGTTTTCTTCATTATTTTACACAAGTTTTAGTTTATAAAATTTATAAAAAATCTGTAATGATCATTTGTGTTTTCAATTATTTTTATGTAGGTCTTTCAACGGTGGCGCAAAGGTTGTTAAACTCCATCGACAGAGATTCTAGGGGGCGTCCACCCTGGTATGCCCCGATTCCACCTGGGGTTCTCCTATACTTGATATAAGAGCATCTTTTAGAGAGGTTCTATAGGATGAAAGATGGTGACTTGTTCGGCTATTCCTGTTTTAGATGCATTTGTTTTGTTCTTTTTACATTTCTATTTTGAAAACCCTAGTGGTTGTTTGGAATGAGGGGGTATGGCCTTTCACAGCCGTGACTTACAAATTTTTTTTTGAGCCTTCTCGGCCTTAGTTGAATATAAGGTGATAATTTTTAAACCTAGATTTAAGCCATGACTTTAATTCCATGCCATTGGATCATTTCATGAGGATTTGATTAGGGTTTTAAAAGAATATTTGATGGTCGTGGCTATGGCAACTCTCGATTTGGTGAAGGGCTTTTCATAGCCGAAAACAGATGGTTGTTTTAAAAAATTTGTGAACTCTGTTTATTATTAGGAATAGTTTTGATCATGATTTTAAGCCTTGATATTTAATGTAAAAGGCCGTAGGTCTAAATATGTCTATTTAGTTTGTTTTTAATACTGAAGGAATTTTCACAGCTTAAAGCTGAAATTTACAGAATCTTTGTTTGGTTTAAATTTATGTATAATTTGTGTATTAGCTATTTTCATTGTTGTTTAGTTTTTGATGGTTAGGGTTAACTTGATCAGTAAGAAATTTTGTTTCTTATTAAAAAGTCTATGAATTGAAAATATTTGGTTAAGAATTATTTTAATAGTAGTAAAATTAGTAATACTGCAATAAATTCTGGAAAATACTAATGTATTTCTTTTCTGGAGTTTTCTGGAATATACTGCTAGGTTTTTCGTATTATAAATTTTGAATTTATTATGTTATGAAGAGCAAATCTTTTGTAACCCTAAATATTTTTAATCCTTTAAAGACTAGTATTTTTGTTTCAGTAAACCTAGTTTACATTTTCCCATAGATGAACTAATTGAGTAACTATTTAATCTATAATATTATTTTACTAAGTTAAAACTAGTTTAAATATTCTATTGTTCCTATATTATTTTATTTAGGATTACATACTGGATTATAGTATGTAACTTTGTTAGTTTTGCTGTATAAACTATTAAACATACTAGTGTGTATTACTTATACTCGTTCTTCTATCTTTATTTAGTTTATTTAAATACTTTAAGTAAATAATACTTACAGCTAAAGTTCTATAAGTAATTTTACACAAAATCTTGTAGATAGTAATCATTTGCATATGCATTCATATTTTATTGAATCTACTTATTTTGAAAATAAATAAACCTACTATACTAGAGTACTTCCTTGCAAAAGGCATGGAAAAATACAGTTTAGGTAATTTTTGATATCTATCAATTTACTCAGAAACTTCTTTACTAATTTACCCTAATCGAGTTAATTAGTAATTTTCACAGCATATATAATTCTCCTATTTATCCCTTAACAGAAATAAAACAAGAATATACGATATTAATGAAAACTCTTAAACTTTCCAGATGCAGTGAATAAATAAAATAACCGAACTAAGCAAAACCTGAAAGTATAGATGAGGTGATAACAGCTTAAGGTGGTTCTTCCTCCCAACCAACTACTGGAGAAGAGCTAGACTGCAATTCTCCGGACCCCCATGCTTGTCTCCTAGTCCTCCTAGTAGAGTATTGGGTGAGATATGTAGTCTTGAGATCCTCTTTAATTCCATTGAGTGTTTAGTAGTAAATCAGTTCTTCTTATAGCAGTATGAACTCAGCTTAGAATAAATTCACTAATTCAGTCCTTAGCACTTATCCCCTCAAACTTATTTCAGTTAGTCCCCTCCATAGAATTCACATGTGCACTTCATTCACTCAGAATGATCATAAATCCAGAATGAGCAGCCTCAATTGTCTTCAATGGGAAATTTTATTAGCATGGCTAGGTCTTTTGGGTCAGTTTTTTACTTAATGAGCCACCTGCTCCTGTTCCACTTTCTTGCGGAATCATGACCACAAAAATAGGGAAGTTTCCACCTGCAATAGCTAAAAATAGTTTGAGGATTATGCCACATGTCAATCTGCTCTCAACCCAATCTACTCCACCAAGTGACCAGTAAATACTCATTTAAGAGCTTCCCTAAGCTGTTGTCTCATCTTTTATTTATTTATTAATAAAATATTCTGCAATACATTAGATTATCCTTGACCCCACTTGGTCATTAATTACAAACTTTAACATAAAATATAACATAATGTTCCTCAAAAACATAAAATTGTTTTGCAAGTTGGGGCATGTGACATAAACACCCCCTTAATTTATAACATCGTCCTTGATGTTATTTATTCTTTGTCCTTATAATTTCCATGAAATAGAATCGGATATGCATCCCGCATATGACTTTCCAATTCCCAGGTGACTTCCTCTAGACTAAGGTGCCTCCATTGCACCTTCAATTGACGAATGGTGCGATTCTGAAGCAATATCTCCCTTCTTTCGAGCATAGAATCTGGTTCCACTAGAAAATCTTATTCGCGTTCCACTTGCATATCATTCCAGTTAATAACATGAGTAGCATCATGTACATATTTTTTTAATACAGAAATATGAAAAACATTGTGAACCTTTAAGTTTGGTGCTAAAGCTAATTGATATGCTACCTGTCCTATTCTGGACAATATTTCAAAAGGTCCGCAATATCGGGGTGCTAACTTAGCACAACTTCCTATCCTCATAGAACTATTTTTAGGTCTCACCTTAATAAATACATGTTCACCTACCTAGAACTCCTTTTGAGATCGTTTAAGATCTGCTTGACTTTTCTTTCGATCTTGTGCAACTTTCAAGTTAACTTGTACCTATTCTACAATTAAATCCATCTCTTTTAATAATTCGGGTCCTAATACTAGCCTATCAAATGGATTACTCCATGAGGTGGGGGTATTGCACTTCCTTCGATACAAAATTTCAGAAGGACTATATCTTGTTGAGGCTTGATAGTGATTATTGTAAGCAAATTCTACCACGTGTAAGTAATCTTCCCATTTACCTGTTTGTTCTTTTACATACATTCTGAGAAGATCCTCCAATACCTGATTTACTCTTTCAGTCTGTCCATCCGTTTGAGGATGGAAAGAGGTACTAAAGTTTAATGTAGTATTTAATCATTTAAATAAAGACTTCCAAAATTTGCCCGTAAACTTAGGGTTTCTATCTGAAATTATTACTTTTGGTATTCCATGTAACCAAAAAAGTTGTTTTAAGAAAATATCAGCAATATTTGCATCTTTATAAGTAGTTTTTACAGGTCTAAAATGGGCTGCCTTGCTTAAATTATCAACAACAACCATTATTGAGTCATTCAAATTTTGATTTCTAGGTAGTACGGTGATAAAATCAAGGTTGATTATCTCCCACTTCCAGCTAGGAATAGGTCATGGTTGAAGTAACCCAGCTGGATGCTGATGTTCATTTTTTACTTCCTGACATTCAAAGCACTTAGTAATGTATTCTACCAAATCATTTTTCATGTTTTTCCAAAACTAATCCTTTCTTAGCATAGTTATAGTTTTCTGATAACCTGGATGCCCTAGATAAGGAGTTTTATGCATTTGGTTTAAAATCAACAACTTAATCTTAGGTACATTAGGTATGGATATTCTATCTATATATAATAATATCCTTTTTCGTTCAATCTAGACCTTGTACTTAAACTTTCAATTAAATTTTCTCTTACCTTTGTTTGTAATTTTTGATAATTTTCATCTTGTCCTATTCCTTCTTCTAGCTATTCTTCTAAATCTATTTTATAGGTGCTGATTGCTACTGTAAAATCCAGTTTTTCATTTCTGCTTAATGCATCAGTAACCTTATTTTCTTTTCCTTTAATATGTTGGATTTCAAAATCGTATTCGCTAAGTAAATCTAGCCATATTGCTTGCCTAGCATTTGAGTTAGGTTGATCCAACAGATATTTTAACCCTTTATTATCTGTCATTAATATAAACTTCCTTCCGATTAAATGATGATGCCACATTTTTAAGGCATGTATGACCGTAGCCAATTCTAAGTCATAGGTTGCATAATTTTTCTCATGAATATTCAGCTTTCAAGACTCATAAACAATGGCATGTCCTTCCTGAGTTAAAATCCCACCTAAAGCGTCATTGCATGCATCAGTACATACTATAAAGTCTTTATTACGGTCAGCAATTCTTAATATTGATGCGGTAGTTAATAATTTTTTTAAGTTTTTAAAACTGTCTTCACACTTTTTACTCCACTCGAATTTCTTCCCTTTCTTCTGTAAATAATTTATGGGATTTGCAATTCTTGAAAACCCTTCGATAAATATTCAATAATAGCCAGTAATCCCCATGAATGATCGTACGTCAGTTACGTCTTTTGGGACTGGCCATTCTTCGATTGCCTTTATCTTCTCGGGGTCAACGCAAATTCCTTATTTAGTCACTACATGACCCAAATACTGTATTTTATCCTTAAAGAAATCACATTTACTAAATTTTGCATAGAGTTGATGTTCTCATAACTCTTATAAGACCACTTTTAAATGTTCTTTATGTTCTTCTTCATACTTTGAGTAAATTAAGATGTCGTTAATGAATACGACCACAAATGTATCAAGGTATTTATGCATTACATTATTCATTAGACACAAAAACAACTGGGGCATTAGTAAGCCCAAACAGTATAACAGCAAACTCATAATGACCATACCTAGTCCTAAAAGTTGTTTTAAAGATGTCTTCATCTTTTATTCAAACCTAATGGTAACCATATCATAAATCAATATTCGAGAATAACGTTGCTCCACATAGCTGATCAAACAAATCATCTATGTGGGGTAATGGATATCTGTTTTTGATAGTCATTTTATTTAGTTGATGGTAATCTATACATAATCATAGAGTTTCATCATTCTTCTTAACAAAAATAAAAGGTGCTCCCCAGGGAGACACACTGGGTCTAATATAATTCTTATCCATGAGTTCTTTTAACTGTGAATTTATATCATTTAATTCCAGTATATTCATTTGGTAAAGGGATTTTGAGATGGGCACTGCACCAAGTACCAACTCAATAGCAAAGTCTAACTCTCGCTTCAGAGGCAGTCTCAGAATTTATTCCAGAAATACATCTGAATACTCCCTTAGGATCGGAATATCTTCCAGTTTTAATTTATCCTTTTTATTAGTATTTTCTTTGTTAATTATTGTTACAGCAAAGGCTTTACAACCCTTTCGAACAGCTCTCTTAAGCTGCAAAGCATAAATATGTCTTATGGTTGTTTTCCTAGGGATTCCTTTTACAATTATAGTTTCTCCATCATTATTTATGCAAGTAAAGGTTTTATCAAAACACTTCAGGACTACCCTATGTTGTTCTAGCCAATCCATTCCAATAAACTATCATAAGGACCTAAAGGTAAAACATTCACCTTAACAGAGGTTTCAAACTGATCCATTTTTACTTTACAATTCTTAACAAAGCTAATTACCTTTCTCTTTGCACCAATAGCTAGTTGGACTAACCAAGGCTTTTCAAACTTTTCTACTGATAGCTTACACTTTTTTACTAAATCAGGAGAAATATAGCCTAAACTAGTCCCTGGATCGATTAAAATAGATATAGGTATTTGATTCAGCTTACCTTCCACTTCCACCATGGAAGTTTGGTAATCCACTTGCCTGTTCTCCAGTGCTGCATTGATCCTGGGGATTGTCCTCGCTAGATCACCTACAGTCATCTCCTCATGTATCATGTGTATGTTGCTAACAGTCTTCTTCTGATTGGGGTAAACTGATGCATAATGAGGACCATTACATTCCCAGCACTTTATTGGTTCCTTTCGTTCAAAATTATTGGTATAATTACTGTGATTATTAATAGATTCTTTATTTCTTTGACCATTTGGATTTATCTGCGAATTACTTTTGTTCCCTTGGAAATTTTTATTAGGAAACTTTCGTGTGTTATTATTCTTAAAATTTTGGATAGGTACAAAACCTTTCTTCCTCTGTTCAAAATTATTAGTTCTTTTTGCTTTCCAATTTGTCATACTTTCCTTTTCGTGATTCTATTCATAACAAAAATTTTCCTTTCTCATTGCTACTTCTAAAGTTTTTGGATGGTCATACTCAATTCTGTCTTTTATATGATAGCATAAACAGCTGAGAAACCATTGTACCTTAGGCTTCTTGTCCACAATATATGCCACATACCTGAACATACTTAGAAATTTATTATTTAGTTATTTCATATTCATTGTTCCCAATTCTAGTTCATAAAATTCCTTAGCCCGCTCCTCATAGTACTGTTCAGAAAAAAAATTCTTCTTAAAATATTTCTTAAACGTACTCTAGTTAATGTTTTCCCCCCTAATACATTTTACTCTTTTTAGGTCCTTCCACCAAACATCTGACTTCCCAGTCAGGTTATAAATAACCATTCTGGCTTTCAGTTGATTAGAGTAATTATAAATTTGAAAATATTTCTTCATCCCAGACAGCCATGATTCAACCTCTTCTCCCTTCTCAGTTTCATCATTAAAGGTTGGTGGCTTGATTTTCTTGAATTTTCCAGAGATTTCTTTGTAGGGTTTAAACCTTCTCTTTCTGGTATGATGATTATCTTCGCTACTATCACTAGTATATTGATAATTCTTTTTATGTGGATCACCATAAACCTCAAAAGATGAGCTACTTTCAATTTTAAACTATTTAGTCTTTTTATCTTTATGTTGGTAAGGCATATCTTCAAACTCTATTCATTTATCTTTTTCCTCATTTTGAAATTTCTCCATTAAAATCTGATTTAACTCCTCCTGAGCTCTTAGCCTATTCTATCATTTTCCTTTTTGACCGTTTCCATATCTTTTCCTAGTTCCTTAACTATCTATAATAATTCAGAAGAGTTATTAGTTATCTCTTCTTGTATATGTTCTCTTTTATAATTACTTCGTTCAGTATAGGAGGGCTCCTCATCCACATATTATTCCAATCATTCCATACCTCCAGTTAACTCAAAAAATTTCTTTGTAGTATAATTTAATAGAAAAGTAAAAATTAGTAAACATGATTTTTAAATCTCTTGTTCTATTTATACAATTTGAGCCACGTTCACGCCTAGTGTCTGAACCTTGTGCTCTAATACCACATGTAATAACCCAAAAATTCATAAAAATTTAAAATTTTTCATGTAACATAAATTGTTCAAGGTTGTCATTGCCAATGAACCAATAATTGTTAGTAGATACTCAAACAGTAATAATTAACAAAGAGCATTATATTTCTTTAGCTCTATATAATTTGTTAGTTTATCTTGAAGTACTATGTTAGGGATGTTAAAAACAGTAGTTTATGTTTTAGAAAGCAAGAAAGGAAATTGCATCTTAATCTGATACCAAGTGTCTTATTACTTTCTTTTGTCAAGTAGGAAAGAATCTTAGATGAGATCGGGGCTTATTTAGCTTACAGCTAACACGGTAGAATGATGCTTCTTTTACAGGTTCTAAACAGATAAGCAATGTTGTTACCAGTAAAAATATCCATATCGAGAATGATATTCAACTAGCATAGGATAAAATGCTAGTAAAAATGTTTGTTTGCAGCTTGACCCTGTAAAAGGTATTGTTGGTATTTAAAACGTTATCAAACTGCATAAATGATGCTAAAAAAAATACTGTGAAAGGATGGGTTATGTGCAGTCAATTTTACCACTATAGCACTTGATCCAAATAATCTCCCTTCTTGTATTTTCAATTTTATGCTTATATTTCATTTTGGGATGTTATAGATTAAGAACAGTTCTACTCCTGCCAATAAGTGTTTAGTGGCCTAAATAATTTCATAAACAAGAAGATAGGTTACACATACTTGCATCCATAACTACATATTTGTCGTTTAGAGATTGGAATACGGTACTGTTCATATCTATTTGAGTTCTTTTTAAACTTTAAAATACTCTACGTTAGTAATCCTTCTAAATCATGTATTCTTACCTAGTTCTCTAGTATATAAACCTTGCTTTATATGAGCTTTTGATTACAATGGATATATTGTAATTTCCAAATGTATTATTATACTAATCCTAGCTTCATGATTTTTATGAATAGGTATATTCATGTAACTGGTTTATTTCCCTTGATTTGTATAATATCATTATCAATAGTAGGTGTTAGAGGAAATCTTATCAATGCTAAAGCTATAGTTAAACTATGCACAGAACCTTATTGCAAATGAACACCTTCCAAAATCCAAGATCTATGGTTATGTACTTTTATGGAAAGTTAATTTATCTCCATCGTTGTGGTCTTATTACTATCAAATATAAACAATATTTAATATCAAGATGAACATAGATAAATTATAGTTAATCATAGGTCCCTTAGTATAAATGAGTAATTTTCCATAATGCAAAGACTATGGTTTATGAACAAGAAAACGAAACAAGGAAAAATAATGATACTAAGCAATAAAGTTATAAGGTTTTAACTTAAAACCCAAAATATTTGTGCAGGTTAACAATCGAGACTTTCCACTATAGCTTGATACCCATAATTGCAAATTATTTCATGTAAACATGGTTGGTGAATGAAGCTTGGGGTTTTTTGTTGACTTGAGACACCATAGGACTGGCTTCAAAACCTAAAAACATGCTTTGTTTTAGTCTGGTATGTGGAGTGGTCGAGCTGTGAACTTGTGGTCGCCCTGCTTGATGTCTAACCTCCACTAAAATGTACATAGGCCTTTGTGAACCTTAATGAGCTATTGTAGAAGGGTGAATAAGAAAACTTACTGCCATCGTGAGGAGGTTTGACTGTGCAGAGAGTGCTGGGGTTTGGGATGTCTTCACCTTTGATTTTACTATGCGAGTAGCGTTCTTGTTTTACTATTTGTTTCCTCCACGAGGGTTTGGTATTTACCCTGCCGAGCCCTGCGATTTTACCTTGGAAAACTGCACACTGCACTTTCATGGTTGCAGGGCTCTCATTCAGCTCATGAATCTCATGAGGGAGGCTAGGGTAAAAATAATTTACAACTTCCTCTTCTCGTCGTTTCTCTAGTAAGATCGACTAATGGTTTTCTTCATTCTTTTACACAAGTTTTAGTTTATAAAATTTATAAAAAAAAAATCCATAATGATCATTTGTATCTTCAATTGTTTTTATGCAGGCCTTTCAATGGTGGCGCAAAGGTTGTTAAACTCCATCGAAAAAGATTCTAAGGGGCGTCCACCTTGGTAAGCCTCAATTCCACCTAGGGTTGTCCTGTACTTGATATAAGAGCATTTTTTAGAGAGGTTCTATAGGATGAAAGATGGTGACTGGTTCGGCCGTGGCTATTTTAGATGCATTTGTTTTGTTCTTTTTAAATTTCTATTTTGAAAACCCTAGTGGTTGTTTGTAACGAGGGGGTATGGGCTTTCATAGCCGTGACTTACATATTTTATTTTGAGCCTTCTTGGCCTTAGTTGAATATATGGTGATAATTTTTAAAGTTGACTTTAAGCCGTGACTTTACTTCCATGCGATTGCGTTATTTCATGGGGATTTGATTAGGATTTTAAAAGAAGATTTGATGGTCGTGCTTATAGCAACTCTCGATTTGGTGAAGGGATTTTTGTAGCCGAAAACATATGGTTTTTTTAAAAATTTAGTGAACTCTGTTTATTATTAGGAATAGTTTTGATTAGGATTTTAAGCCTTGACAATTAATGTAAAAGGTCGTCGGCCTAACTATGTTTGTTTAGTTTGTTTTTAATAGTAAAGGAATTTTCACAGCTTAAAGCTGAAATTTATAGTATCTTTGTTTGGTTTAACTTTATGTATAATTTATGTATTAGCTATTTTTATTGTTATTTAGTTTTCGATGGTTAGGGTTAACTTGATCAGTAGTAAATTTTGTTTCTTATTAAAAGGACTATGAATTGATATTCTTTGGTTAAGAATTATTTTGATATTAGTAAAATTAGTAATACTGCAATAAATTCTGGAAAATAGTAATGTATTTCTTTTCTGGAGTTTTTTGGAATATACTGCTAGGTTTTCGGTATTATAAATTTATAATTTATTCTATTATGAAGAACGAATCTTTTGTAACCCTAAATCTTTTTAATGCTTTAAAGATTAGTATTTTTGTTTTAGTAAACCTAGTTTATATTTTCCCATAAATGAACTAACCGAGTAACTATTCAATCTATAATACTATTATACTACGTTAAACCTAGTTTAAATATTCTACTGTTACTATATTATTTTATTTAGGATTACGTATTGGATTATAGTATGTAACTTTGCTAGTTTTGTTGTATAAACTATTACACATACTTATGTGTATTACTTATACTGGTTCTTCTATATTTATTTAGTTTATTTAAATACTTTAAGTAAATAATACTTACAGTTAAAGTTCTATAAGTAATTTTACACAAAATCCTGTACATAGTAATCATTTGCATCTGGATTCATATTTTATTGAATCTACTTATTTTGAAAATAAATAAACCTACTGTACTATAGTATTGCCTTGCAAAAGGCGTGGAAAAATACAGTTTAGGTAATATTTCCTATCTATCAATTTACTGAGAAATTTCTTTACTGATTTACCCTAATCTAGTTAAATACTAATTTTCACAACATATATAATTATCCTATTTATCCCTTAACAAAAATAAAACAACAATATACTATATTAATGAAAACTCTTAAAATTTCCAGATGCAATGAATAATAAAATAACTGAACTAAACAAAACCTGAAAGTATAGATGAGGTGACAATGGCTTAAGGAGGTTGTTCTTGCCAACCAACTCCTGGAGAAGACCTGGACTACAATTCTCAAGACCCCCGAGCTTGTCTCCTGGTCCTCGTTGTAGAGTACTGGGTGAGAGATGTAATCTTGAGATCCTCTTCAATCCCACTGTACTAGAGTATTGCCTTGCAAAAGGCATGGGAAAATACAGTTTAGGTAATATTTCCTATCTATCAATTTACTGAGAAACTTCTTTACTGATTTACCCTAATCTAGTTAATTACTAATTTTCACAACATATATAATTATCCTATTTATCCCTTAACAAAAATAAAACAACAATATACTATATTAATGAAAACTCTTAAAATTTCCAGATGCAATGAATAATAAAATAACTGAACTAAACAAAACTTGAAAGTATAGATGAGGTGACAACGGCTTAAGGAGGTTGTTCCTGCCAACCAACTCCTGGATAAGACCTGGACTGCAATTCTCAGGACCCCCGAGCTTGTCTCCTGGTCCTCGTGGTAGAGTACTCGGTGAGAGATGTAATCTTGAGATCCTCTTCAATTCAAATGAGTGTTTAGCAGTAACTCAGTTCTGCTTACAGTAGTATGAACTTAGCTTAGAATAGATGCACTAGTTCAGTCCTCAGCACTTATCCCCTCAAACTTATTTCAAATAGTCCCCTCCATCGAATTCACATGTGCACTTAATTCACTCAGAATGATCACAAATGCAGAATGAGCAGCCTCAATTGTCTTCAATGGGAAGTTTTATTAGCATGCCTAGGTCTTTTGGGTCAATTTTTTACTTATTAAGCCACTTGCTCCTGTTCCACTTTCTTGGAGAATCGTGACCACAAAAATAGAGAAGTTGCCACCTGCAACAGCTAGAGCTATTTTGATGATGCTGCCACATGTCAATATATTCTTGAGATCCTTTGCAATTCCACTAAGTGTTCAGCAATAACTTAGTTCTGCTTACAGTAGTATGAACTCAACTTAGAATAGTTGCACTAGTTCATTCCTCAGCACTTATCCACTCAAACTTATTTCATCTAGTCCCCTCACTAGTACAAAAGCGCGGATTTTTCCACGGAGGTTTTCCACGTTTCTTACTTTTTGGTGTAAAATCCGATGTAACAGGAATGAGGCGTCGCTGTATCCACGCCTAGTCGTCGTTGTATCCATGCCTGAACTCTTAGCTGTCGCTGTATCCACCCCTGGACTCCTAGCCGTCGCTGTATCCACACCTAGCCGACGCTGTATCCACGCCTGGAAGATAGGGGGTAGGAATTGAAATGCTTGGTCAAATCATACAACAACATATTGAGGAAAACCACAAATATGATGGTGCTCTTCATGTTTAGATAATTGAGGGCCTTCATTCACCAAACACTAGGACGTAAAAGTCAATTTTCCTAGCGAGAGCTGAAGAAGCTTGACTCGATCTCAAACAAAGCATAAATAATATCAAGACAATGCTTTATTAATAATAGTGTTCCCAAATATCACATTATTACCAATGTACATTTAGCGGAAGCACCAAGTCAACAAGTTCAAAAGGACGATTTAGATTCTCCACAACCCACAAACCACACTTAGGTAGCTCCATTCATCTCGAAGTAATGTGGTCATATTGGTGATCAATGTACTCTTTTGGTTAGTGTTACCCAAATGTAAAGGTATATACATGATTTTAGTTAGTTATTGGGAAATAATTAGTATGAAGGCTATATTTTTGGCATAGAAAATGAAAATTGTGATAGTTATTTTGTGTAGTGGTAATAAGAATCCATGTAGTACATAATCTAGCCATAACAAGTTTAAATCACATGAAGAGCTTCGGTTTGAATATCTATTATAATTTTTTATTTATCTATTTATGGAACAAAATGGTTC
>LPNX010222276.1:2655-52754 GCA_001517045.1 Pseudotsuga menziesii | reverse complement strand
TGAATACCTAGCCATGTCTTCATCGTCTTAAAACTCTGCAAAAGCTGCCATTCTAGAGGATGCAAATGGGGTTGAGAGTTTGGATTTCATTGAGGGAAAAAATGAGTGTGAATTTTCTCTCACATTGACGATCATACTGCTAGTACTGTTGAATATGTAACGCTTGACTGCCTAGAATATGGAACAGGGGTCATCAAAGATAATGAAGCCAAAGAGGATGGTTATGTAGATGTCGGAGCTTCCTGAGTTGAGGGTTTTCTCATGAATGGCAGTTCTGCTGGTAATGGGAGAAGCTATGGATGCTGAGCAAGCGCCCTTGTGATGCATACTCTGTTTCAAAAGGTTGTGATGCATTGAAATCTTTATCGATGATGTTGATTTTCTAAGCCTACAAACTGGAAATCAGGTTTTATTCGCTTTTCACATGCTATTCAAATTGTTTATAACTCATTGTGAAAGCCAACATTTTCCTCTTCTAAAAAAATATATATTTTTACAGTTTTCCATCTAACAATTTGAATTGTTCTTTTCCCTAGCATTTCAGGTTTAATGTTTGTGAGGATTTAATTATCAAAATGACAGGGTCCTTTGGAAAAAAAAAGCAACTACTTCTCATTCTTCAATTATTACAGAGGCTTTACCCATCAACGGCAATTCCTCAGATATTTACAGGGAAAGTACTTGACATTTGTCTATACTCAGGTGTATGTATGAGATAACATGTGCAGGAGGAATTCCTTCTACAAAAACTAACTCATGTGGTAGCTTTGTAGCGTGGATCCGTTTCCTTTAGCAGGAAATAGATGCTTTGCAAAATCCCTGGAATTGGGACAGATAAGATATGGATATGCAAATCCAAGAGTATTGTGTGGTTGTTTGATTAACGATCTATATTCATGTGCCAGAGGTTTTGCAATTCTATGTAGGTTAATCTAGTATGCCCAATTGGCCTATGGCCTATTTGTATTGGCGTGTGTGTTTGTTTGATTTTGAGCTAGCAAAGTATTAAGGCTCATATGTAACTCCATGCTTATTACTCAGATTGGATTGGGTGGTTCACACTAGACCGATCTTCTATCATCCACAGGATATCCATTTTCATTTCCACTTATTCTCGGTGAAGCCACCTGAAAAGGTCACAGGGTGTAAGAGGTAAAAATACTTCTGTCCTTCTCTGCTTCTCATGAAGAGAGAGGGCAGGCCCTAATCTAGAAGGACCTGGTTGTGTAGTTTCGGAAGGGGAGGGGTAAGGAGTTATAGATCTTTTCAGAACTTATGTTGGAGTTGCTATGCTCAGTTAGCAGTTATCATAGAACTTTGATACCCCAAGTGGGCTAAATCCTGTTTTCAGCATCAATGTGTCTACAGGATATGGTGGTGTTTGTGTAATTTTGATGGCTAGTGCAACTGTTTAGTTTTGCAAATACTCATTTTAGATGGGATAATTGCAATGATCCGAAAAATTTCAATATTTATCCAGCCACATCTTGGTTTGACATGGATGAATCAATAATGGATGAAACAATCTTCCGCCAAATTTTCATGATTCATAGTTTTAATGGAACATTGATTTGATCAGGTTTTCACGTTTTAAAAATATAGATGGATGTTTAGATGAGCTGCTTTCAATTCTTGTTCTTCGTCATATTCTGAGATATAGTTTTACATTTGTGAGTTCTAACTAGTGTTTGTATGCTTCAAGTGGTCACTTTGGATTGCTCCTACTAAGGGATAATTGATAGGTTGACTCATTGGACCTACTTTATTCCTTAACCCTAGATGCATCTTTGTCTTTATATACTTAAAACCGGCCGGCCACAGTGCATTGTGTTTTCTTGTGAAACAGTACCCATCTTAACTCTATGCATGTTCTGATTAGTCTAGAAGAACTAATGTCAAAGTTGTAATCCAAATTCTCCTGTAAGATATATCTTTGTGTTTGTACAGTTTATTCAAATTATCTTCTAAGATATGTTTTGGACGTGTTTTATATCGAGTTCTTGCACCAATGTGACTTCTACTGAACATTATTCTTAGATGCTTGTATAATATAATTTTAGCCCTTGTGACCACTGATATTATGTGCTAATTCATGAGTACAATGACTACTAGTTTGATAAGTACTACGTGCTAATTCATGAGTGCAATGACTGCTAGTTTCTGCTTATATATTTTGTGATAGGGCTATTACAGTGCTGTGAGGTTTCATGACTAGGTTTCATATTATCAGGGTCTCTGATGGTCATCTAACTAATACATTTCTGTGTAAGGATTTTATTTGCCAGTTACAATGTTATCATATTTTCTGAACAAGTTTCTTTGCATATATAGAATACATAAGGATAATTGCTATGGCTGCATCACACTAGTCTTATGCGCACTAATATCAGTTCTTATAGTTATAGTGACAGGCTTATTTACTGATAACAGCTGCTTTGCTCCAGATTGGATATTCGTCACCTGTTTAGGATGACCTAACAAATGATCTTAGCCTGACAGTCTCTCAGGTTTAATTTTGAATTTTGATTATTCAATTGGGGTACCTGGTATCTACTTGGCATATTGCCTATTAATTTATTCTGTGATCTTAAATAATTGGCAGTACTCTTTATTTGGTTCACTATCCAATGTTGGTGCAATGGTTGGAGCAATAGTCAGTGGGAAAATTGCTGATTCCATTGGGCGAAGAGGGGTGAGGGTTTTCTTGGATATCATGGTGATATGAATATCATATGTAGACTATGGAAAAATTTATGATTCTGTTACAGATGATGACAAGCAATAGCATATAATTGATTTAGTTATTTCCATTATACATATTACAAACCTCTAGCTTTGGTTTCCATGTTATATACAGGCACTAATAGTGGCAGCAATCCCAAGTATTGCAGGGTGGCTTGCCATTGCTTTTACAAAGGCAAGTTGTGCTATTAGTGACCTCTGATTTAGTCTTGTGACTTTTACCTTGCTGCAGATTTCTTCATTGTTGTACGTGGGTAGATTGTTGACAGGCTTTGGAATGGGAGTCATATCATTCACAGTAAGTCTACTACTCCCTCATGTGCCTTTCCTCCTCCAAAAAATTTCATAAGGTGGCTACTACAGTAATGTTGTTCAGTGTCTGATGTTATCCATGTGTTGTGGTAAATTAAGGTACCGATATATGTATCCGAGATAGCCCCGAAGCACTTGCGGGGAGCTCTTGGCACTGTGAGTCAGATAAGGCCCGATTCTTATCTTTTTCAATTTGGAAATATAGCTTTAGCGTGACCTTCTAAGTAGCCATAGGAAAGCATGGATGTAAGTGATTTGTAAAGCCCTAGAAAAGCCTTTTTTGTAACTGACCAAAGTTTCCTTTTTGTGGAACAACTTTCAATTACTATTGGTATAATGCTGGCATATTTATTTGGGTTGTTTGTTCCATGGAGGCCTCTGGAAATTATAGGTATGTAATCAGTAAGACGGGTTTACAATAATGCAAAATTTATAGTTATTTTATGAAATTATTAAAATCAACTGTCCATGGGTGGTGATGCAGGAATAGTTCCCAGTGTTCTGTTGATTGTTGGTCTCTTCATTATCCCGGAGTCTCCAAGATGGCTGGTGAGTGTTTGGAAAGATTAAATTCTTTTAATAAATGGTATATACTATAAACTACATAAGTCAGAGAAATTCACATGCCATGCTTTGTAAAAGAAAAATCTTATCTAACATATTTTCATGCTGGGAGCAGGCTAAAATAGGCAAGGAATCAATTTTTGAAGCTTCATTACGGGCTCTCCGTGGCCCTGATGCTGATATTTCAGTTGAAGAAGCTGAAATTAAGGTACAGAGCCTTTGGTTTTTTACATGACATCCTTTGGTTTATTTCTTCTTGTAATCTGACTGTGTATTAATGCTCATTTGCGAAATCTATTTTACTTATTCTATTCCTGTTGCCATTTGTTTCCTCTGTTCAACAAATTTTCTGGATTTTTTGTGCACTTGGTTAATATTACAGTGGAAGAAATGATACCCTTGTGCTTTTTAGAATATATGTGATATGGTATACCTTGTTTTTTTAATGTTTTTGACAGAAACGAAGATCATACAATGGGCTCAGATAATTCCAAAGGCCAAAAGGACAGCAAAAAAGACTGCTTGTGCAACAAGGAATACCATTTGAGCCACGCATTATTCCGAGAGTTTGAGTTTCCTACTGCTAGAGGATATCACACATCTACTTGAATAGATTTTAAAAATTTTATTTAGTATACAAAAAACGCATAAAAAACTTGGTGTTTACCATTGTGGCCAACTTGAATTTTGCTGAGCTAGCTGTCCTTGAAGCCTTAGCGCAAACCTACCGCTTTCATTTCTGCATATTGCTTCGGACTACTAAGTTGGATTATCTTGGGTGGAAGCTTCCAATGGTCTTCATAAAGGCCGGTGTGTTGCGATCCTATGTTCAGGGTGACTCTGTGGTCCTTTTCAATCAACCACTTTATCTCACAAATGTTGAAATCAAAACCATCATTTTTTTGCTCCAATGCTTGAACACGATGAGAGAGGTGATGATTGTCTCTTTCATATTGACCGTGCCACATTTGGAGATGTTTGTTCCTAGAGTTGGTGGATTTCCAGTGGATGCTTTCGTTTATTGTGAAGCAAATCCTTATTCTCAATTATTAGTTCATGGTGACATTTGTGGGTTTATATTTATAACCACTTATTCTGGTGGGGGATTTAAGTACTTCTTCACCTTTTTGGATGCAGTTTTTACTCACAGGTCTGCAGGATTTGAACCACTACTTTACCAAAGATTCTCAACATAATTCAAATTTCAATGGATCTTTTCTTTCCACACTATGGTGCTAAGTTGTATGAAGCTTGGAAATGAGAATGCTTCAAACTTGGAAACAACCCCTCCCCCTCACCCCACCAAAATGAATATTTTTAGGGAAACATGGTATATATATATATAATTCATCATTTTGCAAGAAAATAAGAATGATAAATGAATTTGTAAGTAGGTTCAGAAATGAATTAGAGAGTGATATGACTTCATTTTCTATAGATTAGGGATTTGTAGACTTCCTATGTGTCCCATGCCCTTCATGGGAACTTGGGTGGTCCCAAATAAGTTAATAACTTAGAAAACATGTCTAAATGCGGTGGTTTAATGCCAAAACGCCCTAATCTTTATCGTATGGTTTTTCCAAATTGTGAAATTCCATATTGTACAACTCATGGCACTTGTGCGACTTTTTCCTACCAATTTTGACACTTCCGTGAGTTTTTGTACTGATACATGGGTTAGGCATTTCTTGCAATTTATCTATGATGGTGATCCTTTTTCGATGTACTACACAGTAACTTCACAATCAACTTCACAATCAGATACAATTTATGCCACATTTTGTACCTAGCAAGTCAACATGCTTTAGTGGATTCTTCTATACTTCTGCTAGAGGCCACCTTCACTAGGCTGTGTAACCATGTTGGTGTTGGAGATATGGCATTCAGGAGGGGTTATATCTTTACTATGTGGCCCATGTTCAACATTAAGGGGGTAAGTGGCAATCGATATCCAAGCTCAGAAATTTTAAGAGCACACTGCCCTGCTCAACAAAACTGATCCAGCTCTAATCTGCTCTGGCAAAAATGAGGGTATAGCACCCCAAAAATACATCACTTGGCATTTTATGGGTCATCCTACATTGGTTTTGCAGAATAGTTGCCATCATTTGAGACAAATCGAATCTTTAACTTTGACCCTGGTTTGCAAAGTACCGACTTCAATTATAATGTTATTTCTTCTTTTGTGGTATCTTGCTTTATTTGAGAGGAAATACCTTCAGACCTCCAGTTCATATTCTGTCCACCTCTGACCAAAACAACTTTGAAGCTGTTGTGATAGCACTTGATGCAAGGAAATCTAGAAATACAGAAGATAAAAGAAAGAACAATAGATTAAATAATTCAGACAAATACTGGGAAATTTGGAGTTGCATCAAGTGCTTCAATTCTTATATTATCCATTTTGTCATACAACATCTTAACATACAAATTCTATTTTTGTGAATGTACCATTGATACAATCTCAGGATTGTTGCTACACAATTGAGGACATTAAAAAATACAGGATCGGAAAGGGCTCTATCATAGTCTAGAGATTATAACATAAGGGTGATCATTCACTCACTGCTCCTATGGTATTGTTGGTCGCAATATTACTCTAATGTTACAGGAAACCACACCATACTATGTTTAGATCTGGCCATTTCCTAGATTATATCCATAACACATATTTTGAGGTTGATTAAGGTCTAGAATGTGCCTAGAAATGCTTGGAATGGACTTGTCACCTAATCTAATTGATTCATGTTGAAAACTTACAGATATAGGAACCAAAATTAACTCAAACCATGCTTAGAAGTGCTGAAAAATATTTCCAAATATGGGACTGATTTCTAGCTAGAAATATGGATCTGCTTGATTCAATACCTTCACCATATGTTGTCTTCTTTCCTGAATGAGAGCTTGTATACATGGATGAATTATTCCATAGTAATTACATGAATCTACGAACCCAGTGCAGAAACCAGAAAACCCAAGACAAACTTCAAACCCTCCAGATGGGTTTCATCGGCAGACAACTTGACCACCATATCAATTGCCCTCTTGATAATAGGCTTTATTGTGGAATCACCATTTTCCAACTGAACTACAAAATTGAATTATGCTTTCGCAGTAGGAACATCAAATGATAGGAATTCCTTCTCTAGACCCACAAGCAATTGCTGAATCTCTTACTGAATTAGAGACTCCTGTTGGCAAATTACCTACAGCTGATTGAGCAGTATATCCTAGCAGCATTTTTTCCAGCCATGAAGCCAAAGTAGATGAATCCCTGGATGAACATGTGATGGGAAACCATGCAATGAGGAGCTCAGAAAAATTTTGTTCAGGTTCCCTGTGTTTTCTTTGCTCACAATTCCTCTAAACTTTGTCAGAGTTCCAAGTACAGACAGCCATGCCAACTGGAGGGTTGAAAGCATGTCATTTAATGCCCATGCAGGAGGGCTGTGTGTCCAACTGTGGTGACTCTTTCTCCTCTCCCTTGTGACTTGGCTAGTTTGTTTCCTAGGCATTCTCTCACTCTGTTGTCACATTTGATATCTAGGAGAGGCAGTTGGGGATGTAGCAGGAGGTTCTCTGTTCATGGTGCATGGTGCATGGTGCCCCTCCATATTGATATATGAGTTGGTGCAAGTGAATGTGTTTTGGTTGTCAGAGATAGAATCATCTTATATTCCATATATCATCTTTCTAAAGTATGTGGAAATTTGAAATTCAGAAAAGTTCTGAATTTCTTAGACTTTGTTTTCTGGTTTAAATTTTAAATGGCAAGTAACAAAGTACACATTTTTAAGCATAGAATGGTTAACCTTAGCAATTTTTTCCCTGTGCTAATATAGCACGTCCTTTTCTTGACAGCCTAGGAAAAATATATGTGCCCAACTTCCCATATGCAAGATTAAATTCTCACAAATACTGGGTCAAAAGAGATTATAGTTGTAAGTCTTATAACTATTGCTTTTTTCTGCTACAGGGAGAAATTCATGGCTGTGCCTACAGAACAAAAGAAGAGGGAAGCTAGGAGGGAAGCAAAAGCTGAAATAGCAACTGTTTTATATAGAGTAGGGTATCTTGATTCTCTGTTTCCCTTTTGTAGATCTCTACATTATTCTTTTTGATGGGAATCAAATGATGACTTTTGTTTCTTGTTCAGGCCATAGAGAAAGAATTGCTGGAGATCCATTGCAAAGTGGTACTTATGGTGACATATACAATTTCCCTGTGAAATAATATGTGAAAGTCCTAGAAATGGAGGAAATGCAGGCAGCCAGTGAGGAAGAAGATAATGGCGAGGAGGTTTGTAACAACTTTTTGTTTTATGATTTGTTAGATGATGTTACAGTAATCAGCTTATGCCTTTGAGTAATAGTCATCTGTCCTACTCGATAATGTCACGATTATTTTAGTTACTTTGTCACCCATAAGTATCATTCTTAATATATTGTTTTGCATTCTTATTTTTTGCTTTCTTTTTGTAGGAGCCAGATCCTGAAGTAGAGTTTGTGGAAGGCTATGAAATGGAAGAAGAAGATGACATTGAAGATTTCACTGTTGCTGGTATTGATGATGCTGATCTATTGGATGCAGATGAAGGTAGAAAAGTTTCAAAAGAATAAGCAGAATCATATTCCACTGTTTCAATTTTTTATTCCCATGAAATGTCGAGGAAACTAAAATCTTAGTCCCAGTCATTCAAGTTTGGCAAACTGGATATCATAGTAAATTTAAATATCTTTGAATTACAATACTGAGGATAATTTCGAAGTTGTACTGTAATCTACGTGTTTTATCTGTTCTTTCACTATGTTTATTGGAATTGATTTTTTTTTTACTTAATATTGCACAGACAACACTGATGAAGATTCAGAAGAAATGGATATAGATGGGCGTGTTGGGACAAAGATGTCGTGCACAGAGTCAGGATCTACTCCACAAAAGCTTGACAAAGATAGCATCAGAACAAAGTTGAAGAGGAAAATGAGACCTCATGTGGAGGTAAATTGCAAATGTCCTTTGATTAATTATTGAAAATGAATAAGAAATATACTAATTATATCTAGATTTCATCTTGAGCTCATTCTAGTTCTATTTTTGCTGCTTGCCTACCAAAAGATCATTGAAGGACATAGTTCCTGTAACTTCATGAGCAGCTGATAGTAAAGTATTTATTTTTACCATATAAGATAAGTTGTGCACGGTTTAAATGTCTTAGAAACCTCTCTTAGGCATTTCATCTGGTATCAGAGCCAGCGAGGTGTAAATACAATGGACCTTTGGTTGAAATTTGACAACTGGATGACAAATTTGGTTGGTGTTGGTTGTCAGAGATAGATGAAATCTCTGTGGATGAAATACTATGGACCTTTGGATGTCCATACTTTGGAACCTCTGTGGAGAATGTTGTCAGAGATAAGTTTTTATAGTTCTGGAGACATGAAGAGGCAGGGAATATATCTGAAGGACTTTTCTCACTTTGCACAACAAAAACATATCCCACAGCATGTGTGAAGCATTGACTGGCACGTGACCACCAATTTATATGGTTGAAAAAGATGAGTATTATTTCTCTGTTACACTCCAATGTTTAGCAGACTTAAATATTTGAATAAGGGTCACTTTATATATTAGTGACATGTGACCACTGACCAAACCAGCTTAACATTTAGATGTTGAGGTTATGGGTCGTTGTTTAAATTTTAAACCATGGTAATGAAGCATGTAATGAAGATGTGCGAGATAAATTGTAATGAAGCATGAGATAAAGATGTGCAAGATGTATGTATGCATGTGAGGGGGGTATACTAATTATGTAAGGATTATGACCTACTTCCACATGGAATTGGTCTTATGGCATTTGTATTTTTTTTTTCAAACAGTTATAGCTGTGGATACAGCAACGGCAATTTTTTTAAAAATTTCACAGTCGTGGATACAGCGACGGCTCAGCATGGATACAGCGACGGCCCGGCGTGGATACAGAGACGGACAGGCATGGATACAGAGATGGCCAGGTGTGGATATAGAGACGGCCATGTGTGGATATAGAGACGTCCAGGCGTGGATATAGCGACGGCTTAGACATCTAATGAAATATAGAACATTGTCGCTCTTGCGACGCAAATTAGGGGTCGTCTCTATTGCGACGGAATTGTTTCCACTGGAAAAAAAACACTTAGACATGGCAATATCCATGCTTTTCCATGGATATTGCCATGTTTTGCTGTGGCAAAATTGATCACTTGTACTAGTGCCTCCATCGAATTCACATGTGCACTTCATTCACTCACTCAGAATGATCATAAATCTAGAATGAGTAGCCTCAGCTATATTCAATGGGAAGTTTTATTAGCATGCCTAGGTCTTTTGGGTCAATTTTTACTTAATGAGGTACCTGCTCCTATTCCACTTTCTTGGGGAATCATGACCACAAAAATAGGGAAGTTGCCACCTGCAACATTTAGAAGTAGTTTGAGGATGCTGCCACATGTCAATCTGCTCTCGACCTAGTCTCATCCACCAAGTGACCAGTAAAGACTCATTTAACAGCTTCCCTAAGCTGTTGTCTCATCTTTTATTTATTAATTAATAAAAATATTCTACAATACATTAAATTATCCTTGACCCTAGTTGGTCATTAATTACAAAATTTAACATAAAATATAACATAATGTTCCTCAAAAAAATAAAATTGTTTTGCAAATTGGGGCATGTGACATACACACCCCTTAATTCTCAACATCGTCCTCGATGTTATTTATTCTTCGTCCTCAAAATTGCCCTGAAATGGAATTGGATATGCATCCCGCATATGAATTTCCAATTCCTAGCTGGCTTCCTTTGGACTAAGGTGCTTCCATTGCACCTTCACCATACCAATGGTGCAATTCCGAAGCGAGATCTCCCTCCTTTCGAGGATACAATCCAGTTCCACCAGAAAATCTCCTTCGGGTTCCACCTGCACATCGTTCCATTTAATAACATGAGTAGCATCATGTAATATTTTTTTAATACAAAAATATGAAAAACATTGTGAACCTTTAAGTTTGGCGGTAAAGCTAACTGATATGCTACATGTCCTAATATGGACAATATTTCAAAAGATCCACAATATTGGGGTGCTAACTTAGCACAACTTTCTAACCTCAAAGAACTCTTTTTAGGTCTCACCTTAATAAAGACATGTTCACCTACCTAGAATTCCTTTTATGTTCGTTTAGGATCTGCTTGACTTTTCTGTCGATCTTACGCAACTTTCAAGTTACCTTGTACCTATTTTACAATTAACTCCGTCTCTTTTAATAATTTAGGTCCTAATACTAGCATGTCAACTGGATTACTCCATGAGGTGCGGGTATTGCACTTCCTGCCATACAAAATTTCAAAAGGACTATATCTTGTTGAGGCTTGTTAGTGATTATTGTAAGCAAATTCTACTAGGTCTAATTTCTCTTCGCATTTACCTGGTTGTTCTTTTACATACATTCTGAGCAGATCCTCCAATACCTGATTAAGTTATCTTCCCATTTGCCTGGTTGTTCTTTTACATACATTCTGAGCAGATCCTCCAATACCTTATTTACTCTTTCAGTCTATCCATCTGTTTGAGGATGGAAAGAGGTATCGAAGTTTAATGTAGTATTTAATCCTTTAAACAAATACTTCCAAAAGTTTCCCGTAAACTTAGGGTCTCTGTCTGAAATTATTACTTTTGGTATTCCATGTAACCGAAAAATTTGTTTTAAGAAAATATCAGCAATATTTGGAGCTTTATAAGTAGTTTTTACAGGTATAAAATGGGCAGCCTTGCTTAATTTATCGACAACAACCATTATTGAGTCATTCAAATTTTGATTTCTAGGTAATCCGGTGATAAAATCAAGGCTGATTATCTCCCACTTCAAGCTAGGAATAGGGAATGGCTGAAGTAACCCAGCTGGATGTTGATGTTCAGTTTTTACTTGCTAACATTCAAAGCACTTAGCAATGTATTTTGCCAATTCATTTTTCATGTTTGGCCAAAAATAATCCTTTCTTAACATAGTTATAGTTTTCTGATAACCTAGATGCCCTGAATAAGGAGTTTTATGAATTTCGTTTAAAATCAACAACTTAATCTTAGGTACATTAGGTACGTATATTCTATCTTTATATAATAATAATCCTTTTTCGTTCAAACTATACCCTGTACTTAAACTTTCAATTAAATTTTCTCTTACCTTTGCTTTTAATTTCTGATAATTTTCATCTTGCCCTATTCCTTCTTCTAGCTGTTCTTCTAAATCTGTTTTATAGGTGTTGATTGCTGTTGTAAAATTCCGTTTTGCATTTCTTCTTAATGCATCAACAACCTTATTTTCTCTTCCTTTGATATGTTGGATTTCAAAATTATATTTGCTAAGGAAAGCTAGCCATCTAGATTTCCTAGCATTTAAGTTAGGTTGATCCAACAGATATTTTAACCCTTTATTATCTATCATTAATATAAACTTCCTTCCGATTAAATGATGACGCCACATTTTTAAGGCATGTATGACACCGGCCAATTCTATGTCGTAGGTCGCATAATTTTTCTCATGAATCTTCATCTTCCTAGACTCATAAGCAATGATGTGTCCTTCCTGAGTTAAAACCCCATCTAAACCGTCATTGCATGTGTCAGTACATACTATAAAATCTTTATTAGGGTCATCAATTCTTAATATTGGTGTGGTAGTTAATAATTTTTTTAACTTTTTAAAACTGTCTTCACACTTTTGACTCCACTCGAATTTCTTCTCTTTCTTCTGTAAAGAAGTTATGGGATTTGCAATTCTTGAAAACCCTTCAATAAATCTTTGATAATAGCTAGTAATCCCCATGAATGATCGTACATCAGTTACGAATTTTGGGACTGGCCATTCTTCGATTGCCTTTATCTTTTCAGGGTCAACGAAAATTCCTTCTTTAGTCACAACATTACCCAAATACTGTATTTTATCCTTAAAGAAATCACATATACTAAATTTTGTTTAGATTTGATGTTCTTGTAACTCTTGTAAGACAATTTTTAAATGTTCTTTATGTTCTTCTTCAAACTTTAAGTAAATTAAGATCTCATCAATGAATACGACCACAAACTTATCGAGGTATTTATGCATTACATTATTCATCAGACACATAAAAATAGTCGAGGCATTAGTAAGCCCAAACGACATAACAACAAACTCGTAATGACCATACCTAGTCCTAAAAGCTATTTTAAAGATGTCTTCATCTTTGATTCAAACTTGATGGTAACCAGATCATAAATCAATCTTCGAGAATATCGTTGCTCCATGTAGCTAATCAAACAGATCATCTATGCGGGGTAATGGATATCTGTTTTTTATAGTCATTTTATTTAGTTGACGATAATCTATACATAATCGTAGAGTTATATCCTTCTTCTTACCAAAAATAACAGGTGCTCCCTAGGGAGACACACTGGGTCTAATATAATTCTTATCATTGAGTTCTTTTAACTGTGACTTTAGTTTATTTAATTCTAGTATATTCATATGGTAAGGGGTTTTTGAGCTGGGCACTGCACCAGGTACCATCTCAATAATAAAGTCTAACTCTTGCTTCAGAGGCAGTCCCGGAATTTCTTCCGAAAATACATCTGAATACTCCCTTAGGATCGGAATATATTCCAGTTTTAATTTATCCTTGTTATTATTATTTTCTTCATTAATTATTTTACAGCAAAGTCTTTACAGCCCCTCCGAACAACTCTCTTAAGCTCCAAAGCAGAAATCTGTCTTATGGTTGTTTTCCTAGGGATTCCTTTTACAATTATTGTTTCTCCATCGTTATTTATGCAAGTAAAGGTTTTATCCAATCAGTTCAAGACTACCCTATGTTGTTCTAGCCCATCCATTCCAATTAACATATCATAAGGACCTAAAGGTAAAACACTAAGCTTAACTGAGGTTTCAAATTGATCCATTTTTACTGTATAATTCTTAATAAAGCTAATTACCTTTCTCTTTGCACCAGTATCTAGATGGACTAATCAATACTTTGCAAACTTTTCTACTGATAGCTTACAATTTTCTACTAAATTAGGAGAAATATAACTTAAACTAGCACGTGGATCAATTAAAATAGATATAGGTATTTTATTCAGCTTACCTTCCACTTCCACCATGGATGTTTGGTAATCTGCTTGCCTATTCTCCAGTGTGCAATGATCCTAGGCATTGTGCTCGCTACATCACCTACAATTATCTCCTCCTGTATCATGTGTATGTTTCTAACAGTCTTCTTTCGATTGGGGAAAATTGATGCATAATGAGGACCATTACATTCCTAGCACTTTATTGGTTCCTTTCATTCAAAATTCTTGGTATAATTACTATGATTATTGACAGATTCATTATTTCTTTGACCATTTGGATTTATCTGCGAATTAATTTTATTCCCTTGGAAATTTTTATTAGGAAAATTTTGTGTGTTATTATTCTTAAAATTTCGGTTAAGTACAAAACCTTTCTTTCTTTGTTCAAAATTATTAGTTCTTTTTGCTTTCCGGTTTGTCATACTTTCCCTTTTGTGTTTCTGTTCATAACAGAAATTCGACTTTCACATTGCTTCTTCTAAAGTTTTTGTATTTTCATACTCAATTCTGTCTTTTATATGATAGGGTAAACAGCTAAGAAATCATTGTACCTTAGGCTTCTCGTCCACAATATACGGCACATACCTGAGCACACTTAGAAATTTACTATTTAGTTCTTTCATATTCATTGTTCCCAATTTTAGTTCATAAATTTCCTTAGCCCGCTCCTCATAGTACTGTTCAGACAAAAATTTCTTCTTAAAATATTTCTTAAACATACTCCAGTTAATTTTTTTCAACATAATACCTTTTACTCTTTTTAGGTTCTGCCACCAAATATCTACCTTCCCAATGAGGTTATAAATAGCCATTCTGGCTTTCGATTGATTAGAGTAATTATAAATTTGAAAATATTTCTTCACCCCAGACAGCCATGATTAAGCCTCTTCTCCCTTCTTAGTTTCACCAGTAAAGGTTGGTGGCTTGATTTTCTTGAATTCCCCAAGGATTTCTTCGTAAGGTTTAAACTTTCTCTTTCCGGTATGATGATTATCTTCGCTACTATCACTAGTATATTGATAATTCTTTTTATGTGGATCACCATAAACCTTAGAAGATGAGCTACTTTCGATTTTAAACTGTTTAGTCTTTTTATATTTATGTTGGTAAGGCATATCTTCATACTCTGTTCATTTATCTTTTTCCTCATTCTGAAATTTCTCAATTAAAATATGATTTAACTCCTCCTGAGCTATCAGAATTCTCTCATTTTCCTTTTTGACCGTTTCCATCTATGTTCTTAGTTCCTTGACTATCTATAATAATTCAAAAGAGTTATTAGGTATCTCTTCTTGTATATGTTCTCTTTTAGAATTACTTCGTTTAGTATAAGGGGACTCCTCATCCACTTATTCTTCCAACCTTTCCATACCTGCAGTTAACTCAGAAAAATTCTCTGTAGTATAATTCAATAGAAAAGTAAAAATCAGTAAACATGTTTTTTAAATATTTTGTTCTATTTATACAAGTTGAGCCACGTTCAGGCCTAGTGTCTGAACCTTGTGCTATGATACCACATGTAATAAACCAAAAATTCGTAAAAAATTAAAAATTTTCATGTAACATAAAATGTTCAAGGTTGTCATTGCCAATGAACCAATAACTGTTAGCGGATACTCAAATAGTAATAATTAACAAAGAGAATTATATTTCTTTATCTCTATATAATTTGTTAGTTTATCTTGAAGTACTATGTTAGGGATGTTAAAAACAGCAGTTTATGTTTTAGAAAGCAAGAAAGGAAATTGCATCTTAATCTGATACTAAGTGTGTTATTACTTTCTTTTGTCAAGTAGCAAAGAATCTTAGGTGAGATTGGGGCTTACTTAACTTACAGCTAACGCAGTGGAATGATGCTTCTTTTACAGGTTCTAAAAAGGTAAGCAATGTTGTTACTAGTAAAAATATATAGATCGAGAATAATATTCAACTAGCATAGGATAAAATGCTAGTAAAAATGTTTATTTGCAGCTTGACCCTGTAAAAGGCATTGTTGGTATTTCTAATGTTATCAAATTGCATAAATGATGATAAAAACAATACTGTGAAAGGATGGGTTATGTGCAGTCATGTTTACCACTATAGTACTTGATCCAAATAATCTCCCTTCTTGTATTTTCAATTTTATGCTTATATTTCATTTTGGGATGTTATAGATTAAGAACAGTTCTACTCCTGCCAATAAGAGCTTAGTGGCCTAAATAATTTCATAAAGGAGAAGATAGGTTACACATGCTTGCATCCATAACTACATATTTGTCGTTTAGAGATTGGAATACGCAATTGTTCATATCTATTTAAGTTCTTTTTAAACTTTAAAATACTCTACGTTAGTAATCCTTCTAAATCATGTATTCTTACCTAGTTCTCTAGTATATAAACCTCGTTTTATATGAGCTTTTGATTACAATGGATATATTGTAATTTCCAAATGTATTATTATACTAATCCCAGCTTCAGGATTTTTATGAATAGGTATATTCATGTAATTGGTTTATTTCCCTTGATTTGTATAATATCATTATCAATAGTAGGTGTTAGAGGAAATATTATAAATGCTAAAGCTATAGTTAAACTATGCACAAAACACTATTGTAAATGAACACCTTCCAAAATCCAAGATCTATGGTTATGTACTTTTATGGAAGGTTAATTTATCTCCATCGTTGTGGTCTTATTACTATCAAATATAAACATTATTTAATATCAAGATGAACATAGATAAATTATAGTTAATCATAGGTCCCTTATTATAAATGAATACTTTTCCCTAATGCAAACACTATGGTTTATGAACAAGAAAACGAAACAAGGAAAAATATTGATACTAAGCAATAAAGTTATAAGGTTTTGACTTAAAACCCAAATGATTTGTGCAGGTTAACAATAGAGACTTTCCACGATAGCTTGATACCCATAATTGCAAATTATCTGATGGACACGAGGTTGGTGAATGAAGCTTGGGGTTTTTTGTTGACTTGAGACACCATATAACTAGCTTGAAATACTAAAAACGTGCTTTGTTTTAGTCTGGGTTGTGGAATGGTCGAGCTGTGAGATTTTGGCCGCCATGCTTGATGTCGAACCTCCATTAAAATGTGCACAGGCCTTTGCAAGCCTTAATGAGCTACTGTAGAAGGGTGAGTAAGAAAAATTACTGCCATCGTGAGGAGGTTTGACTGTGCAGAGAGTACTGGGGTTCGGGTTGTCTTCACCTTTTCTTTTACTGTGCGAGTAGCA
This sequence comes from Pseudotsuga menziesii, assembly GCA_001517045.1. Classification (NCBI taxonomy): domain Eukaryota; kingdom Viridiplantae; phylum Streptophyta; class Pinopsida; order Pinales; family Pinaceae; genus Pseudotsuga; species Pseudotsuga menziesii. The sequence goes on along the minus strand of LPNX010222276.1, from coordinate 35,755 downwards.
TTGTTGTTTTACTATTTTTTTCCTCCATGAGGGTTTGGTCTTTACACCATTGAGGCCTGCGATTTTACCTTGGAAAACTGCATACTGCACTTTCATGTCAACAAGGCTCTCATTCACCTCGTGAAGCTCATGAGGGAGGCTAGGGTAAAAATAATTTACAACTTCCCCAGGTCGTCGTTTTTCTGGTAAGATCGACTAATGGTTTTATTCATTCTTTTACACAAAGTTTAGTTTATAAAATTTATAAAAAAATCTGTAATGATCATTTGTGTTTTCAATTGTTTTTATGCAGGCCTTTCAATGGTGGCGCAAAGGTTGTTAAACTCCATCGACAGAGATTCTAAGGGCCGTCCACCCTGGTAAGCCCCGATTCCACCAGGGGTTCTCCTATACTTGATATAAGAGCATGTTTTAGAGAGGTTCTACAAGATGCAAGATGGTGACTAGTTCGGTCGTGGCTGTTTTATATGCATTTGTTTTGTTCTTTTTAAATTTCTATTTTGAAAACCCTAGTGGTTGTTTGTAATGAGGGGGTATGGGATTTCACATCCGTGACTTACATATTTTGTTTTGAGCCTTCTCGTCCTTATTTGAATATATGGTGATAATTTTTAAAGCTTTCTTTAAGCATTGACTTTACTGTCATGCCATTGGGTCGTTTCATGAGGATTTGATTAGGGTTTTAAAAGAAGATTTGATGGTTGTGCTTATAGCAACTCTTGATTTGGTGAAGGGAATTTCGTAGACGAAAACAGATGGTTGTTTTAAAATTTTGTGAACTCTGTTTATTATTAGGAATAGTTTTGATCATGCTTTTAATCCTTGACAGTTAATGTAAAAAGGCCATGGGCCTAACTATGTATGTTTAGTTTGTTTTTAATACTAAAGGAATTTTCACAGCTTAAAGCTGAAATTTACGGTATCTTTGTTTGGTTTAAATTTATGTATAGTTTGTGTATTAGCTATTTTTATTGTTATTTAGTTTTCGATGGTTAGGGTTAACTTGATCAATAAGAAATTTTGTTTCTTATTAAAAAGACTATCAATTGATAATCTTTGGTTAAGAATTATTTTGATAGCAGTAAAATTAGTAATACTGCAATAAATTCTGGAAAATAGTAATGTATTTCTTTTCTGGATTTTTCTGGAAAATACTGCTAGGTTTTTTTGTATTATAAATTTTGAATTTATTCTGTTATGAAGAAGAGATCTTTTGTAACCCTAAATATTTTTAATGCCTTTAAAGACTAGTATTTTTGTTTCAGTAAACCTAGTTTAAATTTTCCCATAAATGAACTAACTGAGTAACTATTGAATCTATAATACTATTTTACTAAGTTAAACCTAGTTTAAATATTCTATTGTTCCTATATTATTTTATTTTGGATTACATATTGGATTATAGTATGTAACTTTGTTAGTTTTGCTGCATAAACTATTACCCATACTATTGTGTATTACTTATACTAGTTCTTCTATCTTTATTTAGTTTATTTAAATACTTTAAGTAAATAATACTTACAACTAAATTTATATAAGTAATTTTACACAAAATCCTGTAGATAGTAATCGTTTGCCTATGCATTCATATTTTATTGAATCTACCTATTTTGAAAATAAATAAACCTACTGTACTAGAGTACTTCCTTGCAAAAGGTGTCGAAAAATACAGTTTAGGTAATTTTTCCTATATATCAATTTAGTTAGAAACTTCTTTACTGATTTACCATAATTGAGTTAATTAGTAATTTTCACAGCATATATAATTCTCTTATTTATCCCTTAACAGAAATAAAACAACAACATAGTATATTAATGAAAAATCTTAAACTTTCTAGATGCAGTGAATAAATAAAATAACTGAATTAAGCAAAACCTGAAAGTATAGATGAGGTGACAACAGCTTAAGGAGGCTGTTCCTCCCAACCAACTCCTGGAGAAGAGCTGGACTGCAATTCTCCGGACCCCAGAGCTTGTCTCCTAGTCCTCCTGGTAGAGTACTGGGTGAGAGATGTAGTCTTGAGATCCTTTGCAATTCCACTGAGTGTTCAGCAATAACTCAGTTCTGCTTACAGCAGTATGAACTCAGCTTAGAATAGTTGCACTAGTTCATTCCTCAGCACTTATCCCCTCAAACTTATTTCATCTAGTCCCCTCCATCGAATTCACATGTGCACTTCATTCACTCACTCAAAATGATCATAAATCTAGAATGAGCAGCCTCAGCTATATTCAATGGGAAGTTTTATTAGCATGCCTAGGTCTTTTGGGTCATTTTTTACTTAATGAGGCACCTGCTCCTATTCCACTTTCTTGGGGAATCATGACCACAAAAATAGGGAAGTTGCCACCTGCAACATCTAGAAGTAGTTTGAGGATGTTGCCACATGTCAATCTGCTCTCGACCTAGTCTCCTCCACTAAGTGACCAGTAAAGACTCATTTAACAGCTTCCCTAAGCTGTTGTCTCATCTTTTATTTATTTATTAATAAAATATTCTGCAATACATTAAATTATCCTTGACCCCACTTGGTCATTAATTACAAACTTTAACATAAAATATAACATAATGTTCCTCAAAAAAATAAAATTGTTTTGCAAATTGGGGCATGTGACAAATGTATACCAATTGATGATGAAAGCATTTCCAGTTGTTCTAACTTTTTTCCCAATATAACGCATATAATCAGATGTTAGCAAATTATATCCAAAGCTATAGAGAGTTAAAAATATTGTTTCACTTCATTTGTTCACCATGCTCCCCCTAAGATCTTGCTCACTACTATGGCTGTCAAGTCAGCTCAGAATTCTCCATCCAGTTCATTTGTATTGCCTTGTCAGGAGTTCTCAAACCCTCTATCAACCTTTTTCTACTTGAGAAAAATGGCCGCCAAGAATAAGTTAGAGAGTAGATCCTTCAATCTTCAGATTTAGTTTTGTATACTTGCTTTCTGCCCCAAACTAATTGTGTACATGCTGCCTTTGCATAGGTCTTATCCTCTAAAAAGCACCATTCAATGTGTTGGACAAGTTCCCATGACCTGCTAACTTCCTACTCGGTAAGGAGATCTATGAGGAGTTCAGAGTCCATTTTGTTTAACATATTTGGAATAGGTTCCCATGGTCATTGCTTCACTCATGCTTGGAATAAAACTAATATACATAACATAACTTAATGGAAAATTCTTCCATATTAGATCCATAAACTAAGAATCTAACAGGCTGAAAAAATTCCATATTGGTCCATTGCTGTGGATAACAAACTATCATCTAGTCTCGATTTAGAGCCCAGATTTTCTTTAGAAAATTTCCTTATCCTGTGGATTTGCCCCATTTGTTGGGAAACTCTTTGGTAGATTTAACCTTTGTGTTGGGCTGGCTTGTCCATGTGTTCCATAGTTTCCATAATTTATTGGAAAATTTGCATTTTAGGTGCAGTTGGCCATAGATTTTTGCTTCTACAAGGAATTGTCTGGAGTCTGGACCTTGATAGGATAATTGTTTATCTGGCTTTCAACGCTTCTTCTGTTACTATCTCTTTGTGGATAGTTTTTGGATTTCTTGGATTTGGCATTCATGTAGATCTACCTTAATTTGGATCTGCTTATTTGAGATTGTTGATTTCCTTATGTTGATTTGAGGCAACATGATTTTTTGTTCTTACTGTACCTTTTCCTATGACGGTTCTTTTGAAATGAATCCATACTAGCTTTGATGTTAATACTTTGTTTACATATAAATTTATTAACCAGATGATGGACATTTTGAGTTGTGGAATAAAGAAATTATAATAACATAACTCAATGCAAAATTATTCCATATCAGATTTAGAAATCAAGATGCCAATAGGCTGAAAATAGTCCAGATTGGTCCATTTCTAATTTTGCTATGGATAGTAGACTATCATCTAGGCTACATTTTGAGCCCTGGTTTTCTTCAGAACTTTTTTTTATCCTATGGATTTTCCCCATTTCTTGAACAAATCCTTGGTAGTTAACCTTTGTGCTGGGCTGGATGGTCTATGTGTTCCATAGTTTCCATAATTTGGTGGAAAATTCACATTTTAAAGTAGTTGGCCACAGCTTTTTGCTTCTCCAAGGAATCGTATGGCCCTTGATGTGCTAACCCTTCATTTGTACCTCAATGGTTCTTCTGTTACAATCTTTCTATAGAATGCCAATGAGGAGAATAAAACCGATTTTGGCAATATGTCCATATTTGGTACCTACTACGAGTCTTTTGAATTTTTCTAGTTTTTTTTCATTTTATATGCAAACTCGATATTGAATGTTGCACTGGTTTCTGAGATGGGGGGACATACCCCTCGAATGGCTAGACCACATCCCCAAACTTTTCAAGGGATGGCAGGTTGAGGATAGCAATAAAATGATAGTCTATTTATAGTCTATACACTTAAACCAATTCTAAAAAAGCTCATGCATTTAAAAGGACATGGGAAAAATGCAGTTTTACTACAAGAAACTTAATTGCAACTATTTTTCAATTTGAAATAAGGTCCATGAAGGGGATATGAGATGAATGCATGTACCTATAACAAATTTTATTCATATTTCTTGTTTATGCTGATTATGTTAAAAGGAATTACATTCTCAATATGTTCTATAGATTTTTACAGCTGTCTATTGGAAACAATTTTGAGATATGCATGCAAGCATTATGTAAAAAGAATGGAGTCATCATTTATACTAAGAATATGATATAATAAGAATTTATTCAAACATTTAGTATCCATTTTGAGTCACTACTATCCATTTGTTCTCACAGTGCATGAGGTTAGGACGGTAGAAGAAATGGACTAAAAAACCTTTCACATCCATGTGCAATATGTAACAGCCAAGAGGACCCCAAAAATGAGAATAACAATAGTAATAACCACTAGTATTGATCTATCATAACTTCATATTTTCCACTTGTCAAAAGGGAACAAATACCTTGAGTGCCACACTTGATGTCTCTGCCAAGTCAGCATACAATAATCTACAAGGCCTCCTTTACACTAGGTAACATCCTTGGAATAAGGGGAAGTTTCCAGGGGTTTCCCAGGGATGTAATTTCCAAGGAAAAAAACTCAGTGACCTAACAAGAATTTCAGAGGTAATCTCCATTTTCGCCCTAAATTTAGCAATTTCAACTTAACAATCATGACGAGAATATAAGCATCTGCCATGGGAAAGGTGAACACACAGAACCACTAGAGGAAAAAGAGGAAATCAATATTCTTTATGGAAGCTCCAGTTTATGAGGCCTTGCATGCTTCTTGTTTCCCTCTCTATGTGTGATATCCTCAGTGTAGCATTTTGCAGCGGAATAGACCCCGGTATTGCTACTATTAGCTTGTGGAGAAACTTGTAGTTGTCATATGATGGACTAAATTCCAACATAAATAGGAAGATATTTCTTCCTACAAAGGGAAAGGAAGTGCAGTGACTAGTCCTAAGGGGAGTGGGATAGAATCTGTCTTGTATGCTCAAATAATATGATGAAATTCATTCTGAGGCAAGCAATAGAAGTGACCTAAGTCTCACTTTGAAGTGTCGACGAACTTTCTATACTAGTGACGGACATTTTCGTCGCTATTATAGCAAGTTCAACGGAATTTTTTTTTAAATAATTTTATTTCTGTCGCTATAGGGATGAAGCTTCATCGTTAAACCAATAACAGCTTCGTCATAGAAATTTTCTTTTTAAAATTACCTTCTATCACTATAGCGATGAACCCTTCGTAGCTACTCCAACGAAACTGCGTTGCTAAACCAACGACAGCTTCATCGCAGCAATTTTTTTTAATTATTTGTCATCGCTATAGCAACGAACCCTTCATCACTACTCCAATGAAACTGCATCGCTAAAACAACAACAGCTTTGTCGCAGCAATATTTTTTTTTAAATACCTGTCGTCACTATAGCGATGAACCTTCATCACTACACCAACGAAGATCCATCTCTAAATCAATGAAAGAAATGTTGCAAGAACTTTGCTTAATTTTTTAAAATATTGTCTTTCGTCGCCATAGCAATGCACAAGTGTTGCAATAGCAACAATTTTCCATGGGAAAAATGTCCACATGTACTAATGTCCCCACTTTGAGGAAGGTATTCATAATCATCATTACTTCCTTTAAACTATTCACTTGGAATAAAATCATCATCGGTGCCTTTGAAATCCTCACTTGAAGGAAAATTTCCACCATATTCATGTACATCTTCAAAAATTGAGATTAATTCCAATGAGTCCGTGACTTCTCACTAAAAAATAAAATGATAACCAGGTCTTAATAGAAAAGAGAATTAAATTTTCCCACACTCCTAACCCAAAATTATAATGGAGTAACTGTCAACTTATCATGTCCCCTCCTTAATGAGCATCAAAAGTGTTGACCTTGTCAAACACCTAGGGAATTTAAAGTGACAATAATTAATTTACCTAGGGAATTTTGTTAAATTCTTATTTAGGAGGCTTATACTAAGTTTTTTTTCCAATTATGAATTATCTTATGTCATTATTAATTGATATGCAAAAAATATATGTGGAAAATAAGTTGCCATGTCAAGAGGGCGCATTGGGGCAAGTCAACTTGCCTAAGATGACAAATAGAAATTGTCAAGGAAACTAGAAAAATGAAACAGTCAAGAAAGATGGAAACTAACCAAAAGAAAAGAAAATCCAGCAGTTACAAAAGCAAAAAGTGTAGGAAAATCGATCCGTGTAAAATCATACAAATTTAGGCCAAAGGAGGGAGAAGTTTCCATTTTGATGAGTTAATTACAGGGAAGAATCCCCCATTCCAATGAGGAAACTTTCAATAAAAGGAGGGAACAGTTTCCAATTTGTATTGAATATAAAAAAACAAGTAAACATCATACATGACTCATACTTGTTATTTTCCCAAGGAGGGTGCACCATTGGATAAGGGTTATAGTTTAGCAAGTGGCAACTTTCTCAACAGGTAAAGGCATTGTTCAACAAGTCACCCAATGTCTACTTAAGTATATTTACAACTCCATTATTCATTTTGGTTGATGAATATTTCGATGTTGAGTGAATTTATTCTTCCATACTGAGTGATGAGCCTCAGTTCTCTTGGGTAATGCGCCCCAAGTCTCCATTCCCCTCTCTTATCTTCCCTTTCAATCTTCAGTGTAGATTACAGTGAGAAAAGGAAAATCTATCTAATATTCATTTAAAGTAGTTCAATCTCTGTTAGAAGCTATTCACCCACTAAATTTGAGCTCAAGTTAAGGAAACTTCAACTATTCTCTTAGATCGGTGTCAGGTGCTAGTTCTGGGCCTCCATTGCTAAGTTTTGGACACCTTTTGAGGAGATTAGTCCTTATATTATTATTCTAATTTTATCATCTCCATAATTCTATTCTAATATTTGTAACATTGTAAGAATTCTGTCAAAAATATTCATCATGCTGAATTTTCATGAGAGGAGTCCTCTAATGCCCATTTAATGGGTGTTTTTTAATAGTTTGATGCTTTAAATGTGATGTAATGTCCATAGAAAGTAGATATGAGATCTATTATGCAAAAAAATATGTTATATCAGTCTCTTTAGAACATTATTTTCATATATGAACCAAATCTGATATGAAATTTATCACTATTTGTATACCCTTGCTCATTGACTAGGTATTTTCGACTAGTTTTATTGTTTTTAGCATTCTAGAAGATATATAAACTCAAATGATGTTTTGTAAGCTTATATAGAATTTTAATTCAACCCTCTGCCCATACCAGCCTATATATTGAGAATTCATTGGGTCCATACTATTTTTTAGTAGCCTTCTTTGCGCAGGTTTTCCTCGGGCCAAAATACTAGTCTTTGCCCAAAACGCCCCAAACTTCCTCAAGTTGTTTCAAATATGTCCTAAACCTATCAAAATTTTATTTGATTCCAAATAAATGACTGATATATTATTTTATCCTTCCATAAAAATTGTTTTATTGGAGGTGATTGTTCAATCCTAGTTTGCACTGGTTTGGACACCCAAAAAGCGTGGGAGTAGACTTCAGTTGAGCTGATTTTGAAACCTAAAAGGACCCAACAACCAGGTTCTTAGGGAAATAAATACCTTTATAAAAATTTGTCTCTTTTTCTCTTCCTCTATCCCACTTGCATTCCCATATTTGTTAGTACTGCCTATAGTTTTCCCTACATAAAGAAGTCATTGGTTTAATTGTAAAGATTTAATTCCACATTTTAACTATATCAGCAGCAAAGTTAGTATTATGATATGATACCAAACCATGGATATTGCAGTTATATAATAGCATGGTCCTCCATACCTTCTCTTGATAATCATTAATGAGTCCAAAATTCAATTTTGATTCTAGAAGGAAGACCTTTGAAGAAGAGGAAGTTGACTCTGTGGAAAGGAGAGTCCACTAGGAGATGGATGAGAAGGATGAGTTCAGAATTTTTGCAAGAAGTATGTTGAAATGGATGCAATACATTTCAACCAATATCATTCAGTCTAGTCAAGAGACCAGAGAATTCCTAGCTAAACAATTAGGTGTCAAATATGGAGAAGGGAGCAACATTGGATCCCATCCTGAAGAGAGGAAGATCATGGATGGATCTATCTTCCCTAAGACAGGGCCTCATAATAGGCCTCTTGATTACAAATATGAACCTAATTTGCATCCCTGAACCACCTTGTATATTTTTATGGAGTACCCAAAAGAAGACCATGAAGTGCATACTGAATTCGTTTATTCATGGGAGGAGAAGTATGTTGCCTATCAAACCTTGAGTGAAGAGTGCAGAAGGGTTATTCCCTTTCGATAATTTTGTGAAAATCAGTATAGAGGGAATCCCAGAGGAGTTCAAAGGCAGCCATATCATAATTTTGAGTTAAGTAATTCCATTGGAAAATCACCCTACCTTACTTTGATAGCACTTCCAAGTGCACAACGATCTCTTGGATTCAGAAATTGGACACCTGCTTCCAACTGAATCCTATGGCTGAGAGGGATGCCATCAAGATGGCAGCCCTTCATCTTAGTGGGGAGGCCAATTACTGGTGGTTTCATGGAATGAATAATTTGGGCCATGATCAAGTGGTCACTTATGAATAATTCACCCAGATATTAGCAGAGAGGTTTGATCGTAGAGATCCTCATATTTCTTTCCAAGAATTGGCACATGTCAAACAAGTTGGAACTTCTAAAGCCTACATATCTGAATTCCAAAAATTGGCAGTGATGGTCACTGATATTTTAAAGGCTATGTTGATCCTTATTTTTACAGAAGGATTAGCAGAACCTTTGATAGGGTTGGTGAAATCTTACCAACCCACAACTTTGTAAGAAGTGGTGAGCATAACTAGAGATTTGCAAGATGCAATTTCGAGGACCAAGTATCCTCCCAGGACCTCCATGCCTCCTAAATTTCCGCATAAAATACCTCCGGTGAGGAAATTTCCTTCCCCTGGTAAGAAATATTACTCATACAAAGATCTGGATGAAATAAGGAGGAAAAATCTCTGCTTTTCCTTCCAAGAACCCTGGGTTCAGGGCCACAATTGTGTTAAGGGGAAGGCACATTAAATTAAAGTTTTCTCTAAAAGTGAAGAGGAGATGGTGGAAGAATATACACTTGCATATGGATAATATGAAACAACTGAAGAAGAGGATGAACCCCCTCAAACCAGCAATGAATGCCATGTCCCCAATTAAATAATTTCCAAATAAGACTATTTGCAAATAATGTTTCATCAACCTACTAGTTCCCTAGGTTGATATGGAGACATAAATTTTGTTATAAGGGGATATGGAACCCAAAATAACTTTATTTTACCATATTCATATTTAAATGGGTCACATAAATGATAAATTCTAAGAAAATAAAGTGGCATGGGTTCATGAAGACACTTGGAATCTTGTGGAGCCTTTTGGTGGCTAGATTCCCCGCACACTTGACATGATATTCATACAAATTCAAACACATGGGTAATGTAACATTACTAGAGGGTGATGTGGTTTAAAATATCATATAATGGGCCAAGGAATTAGAATTGGTAAAGGATATTAGATCCCATGAAAGAGGAAGAGACTAGAATACAATGTGTGCCACTTTGAAGGAGATTCCATGCACTCTATGACAACAAATGATGAAAGATTATATGAAAAGTATGACAAATTCATACCTTATTGTAGACATATGAAAAATATGACATGAGAGGGATAAAAATAGCCACCAATGGGCCCAATTTGGGATTTATATGCAGTCATTCGATTTGGGGAAAGAATTGGAGCATGAAGAGGAAGACAAGAGAGTTACTAAACCACTAAGATGAGTTGGAGGAAGAACATGGAGGAAAATTAGACCTTATGAGACCTCATGAAGTTAATAAAATTATTTAATGAGGAATTATAATATATTTTTATCATTTTTTAATTGGCCTTTGTAATTTTGGAGAGCTTTTGCTTGTCCATTGGACGATGAGTGTTCACTCTCGTTGCTTGTGAACCAATTTCGAGGGAGTTGGATTCCCTTACAAGTCGTTTTATGGAGAGGCCATTCATACCTCTCATTGGGGATTATTTAAGTATTTTTATTTGTATTTTTAATTTCCATACAGGTCTAATTCTCATCTATCTCCCTATTCTGTCATTCCTTCTTCTCCATTCCCCCAGACTCTCATGTTGAGGGCACAATTGTTGGAGTTCTGGTTGCGCTTTGCTGAGTATATTTGATGGAAAATATTTGATATATGATGTATGGATATGTAATCTCATTTATTTAGGATATTTAATTCAAAATATCAGAAATACACTTATGAAAAGCTTGCATTCCCATGCTCTTGAATAACTAGTTTTCATGGATTTGGCTTCAATCTTGAAGTAGTTTTATATCAGATTTGTATGAGAACTTTTCTATGATTTTTATGATTTTTGAGAAGAAATATATTATTTAACAATCTTTAATTTCATTTCCATATGTTCTGCATCTCTAAATCCAAGAAACTCATATGTGAAAAGCTTGCATTCTCATGCCATTGTATCACTAGTTTTCATGGATTTTGTCTTCGATATTGAAGTAGTTTTATACTGATTTTTATGAGGGATATTATACAAGTTTCATGATTTTTTGACAGAAATATATGATGTATTACTTTGTAATTTCATTTCCATATTCTCTTTGGCTCAAATTCCAAGAAACTCATGTGTGAAAAGATTGCATTCCCATGCCATTGAATCACTAGTTTCCATGACTTTGGCTTCAATATTGAAAGAGTCTTGTATAAAATTTGTATGAGGGTTTTAATTTGTGTTTTATGTTGTTTTGGAAGAAATTTTTATTATATATATTACCACTATGTTTCATATTACTCTCGGAACCATATATTCTACTTTTCATGTGTCAAAGTTGAGCTAGTAATGTAATTTCCCTTAAGCAATTTCCATGAAAGTTACCCTACAAATGTTGAAAATCATAATTTTTTTGCAGAAATTCATAACCATAATTAAGGACATAAATTTATTTCTTATACTCATTTCCATACTCTATTCTGAAATTTGGGAGGGTCATATTTCAATTGGAGAGCTAGTTTGCCCTTCACCCTTGGGGGGATTTGAACACCATTTCCTAGTAAAATTACATTGTTTATCCTTATCCCAAAACCAATATTTATAGGCCTAAAGTATGATCCAAAGTGTCCATAGACCATGTTGGTATTTTTTAACACTCCCCATACCCTTACATTTAAATTTTTATACCATTTGGAGTCAGTTGGAACGCCCTACAGTATTTACTAGGAAAGCTCAAAAATTGCCCAAATTGTAATTTTCTCCAAAACTCAAAAAAGGGACATTACAGTGGTATCATAGCATGGTCCTTACACATATTCATTAATACCATCAATTGAATAAAATTTTGCATCCATGTCTTACTATTATGAAGACTCCTCTGAAGATGATTATGAGCAATATGAAGAAGAATGTGAATGGTATGAGGAAGAGTTTCCATCTTGCAACACTTCTTACAATTTCATAAGGGATGAGGATTATTATTATGACCCTATTTATTGTAAATATGTATGTTCCAAACCACCATGAGCTACTCCTATGGATGAATTAGAAATCTTGAGAGAAACATATAAAACTTTACCCCGACAATATCAAGCATATCTTAATGTGATGGGAGAGGCTTATAAGTACTACCCTTTTGAATAATTTTCTGAGTGGGTGTTTGGATATAGGCCTAATAGTGAAGATGTAGATTCATTAAAGAAAAATAATCCTACTTGTGAAAAGAGAAAATATTTATCCTGCCCTATAAATGAGGAAGCTATAAACACTTATAAGGACATCACGTGGAAGACATATTGTTCTAAAGGAGATGAAAAGAGCTTAGATACACCATTAAAGGAGGAGGAAAATATTATGAAGTGGAGCATGAATAACCTCAAGGTGATTGCAGAGAAGAACATGAAGAGGAAGGTGAATACAAGCACACAATCCTTACTAATGGGGGTTGTGAAAATGAAATAGAATCTATTGATGAATCCTTGAACTATGAAGGAGTACCTACTAATGGGTGCTTACAAATCTATTTTGGTGACAGAGAGATCAAATTTAAAAATGTTTCTGCAATACCAAGTTCTCACAAGAATGAATATGAATACCTTGTGATAGATAATGAATAACCAAGCTCAACTTCCCCATCACCACATGATATTCAAGTAGTTGATCAAATCAAGAAGAAATAAGAAAAGGAGGTTCCTCAATAAGAACCTATTTTTCTTGAAGGGTCATTGAGGATGGATGAAAATAAGATTAAAGAGGCCCTAAATACTCTCTATGGAACACATGCTTTGGTCTCAAAAATTTGTTGGAGCATGGAGGAGAAATATTCCATGGAGGACATCAAGAAAATTCAGAGGGAAATATCTTACATCAAAGGTAATATTTTGAATTTGCTTTCTGATAGAGATTATTTAATTCATCTTGTTGGTTTGTATCATGGACTAACCTTGAATAATGCAGAAGATAATGACAATCTCTCAAATGAGTTGGATTCCACCCAAAATTCAGCCCAAAAATATATGGTGCAAATTGACCAACTTCAAGATAGGTTGCAAGGGTCCTTTACACCCTCATACATGTAAAACACTCATTCAATGGATGAAATCATTTATTTTATTAAGGAGGAACCTCATGTGATTGCGGAACATGAGGTACATGTTGATATGTAGGTGCTTGGAGAAGCTACATTCCAACAAGAAGGAAACCATGCACTTGTTCTTATTTAGAGGGATTATGAATTGCCTCTTGGTGTGATTTGCAGAGCCTTGGAAAAGGCACATGATCTCACAACAATTGGACCAACCAACGATGGAGAATATGCATTCCAAATTTTGATAGGTAAGAGTTGAAAATATTTAATGTTGGTTCACAATTATTCACTCCCTACTTCATTTTCAGCCACATCAATTGGGGATGAAAATTGGGTGAAAGGTTTTCTTTTAATGGTGCCACATGAATAGTATGTAACTTATATCTATCCCTTTTATGATGACATTACTGGAGAGCCATATTCTTTACATTTGTAGAAGCATCCTTTGTTACATTATGATGATACACATCTACATGGGTGCACCTATGATGTTCACTTGAGTCACTTGGAGACTCATGATTTTCCTTGCTCCTTGTATAGTCCATTTGATGTTGGAGGAACTTCATCCCACACTTGGGTGAAGAGATATATGATTGAAGAACATTATTATTGGAAACAACATCCTTTGTTATTTCATGATGATATACATATTCATGGTTTTATTGACGATATTTCTTTGAGTCACTTGAAGACTTCATGTTTTCTTTGCTCCTTATTTGGTTCAGATTTTGGTGAAGGTTCTTGATTCACTTATTGGATGAAAGAATACATGGATGATTAGCTTGATGCACTTATATTATTTTGGAGCAGCATTATAGCATTATCTACTTAGTCATATGTATAAGCACTTTCATGATTCTTTCATGAGGTACCTTCTTGATGTACATTTGTATGATGTCGTTATGTAATTTCATGATCTATATTTTGTACTCATGATTTTTGGAAGGGTGCAATACAAGCAATGGAATCCTAGTCACTTACTTGGTTCCAATTTTGGGGGAAACAAGCAGTATGGTATATTGAGTCACCACTTGATAAGGTGATTGTAATAAGAGTAGAGAAGAAAAAAGAATGGTGATTCCTCTTTGAAACTTTCTTGGAATATTGTAAATTCAATTTTGGCAACCCAATACCAACTTCAAACAATTATATCGAAGCAAAAAGGACTGAAAGTTCAGAAAAGGTTTCCAAAAGATGGAGGTAAGGATTATTTGCGAAATTTTTTATTTAATGGATTTGATTAATCCTTTTGATGTTTGTGGTGATGTCACAGTATATATAAATATTCAAAGATCCACATAGATTTACTTTTGGAAAGACACAATTGTAGTACATGAATGCCACTACTCAAATTGCAACTAAGGTTTAAAGCAAATTTTTGGAAGGAGAGAATTTTATTCAAAATCCATGTTTGAAATTGATTGAGGAAAATAAATCTTGAATGGGGAGTATTTTCATGTCCCTAATTAAATAATTTCCAAATAAGACTATTTGCGAATAATGTTTCACCGACCTACTAGTTCCTTAGGTTGAGATGGAGACATAAATTTTGTAATAAGGGGATATGGGACCCAAAAGGAATTTAGTTTATCATATTCACATTTTAATGGGTCACATAAATGATAAATTATAAGAAAATAATGTGGGATGGGTAACTCAGGGTAGTTTTTAGGGGCGAAATTTCACCAATTGGCTATTTTTTGGGTTTTCATCTAAAAATAAATTCACTATTTGGTCATTTTTAGTGTCTAATATCGCCTATATTACATAAAATATGTTTTTTTATCATAATATTTGCCAAAATATACACATTTCAATGTTAATTTTATGTTTCATATTTAATATTCACCTACCTATCTATAAACATGTTTTTTTCAATCCAAAACAATTGCCTAGAATACTATACTTAAGTATAATTTTAGAATCCTTAAAAAATACCCTGGATGGGTTCATGAAGACACTTGGAAGCTTGTGGAGCCTTTGGGTGACTAGATTCCCCGCACACTTGGCATGATATTCATCCAAATTCCAACACATCGGTAATGTAACGTTATTGGAGGGTGATGTGGTGTCAAATAGAATATAATGAGCCAAGAAATTCAAATTGTTAAAGGAGAGTAACTCCCATGTAAGAGGAAAAGACTAGAAGACAATGTGTGCCACTTGGAAGGAGATTCCATGCACTCTATGACAACAAATAATGAAAGATTATATGACAAGTATGACAAATTCAAACCTGATTGTAGACATATGAACAATATGACATGATAGGGATAAAAATAGCCTCCAAGAGGTAGAATTTGGGAGTTATAGGAATCCATTCTAATTGGGGAAATAATTGGAGCATGAAGAGGAAGACAAGTGTCATGAGAGTTATAAACCACTAAGATGAGTTAGAGGATTCCCATGGAGGGAAATTTGACCTTATGAGGAATCATGAAGTTAATAAAATGATTTCATGAGTATGGAGAATATATTTTTATCATTTTTAATTGTCCTTTGCCATTTTTGAGAGCTTTTTCTTGTCCATTGCACGGTGAGTGTTCACTCTCCCTGCTTGTGAACCAATTTCGAGGGATTTGGATTCCCTTCCAAGTTGTTTGATGGAGAGGAATTTAATAAATATAATTAGATATTAATTAAGGATTTTTAGTTGTATTTTGAAGTTCCATACAGTTCTAATTCTCATCTATCTCCCTATTCTCTCATTCCTTCTTCTCCATTCCCCCACACTCTCATGTTGAGGATGCACTTGTTGGAGTGGTGATTGTGATTTACTGAGTATATTTCATGAAAAATATTTTATATATTATGTATGTTTCTGTAATATCATGTCCATATTCTCTGTAATTTGAAATATCAGAAATACATGTATGAAAGGCTTGCATTCCCATGCCCTTGAATAACTAGTTTTCATGGATTTGGATTCAATCTTGAAGTAGTTTTATATCAGATTTGTATGAGGAATTTTCTCTGAGTTTTATGATTTTTTGAAAGAAATATATTATTTAATAATATTTAAATTCATTACCATATTCTCTTCATCTCGAAATCCAAGAAACTCCCGTGTTAAAAGCTTGCATTCTCATGCCATTGTATCACTAGTTTTCATGGATTTTGGCTTCACTCTTGAAGTAGTTTTATACCAGATTTGTATGAGGGATCTTATATGAGTTTGATGATGTTTTTAAATATATATATATTATTTATTAATCTGTAATTTCATGTCCATATTCTTTGTGGCTCGAAATCCAAGAAACTCATGTGTGAAAAGCTTGCATTCCCATGCCATTGATTTACTAGTTTCCATGACTTCGGATTCAATCTTCAAGGAGTCTTGTATCATATTTGTATGAGGGATTTACTTTTATTTTTATTCTTTTGGGGAATAAATTTGTATTATATATATTACCAATATGCTTCATACTACTTTCAGAACCATATATTTTACTTTTCATGTGTCAAACTCGAGCTAGTAATGCAATTTCCATGAAAGTTATTCTACAAATGCTGCAAATAATAAGTTGTTTGTATAAATTCATAACCATGATTCAGGATATTAATTTATGTATGATACTCATTCCCATACTCTTTTCTGAAATTTGGGAGCTTCCTACTTGATTTGGAGAGTTATTTTCTCCTTCACCCTTGGGGGTATTTGAACACAATTTCCTCGTAAACTTGCATTGTTTATCCTTATCCCAAATACAATATGAATAGGGATAATGTATTATCCAAAGTGCCCATATACCATGTTGGTATTTTTTAATACTTACCATACCCTTACATCTAAAATTAGAGACCATTTGGAGTCAGTTGGAACCCCCTACATTCTTGACTAGGAACGCTAAATTGCCTAAATTGTAATTTACTCCAAAACTCAAAAAAGGGACATTACAACAAATTTCCAGTGCTTAATGGAGTTCCCATTTCCATAAATTGAGGCTGAAAGGGGTACTAAAAGGATAAAGAATCACATTTCTTGTTAATGGGGGTGACACCCACAACTTTATTGATGCATCCCTATTGGAGAAAAGAAAGTTACCAATTGAATCCTTTGAAGGGTTCAATGTAGTCATCCCGGGAAACAATACCATGGAATGAAATTGGTGGATTCCAAACCTACAAGTGAATATAGGAGAATACAGTATGAAATAAAACTTTTATGTTTTCAATGTGGAAGACACCAACATGGCATTGGGAGTTCAATGGATGTACTCCATTGGGGAACATTCCATGAACTAAAAAATACCCCAAATGAGTTTCAAATATGTTGAAGTGAAACCAATAGTTCCGAAGGGTATGACCACCTACCCAAGACAATTAATTTCTACCAATAGTATGAGGTCCATTCTAAGTCATGGGTACATTGAATGGGATGTTGAATGTCGAATGTCGAATTACCATTGAGGGAACTTCAGTCAATGTTTCCTACCAGCCCAAAGACATTAAAAATTTGTTGCACAAGCATAAGGGGGTTTTTTAAAACCTTCCACATGGAAGAACACTAGACCATGGAATTGAGAATAGAATTGAGTTGGAATTTAGAACACTTCCCATACAAATCCACCCTTACAAGCATCCAAAGAAATTCAAGGATGAGATTGAGAAGGCCATCAAATAAGTCCTTGAGTTGGGTCTCATTAGACCAAATTCCATCCCCTTTGCTTATTAATTGGTTCTAGTGAAGAAGAAGAATGGGAAACTCAGAATTTGCATAGACTAATGGGAATTGAACGATAAAACCATAAATAACAGGTACCCAATCCCCTGGATTGATGAGCTACATGGAGCAAAATTCATCTCCAAAATAGATCTTCGGTCGGGATACCACCAAATTCGAATGAGGGAAGATGACATACAAAAGAAAAAGTTCCACTATCATTATGGTCACTTTGAGTTTTTGGTCATGCCATTTGGCTTGACTAATGCTTTGAAAACCTTCCAATCTTGCATGAACAAGGTGTTCAGTGAGCAGCTCCGTAAGTATGTCCTTGTTTTTTTTATGATATTTTGATGTATGCTAGGAAATGGGAGGAGCACTTGATCCATTTATATGTAGTGCTAAATATATTTTCATATCAGGTCTTTTATGCCAAGCTTTCCAAGTGTGAGTTTGACATGAGAGGAGTCCTCTAATGCCCATTTAATGGGTCTTTTTTATAGCTTGATGTTTTAAATGTGATGTAATGTCCATAGAAAGTATATATGAGCTATATTATGCATTCAATATGTTATATAATTATATGTACAACATTAATTTCAGGTCTGAACAAAATCTGATACGAAATTGATCACTATTTACATACCCTTGCTCATTGATTAGGAATTTTCGACTAATTTTACTGTTTTTAGCATTCTGGAAGATATATAAACTCAAACAATGTATTGTAAGTTTATGTAGGTTTTTAATTCACCCCTATACCCATCCCAATTTGCATACTGGTAATTTGTTGGGGACGTACTGTGTTTGAGTAGCCTTCTTTACCCAGGTTTTCCCTGGGCCAAAATCCTAGTCTTTGCCCAAACCACCCAAAAAATCATCAAGTTGTTTCAAATCTATCATAAACCTGTCAAAATTTTATTTTATTCCTAATACATGGTTGATAAATTATTTGAGCCTTCCATAAACCTTGGTTGACTGGAGGTGATTGTTTAGTCCTAGTTTGCACCGGTTGGGACACCAAAAGTGTGGGAGTAGACTTCAGCCGAGATGATTTCAAAACCTAAAAGGACCCAGAAACCAGGTGCTTAGGTAAATAACTCTCTCTTTCCAAATTTTTCTCTTGGTCTCTTCCATTATCCCACTACCATTCTCATATTTTCCAATACTTCCTATATTTTGCCCTACATAAAGAGTGCCTGGTTTAATTGTAAAGTTTTCATTCCATGTTTTAATTATGTCAGCAGTAGAGTTAGTATTCTCAGCTGATATCATATCAGTGACATTACACAACTCCGAACAATCTTATATCTAAAAGAATGAAATTTTCCCTCCCAAAATTTCCCTCTAAAATTTCCCTCCCAATATTCCCTCCAAAACTTTCATGAATTAAAATATTCCCTACAAAAATAAATCACACTTTTCTAACACATTCATAAAACTAGTAAAATTAATTTAATCTATAATATAAAAACTTTGAAATAATACTAATTAAATCACATGTAAACTATGTTATATAAATTTTGTAATAATATATTGGTTTTTTACATTAATTTTTAGTCCCACGCTCAAAAATTTCATTTAACTTCATCCTATTTAAATTTAGTATTAATGCATTAGATAATTACATTTTTTTAATCCCACATTCATAAAATGAGTAATATTAAACATAATATTAGTTATATAAACAATTTTGTTTGTTTACTATGCACGGTTGAATTTGAAGCAATTTAATAACGCTTTGAAGGTTAGATTTTTTATACTAAATTTTATTTATTTTATATTTATTTTGGTAATGTTTTTTTCTATGATTTTATAGTTTTTTTATCCCACATTCATAAAGTGGTAAATTATCTTTAATCTATGCTATATAAACACAATATTGTTTTTTTACTGTCACCTATTGCAAACATGTTTTAAAGACATTGGAGCAATCTACAAGAGCTTTCAAAACCACTGAGCTGATTCTACGCAGGAGCTTTCCACATTGTCAAGGTTAGTTTATTTTTCATTTTATATAATTGAATTTTTTTTGTTAGTTTCAATGTACATTTGTAAATTTTAATGTAATTTCTTTTAAATTTTTTCTTTTGAGATTGGCCATGCCCTTTGGACACACGAGGTAAAATTTTAATTTTTTTTATCTTTAAGGCTATGCATTGGGTGCCCAAAGGGGGCCCAAGGGGAGGAGCGTATCTCCTCCCTCATGTGCAAAAAGGGATGACCATTGGGAATTCCCTTTTAGGCACATGAGGGAGAAGTTATGCTCCTCCCCTCGACCCCCCTTTGGGAACTCAATGTGTGACCCTTTTGGATATGCATTGGGAGCCCAAAGGGGGCATGAGGAGAGGAGTTGAGTTCCTCTCTCATGCGCCCTAAGGGGTGGCCCTAGGGCACAACCCTTTGGGAACCCTTTATATGCCCAAAGTGTCGACCCAATGGTCCCTCTCTGGGTACCTAAAGGGGTCCTGAGGGAGAAGCAGAGCTCCTCCTTGCTTCCCAAAGACGCGGCTTATGCCACCCCTTTGGGAAATGAGTAGGAGCTTGGCTCCTCCCTCTATCCCCCTTTGGTTTCCCAAAGCGCTAACCCAACAGATTCCTAAAGGGGGCCCAAGGGAGGCACGACGTAGCCACTCCTATGGGCAACAGGTGGGGGAGCTCGACTCCTCCCCCAAGGCTCTTTTGGGTGCCCAAAGCATCGGCCCAAGGGGAACATTTTGGGTTCCCAAAGGGGACCCAGTGGAGGATTCGAGATCCTCCTCACTGCCTAAAGGGGAGGTGTAGTCACCCTTGTGGGAAGCATGGAGGAAATCGAGTCCTCCCCCAGTCCCCCTTTGGGCGCCAAACAATGCCCGTTGGGATGACTCTTTGGGCACCCAAAGGGGGCTCAAGGGAGGAGTCGAGCTCCTCCCCGCTTCCCAAAGGGGTGGTGCAGGATGCCCCTTTGGGAAGCGAGGATGATATCATTTCCTCCCCAAGGGCCCTTTTGGGATCCCATGTCAAAAGTTTTCTTTTTAAATTATGGTCTTGTTTAAAATTTATGTTAATATATTTTAGGATATGTTTGATTTTTTTTCAATATATATATTTTTTTGTCTTTTTTTTTACTATAGGGAGAATGGCATCAAAAAAACTATTTGTAAACATCTCTATGGAAATATCGACGATGAATTCATCAAAGAAAATAATTGAGCCAACTGAAAATGTTTCTCGTGATGGAGTTATGTCCATTGATGATTTAAACACTAAGAATGCTAAAGAATGGAAACATGCACCAGAGGAAGAGAAAATGTACTATTCTTGGTTTTTGAAAGAGAAACATCAAGGAAACCAAGATAGTATTCACTTATACTGTGCTACATTTGAAATTATTAAAATAGATTATCACTCATTGGGATTGTTGCAAGATATTTGTTTGGTGTTAAGTAAAGACCTTGTTTATGCACTAGTGAAACATCCTAATACCTATGCCAAAATACAATATTGTTTGAAGCTTTCAAACTACAAGGTTGATGAAATTTTCACAAAATTTTTTGTAGGATTTGTGAATGGTATTGAGCACAAGAGTGTAAGTTTTTATATGTTTTTTTTATTTTTTTATAATTTGGATGATCTGACAATGTAATAGATTTTAATACAATAGTTCTTCAACACATTATATTTTAATACTTTAATGTTTTCTTTTGCAATATTTTTCTATATTTTGAATGGAATTTATTCTACATAAAAAAATCCTATGGATGTCATGAATGTCACTCTTCATAAGGGAGAAGCACCAATGAAGGGGGAAACACCAAAGAAAGGAGAAACATCATGGAAGAAACGAGTGCAAAATGTTTAGATTGAAGAAGTACAAGCACATAAAGGAAAAGTTGTCCAACAATCAAATGAATTTCCTAAGAAGGTTACATTTAAAAACATATCTCACCCAACTAAACATGATCAACAAATTGTTGATGATTAGGATGTTACTTTGGTTGCTAAGAGTAAGAAACTCTCTTCCAAAAGAACTAGGGATGAGGTTAAGTTCCATTCATGATGAACAGGTTGTTCATTTATATGCAATTGCTTCAAGACATAAAAGAAGGAGACAAGATGTTGAATCCAGTGTTATTGTTTAAAATCATAGTGAAATCCGGAGGATGGTTTAGAGATCATCACTCCATGCAATGACCTAGATGATGGTGTTGTCTTGACAACACAAAGTTCTCTTTGAGATTGATTGTGAAGGGACAAGTTGGTTCAAAATGGGCACACATTTTATTTAAATGTGAAGAAAATTTATAAACCCACAGAAGGCCAAGAAAAATATCAAATTAGGAAACCACATCTCTTGCATGTTCATAATTTGAAAGCATTGATAAGGCACAATCCCTATGCACATGTGGTTGACTACCTAGTTCTTGTTGACCCAAAAGATGTTCCTAATAGAGATGCATTTGATGAATCAATATGTTTTGATTATAATTACTATTTTTTGAGGGGGAATCATTTTGCAGAGGCCAGAATATAATTAATGTAACAGATGTGGAAGAAAAACTATTGGCATGGGATCATAACACAAGTAGTGACTTAGGTTGTCCATGACATTCATTAAAAGGGTTATATTTATCCACAATTAATTTGAACAAATATGTGGTGGGGATATATCAAAAGTTGATGCAAATTTCCAGAAACAATATTGTATGGAATCAGGTCTCCCAATTAAAGAGGACACCATGAAACAACCCATAGGAATTGATGCATTCATAGCTATAGATAACTACTTTTAGGTGGAATTTAGAATGGGGCCAATATGTGATTTGATTGGTGATATATTTAACATGTGGGATAATGTGAGTAAAAAATCAAAAGGTAAAAATAAGTAAAGCAACTACATGGAGCAGTGGTCAAGAAGGTCCCAACGTCAAGAATTTTCTAGAAGATATGACTATAACACCATGAATATCATTGCAAGGTGTGAAGGATGAAACACTTATATTTACAATATTGTCAAGCGTAAAATCAGGTGAATTATCCATGGAGGAAATGTTCAATGAATTTGAAAACTAAGTTTGTAGATTGTTTTTAAGTTTGAAAATTTATATTTTGAGTTTAAGATGTTTTATTAATTAAGCATTTTGTTATATTATTAGATATGAGTGTAAAGTCCATATATTTTTACATCATGTAGTCATAAGGTTTACATGAAAATACAAGAGGATATGGTTAAAATGTTGGGTGAGAAGAGCTGGGAGGATGTCAAATGTAACTATCCCAACTCAAATTCCACATAAAACTTAAAACATTTTTTGTTGCATACAGAAAGGTCTGTTGATTTATGATATATTTCATTTTATTTATTTTTAAGTCAATTCATTTATATTTTATTACATTACATATAAATTTTTTTCAAATATGTCAAAGAAGAGTACAGTACCATAGCCTTTCAAAATTCATATTCAAAGAGACAAAATAGAACAACAAAGAAGACAACGTCTTGCAAACGTTGAACTTGATGATACTCTTGATTGTCGCGTTTGGAATGGGCTTGACACTGTGCAATATAAATTGATTTTCAATGATATATTTCATGTTGGACAAAAGATGAGAGCTATGATTCTCTTTTAAACGATGAAAAGAGTGAAGGAAAAGATAGTCAAATATTGACTTATAACACCATGGTTAAAAATTTGGCATACAATGAAAGGGATTTGAAAGGAGAGATTGTAAACATATACCAAAAGCCACAAGCAATGATTAATTATCTCATAGATACATTTTCAAAAGAAGGAGATTGGGTTTTATATTTGTTCTCGGGATCAGGTAAAATTTTTGATATTACATATGAAACTACTGCCATTATATATATATAATGAATTTACCATTTATTTTTGTATGTGGTGATTATGTACAACAATAGCATTCTCCTTACAAAAAGGACGAAATTGCATATCCATTGATAATGATCCACTACAATGCGGTTATATCAAGCAAAGAATTAATGCTGCAAAATTTCTTCCAGATGAAATGCAGGAAGTTTGTTTGAAGAAAGGAGAATTTAGTGGGACACTTATGGCAAAGATTTCAAAAGAGCCTCAACCACCTTCAAAAGGGATGATCAGAAATTATCACTTTGGACAGTTTTTAGAAGTAGAGGACCCAATGCCAGAAAACAATGAGGTCCAGGAAGAGATCCAATCTGCAAAAAATGTCAATTTTGATGAAGATTTTTTCCTGCATGATATTCTTGTTTAGTTTCATGTCACTGAGGAAAATATCAAACTTGACAAATTTTTGCTAAGATATTTTTGTAATGTTTTGACTTCAAGATTTTAGTTTGAGAATAAATATTATGTTTTTAGTGTGTTATTTACAATGATATGGTATAATTTTTGTTGAGTTTATATTGTGAATTATCACTTTAAAGAATGTAATGTTAAATAGCACCATTTTTATACATAGAATAACTTAAAATGCATTAAAGTTGGTTTGAAATGTCTTCATTTTATCTCTTTTTTACGAATTTTTCCCACTAATGACTTATTTAACAGAAAAATTTCAAGAAAAAACTTCCAAAATGTATATATTTTTCATTTTAACTAGCTTCAAAATGTTAAAAAAAATTAAAAAAAGTATATATTTTTTCATTCGAACTAGCTACTAAATGTAAACTGTTTTGTAAAATTTTTTAAAAAATGCAAATAAAAATTATAGTTTTTTTAGGACCAAGAAATTTCAAAATCACAAAAAAATGGCTCGAAATGAAAAATGGTGCTACTAGTATGCACAATTTTTGAAACAGAGGTAACAGCAACTACTAAAATTGACCCTCAAAATAACGAGAATAGTGTCAGGTTCTCATCGAGTTGTATAACTTATTTTTGGCATAGAGAAGACAATCGTAGTGTTCTAAAACTACTTCTACTGACTGAGGCTCCAACAAGATGTCGGTAGGTACATTCGATCATTAATTGCATGTTCTGTTTCCAAACCTTCCATCAAGTAGAAAGAATTGTACACTCTATTTCCTACCCCTGACAAGCCTTGGGACTCTATCTCCATGGACTAGATGTCTGAATTTCCTTCAACTAAGCATAACAATAACTATGTCTTTGTGGTTGTTGACCAATTCTCTAAGATGTCAATTTTAACTCCCTGTAAGAAGAGCATCACAACAAGGGTCATTTCTAAGATCTTCTTAGAGCATATTTGGGTTCATTTTGGCCTCCCATGAATCATTATTTCAAATTGAGACAATGGGTTCTTGAGTTCCTTATGTTCCAACCTATGATCGATAATGGACACCAAGCTGACCAAATTGAATTCCTTCCACCCCAAAATTGACGGGTAGACAAAGGTGGTTAATAGAATGAGTGTGCATACATTGATATGTACACCACCAAACATCCCCACACTTGGGATGAGAACTTTCCTTATGCTCAACATAGCTACAATAAATCCCTTCACAGTTATATTAGTTGCCACACCCTTTTGTGGTATACTTGGAGTTCCAACCATTAGCCCCAATTGATATAACATTGTCCATTGCATATACACAGGAAGAGTCCTCCCATACTCAAACTGAGTCCGACTAGACATCCAAATTCCTTTAGAAAATCCAACACATTTAACAATAATAGAGTGCTTGATATCTCACTACACTTTAAAAATAAATAGTATGCAAAGGTTATGCCCCCTGGAAGTTGATGTATTAGCTAGCCACCTCACATCCCACAAATCCTTTTGGTGCTTCATCTCATAGGGTTAGGTTTTTGGATGTTAATAATGGTGTTTTTCTTTATATGCTTATAATAAAATGCCATTTTCAATCTCTTTGTAATAAACTCTCGTGAATGAGACACTAGTAGAAAATGTGAGATATATGACCAAAAAAAGGACTAAAATTTGTATATAAATGACTAAGTTTATTCATGTGACTAATAGTCATTTATTGACAGACACTTATAACGTAACTAAATTTGCATCTTAAAATTTTTAGTAATTTATTGGTTGTTTTGATTGGTTAGTTTGGTCATATATTTAATCGTTGTTTTAGTCTTTAATTGTTGTTAACTAGTCATTGATTGTTGTTAACTAGTCATTTAACTAGTCATTTATTTAGTCATTGATTGTTGATAACTCGTCATTTATTTAGGCATTGATTGTTGTTAAATGGTCATTTTATTAGTCAGTAAGTGTAGTTAACTTGTCATTTATTTAGTCATTGATTGTTGTTAACTGGTCATTTATTTAGTCTTTGATTGTTGTTAACTAGTCAGTTAATTCGTCATTTATTTAGTCATTGATTGTTGATAGGGCATGGAGGAATCAAACTACCAACCTATTTCATGTAAAGAAGGTGCTATTTTATTGTGCTAGCACCCTTAAATAGAAGAATCAAAGTTCACACAGAATCAAAGTTACAACTAGGAACCTAAGCAACAAATGTTTTGTTAATGATCCACACTATGATGGTAAGCACGAATCCTAGCAACTAGTTTTGTGGAATCTTTCACAATATTGTATGGAATTAGGTTTCCCAATTAAAGAGGACACTATGAAACAACCAATAGGAAGTGATGCATTCATAGCTATTAATAACTAATTCCATTTGGAATTTAGAATGTAGCCAATATGGGATTTGATTGGTGAGATATTTAACATGTGGGAGAATGGGAATAAAAAATCAAAAGGTAAAAAAAAGTAAAGCAACCGCATGGATCAGTGGTCAAGAAGGTCCAGACTTCAAGAATTTGCCAGAAGATATGACTATAACACCATAAAGATCATTGCAAGGTGTGAAGAATGAAACACTTATATCTACAATATTGTCACGTGTAAAATCAGGTGAATTATCCATGGAGGAAATGTGCAATGAATTTGAAAAGTAAGTTTGTAGATTGTGTTTATATTTTAAAATTTATTTTTTAAGTTTAAGATGTTTTATTAATTAAGCATTTTGTTATATTATTAGATATGATTGTAAACACCAATTATTTTTACATCATGTAGTCACAAGTTTTACATGAAAATACAAGAGGATATGGTTAAAATGTTGGGTGAGAAGAGTTGGGAGGCTATCAAATGTAACTATCTTGACTCAAGTTCCACATAAAACTTAAAACTTAAAACATTTTTTGTTGCATACAAAAATGTCTGTTGATTTATGATATATTGCATTTTATTTATTTTTAAGTCAAATCATTTATATTTCATTACTTTACATATATTTTTTTTCAAATATGTCGAAGAAGAGTATAGCACCACAGCCTTTAGAAATTCATATTCAAAGAGCCAAAATAGAACAACAAAGAAGACAATGTCTTGCAAACGTTGAACTTGATGATACTCTTGATTATCGCATTTGAAATGGGCTTAACACTGTGCAATATAAATTGATTTTCAGTGATATATTGCATGTTGAACAAAAGATGAGACCTATGATTCTCTTTTAATCAATGAAAAGAGTGAAGGAAAAGATAGTCAAATATTGACTTATAACACCATGGTTAAAAAGTTGACATATGAAGAAAGGGATTCGAAAGAAGATATTGTAAAAATATACCAGAAGCCACAAGCAATGATTAATTATCTCATAGATACATTTTCAAAAGAAGGAGATTGGGTTTTAGATTTGTTCTCAGGATCAAGTAAAATTTTCAATATTACATATGCAACTACTGCCATTATATATATATATATATCATGATGCCATTTACCATTTATTTTTTTTATGTGGTGATTAGGTACAGCAATAACATGCTCCTTACAAAAAGGATGAAATAGCATATCCATTGATAATGATCCACTACAATGCAGTTATATCAAGCAAAGAATTAATGCTACGAAATTTTTTCCATATGAAATGCAGGAAGTTGGTTTGCATAAAGGAGAATTTAGTGGGTCACTTATAGCAAAGATGTCAAAAGTGCCTCAACCACCTTTAAAAGGGATGATCAGAAATTATCACTTTGGGCATTTTGTAGAAGTAGAGAACCCAATGGCATAAAACAATTAGGTCCTGGAAGAGATCCAAGCTGCAGAAAAAGTCAATTTTGATGAATATTTTGTACTGCGTGATATTCTTGATTAGTTTCATGTCACTGAGGAAAATATCAAACTTGACAAATTTTTGCTAAGATATTTTTGTAATGTTTTGACTTCAAGATTTTATTTTGAGAATAAATATTATGTTTTTAGTGTGCTATTCACAATTATATGGTATACTTTTTGTTGAGTTTATATTGTGAATTATCACTTTAAAGAAAGTAATGTTTAAATAGCACCAATTTTATACATAGAATAACTGAAAATGCATTAAAGCTGGTTTGAAATGTCTTCATTTTCTAATTTTTTTTTTTTAGGAATATGCCCAAAAAATTACTTATTTAACAAAAAAAATTCAAGAAAAAACTTCCAAAATGTATATATTTTTCATTCTAACTAGCTTCAAAATGTTAAAAAAATTTAAAAGGTATATATTTTTTCATTCAAACTAGCTACTAAATGTAAATTTTTTTGTAAAATTAAAAAAAAATTGTAAATAAAAATTATAGGTTTTTTAGGACCAAGAAATTTCAAAATCACAAAAAATGGCTCAAAATGAAAAATGGTGCTACCAGTATGCACACTTTTTGAAACAGAGGTAACAACAACTACTAAAATTGACCCCCAAAATAACGAGAATAGTGTTAGGTTCTCGTCAAGTTGTATAACTTATTTTTGGCATAGAGAAGACAATCGTAGTATTGTAAAACTACTTCTATTGACTGAGGCTCCAACAATATGACGGTAGGTACATTTGATCGTGCATTGCACGTGCCATTTCCAAACCTTCCATCAAGAAGCAAGGATTGTACACTCTATTTCCTACCCCTAACAAGCCTTGGGACTTTATCTCCATGGACTAGATCTCTGAATCTCCTTCAACTATGCATAAAAATAACTATGTCTTTTTGGTTGTTGACTGGTTCTCTAAGATGGCAATTTTAAATCCCTGTAAGAAGATCATCGCAACAAGAGTCATTTCTAAGCTCTTCTTAGAGAGTATTTGGGTTCATTTTGGCCTCCCATGGATCATTATTTCAAATTGAGACAATAGGTTCTTTAGTGCCCTCTGGTCCAACCTATGGTTGATGATGGATGCCAAGATGACCAAATTGAATTCCTTCCACCCTAAAATTGATGGGTAGACAAAGGTGGTTAATAGGATGAGTGTGCATATATCGATATGTACACCACCAAACATCCCAACACTTGGGATGAGAGATTTCCTTACGCTCAACATATCTACAATAAATCCCTTCACAATTCTATTAGTTGTCACACCCTTTTTTGGTATACTTGGAGTTCCAACCATTAGCCCCAATTGATATAGCATTGTCCATTGCATATGCATAAGAATATTCCTCCCATACTCAAACTGAGCCGAATAAGGCCTCCAAATTACTTGAGCAAATCCAACACATTTAACAATAGCAGAGTTCTTGCTAGCTCACAACACTTTAAACATAAATAGTATGCAAAGGTTATGCCCCCGATAAGTTGAAGTCTCGACTAGCCACCTCACGACCCACAAATCCTTTTAGCGCTTCATCTCATAGGGTTAGATTTTTGGGTGTTATGGTGTATTTCTTTATATGATTATGATAAAAGGACATTTTCAATCTCTTTGTAATCAACTCTTTCGAATAAGGCACTAGTAGAAAATGTGAGATATATGACCAAAAAAAGGACTAAAATTTGCATATAAATGACTAACTTTAGTCATGTGACTAATAGGCATTTATTGACAGACACTTATAACGTAATTAAATACGCAATTTAAAAATTTTAGTAATTTATTGGTTGTGTTGATTGGTCAGTTTGGTCATAAATTTAATCGTTGTTTTAGTCTTTAATTGTTGTTAACTAGTCATTTATTTAGTCATTGATTGTTGCTAACTAGTCATTTATTTAGTCATTGATTGTTGTTAACTCGTCATTTATTTAGTCATTGATTGTTGTTAACTCATCATTTATTTAGTCATTGATTGTTGTTAACTCGTCATTTATTTAGTCATTGATTGTGATTAAATGGTCATTTTATTAATCAATAAGTGCAGTTAACTGGTCCTTTATTTAGTCATTGATTGTTGTTAACTAGTCATTTATTTAGTCATTGATTGTTGTTAACTGGTCATTTATTTAGTTTTGGATTGTTGTTAACTAGTCATTTAATTAATCATTGATTTCTATAGATAGGGCATGGAGGAATCAAACCACCAACCTCTTTAATGTAAGGAAGGTGATATTCTATTGTGCTAGCACCCTTAAATAGAAGAATCAAAGTTCACACTGAGTCAAAGTTACAACCAGGAACCTAAGCAACAAAAAGTTTTGTTAATGATCCATGGAGTATCTACCAACCAAATAGTTTGAAAAACATAATTACTAATTAAGGAAAACAAATTATGACATTCTTCATACTTTGATAAATGTTTTTTGTCAACCTTTATTTGAGCACTGTGATGGTAAGCATGAATCTTTGAAACTAGTTTTGTGGAATCTTTCACAGCATTCACATTAAGAACCTAAATTTCATGAAAAAAATAGAGATATAGACAATTGAGAACATGACTAAGATTGTGAACAAAAAATGTTTCCTACCTAGAAAACACTCAGCGGAGTTAGGAGTTACACCCTCCCCTTTGGTATGATCAAAAGAGATTCTGCAAACTCTACAATAGCAAGTTGTTCCCTAGAACCTAGAGTGGTTTCCAAGTTCTCCAATTCTACCTATAAGGTTTCTTCAACAACACCATCACCAACAACTTCATGTATATCAACTAAAAAATGAAATTGTAGGAAAAGGAATAAACAAGCTCCATGAATATTAATGTAAAAAGAAGTCAATTATGAAAATACAATCTATGCAAACCAATAACACAAAACTCTATATATGCTTGCATACAGTGTTAGACTCCAATGTCCTTTTTACAATGTATAAGGCATCATGCATAGATCATTCCATCTCATCCATCGTGTAATCATTAACACCTCTTAATATTAAAAACTTTGAAATGACATGTTGAGGAATCTCAAAGTAATCCATACTTTGAGATGTGTTGATCAAATGCACAAAATGC
Source organism: Pseudotsuga menziesii (assembly GCA_001517045.1). Classification (NCBI taxonomy): domain Eukaryota; kingdom Viridiplantae; phylum Streptophyta; class Pinopsida; order Pinales; family Pinaceae; genus Pseudotsuga; species Pseudotsuga menziesii. Next base: position 4,835 of record LPNX010222276.1, on the reverse strand, counting down.
TTTATAAAAACTCCAACAAATAAAAAGGTATAGACAAATATTGACACTCCTTCTCATGATAATGAAAATTACCCTATTTCACATACTATCTAGCAACTTCCATCAATAATAAATAGTTTGAAAAAACCATGGGTGTGTAAAAGGGATTTCCCTCAAAATCATACATCCTAAGGACCAAATATAAGTTAAATTATCCTCATTAAAAATTTGGCCCTTCCATGTCTTTATAATTTATTATAAAGACCATATACATATACATACAAGTTGTGGACTCTTCTCCAACCAATCATGTGAACAACCATGTCATTTCTCAATAGGGGTTAGTAAACCCCAGAATATTCACTTGATATAGCTTTGCAATGTTAGATTTAGGTTGTACCAACCATTTATTCAAGAGAATGAAACCAACTTAGAACAAAAAACCAACCATTTAACTTTACCATGCAATCCAAGTGTTATTTATATGTAATGAAGAATAGTGTTACCAACTCATAAAAGGAACCTTGTAGCTTGATGTGGCTTCGTCATTTAATCCCTTGGAATAAAATGAAATGCCTGTAAAAATCAAATCCCTCCAATGAAGGATGCTAAAACTGCTAGCACAATGAAAAAAATTATGATGTTGAGAAAGTAATTAGAATAGAGAGGATTATTCAGGATCGCCCCCAAAATCTATATTATCAACACACATTTATTCCTTCATGGCCTCATACAATTCCTTCTGCACTCAAATACAAGGGGTCATTCCATTGTACTCTCAACATTCCTTATTTATCTTACCTATTATTGGATTGTTGGAAATGTTGTTCTATAAAAATTCATGTAGATCAAATACATGATGACGATGTAATCCTGCATGCCATCAAAAATAATATTACACAACTCCACATATAGCAAGCAATATGAGCTTTCATAGCCCGTAGGGGAAGGAATCTATTTTGGAAGATGTTAAGTTGGTGATAGTATGTTTACTTTGTCTTCACTAGAAACATAAGAATACTTGGAAGCTACAAAATTATCTGTTGCTAGTGTTTGAGGAGCATCCATAATGGAAAATCCATGATTTGCAAATCATTATAAAATTTCAAAATTCCTGATCTTGCGCAGCAAAATAACAACAACAATAAACACAAATAGATTTTAAATGACACTTTCTGACCTCAATTAAGAACATTAACAAAATTAAGGGTAGCTCTAGTATTTCATATTTTTGTTGGTACCAAACCAACTCTCTTTCTTTTGTGTCATTGCTTTTTCAGATTGCCTTCACCAGCAAAGATGTTTTTTTTTGCAAACAGTTTATCCATTATGGATCCACACATTTTTTTAGGATATCATTCTATTTATTTACCTTATCTATGTGTTAGGGAGGAGATGTCCCATTCACTTTTTATGTTTATGTTCTTATTTGCTACATATTCTTTTTAATGACAAATGCATATTTACAAAATCTCATGTTCAGATGGCATATTCAAGCATGAGGAGAGATACCAAAAAATTAGTCCCTAGGTTTTATGGACCCTATCCGCTTCGAGCAATTATTTCATTTGATGAGGGAAATGCTCTACAAAAGTAGAAATGTCGAGGCTATTTATTAGTGATTGAGATATTTATTACTGTTTGAGTTGAAGCATGATGACCTTGTCAGTTGGAGTGAAGTGATGCTACCATTTCCCGCAATTCATTGATAATTTCAGTGAAAGAAGGCATTGCAATGTGGTTGACTAACCAACACCTGTCCACTAGTGACCACCATGAAGAATCGATCACACCAGTTAGGAACAGGTGGTCTCAATGTCAAAAATACTTAATAAATAGGGACATAACTATTACTTTTCACCTTCTGGAATAGTTAACATAAAAAATAAAATAAAAACCTTTATATGACTATACACCATTTTTTTGTGGAAATTGAACCAGGTGATAGATTAATTTTACTCACAACAATTAACAATCGATAATGCAAAATCACTCACAAAGAGACTGAAAATTGGAGCTGAACACTAAACTGTATTAAATCAGTGTACAATAGCCAACCCTGTAAAATAATAGGTTGCTGAATAAATAACATACATCAAGGATTCGAATGCATGAGGAGCAATTCGAATCTAGCATAAAGCAGGCTTACCAAAAATAAGCAAATCCCCCATAGGTGTAAAAAGCTAATCCCAAATTTGTCA
>LPNX010222272.1:71168-201993 GCA_001517045.1 Pseudotsuga menziesii | reverse complement strand
GGCAGTAATGTTTTTTTACTTACATCCTCATCGACTTAGATCACAAAACAACCTAGATCTACATTGTACTCTCTGCGGGAACCTCCATTACACTCTTTTGTATCCATTGGCCCCCATGTCACTCTATTATGAACCCCATGGCTTATTATGATTGACCCGTTCATATGGCATCAGCGCATGATTTTGAGTGCTAAATACTGACGAACGAAAAATGACCTTATCCCTTTCAAGTCTAAGGTGTGGTAGGAACTAAAATGCGAACGATCACCTATTGCGTGTCTACACATCGTCATGGCATGCAGCCGACCCTTGTGTTGGAAGTTTTTATATAACACTTCTGTTGATAAGTAGGAGGGGGAATCGAAAAGAATGATTTATTTTTGCATATCAGCATTGAAGGGCTCACTATCTACTAACCCTTCAAAGCGAAATGGGCTTATAAATATTTAATATATATATTTTTTTTTTTTAAATTCACTGCCGTCGCTTAAGCGACAGCTATCTCTGTCGTTTTTGCGACGCCTTCCCATGCTATCTATCGCAAATGCGACGGTTTTTGGTGATACGTGGCACTCCAAAACTAGTCATAGGTGTCGCAAATGCGACGCCTCGTCTTCATCTCCGTCGCTTAAGCGACAGCTATCTCTGTCGTTTTTGCGACGCCTTCCCATGCTATCTGTCGTGGATGCGACGGTTTTTGGTGATACGTGGCACTCCAAAACTAGTCATAGGTGTCGCACATGCGACGCCTCGTCTTCATCTCCGTCGCTTAAGCGACAGATATAGATGTCGTTTTTGCGACGGTCGGTGATGCTAGCTGTCGCAAATGCGACGCCTCGTCTTCATCTCCGTCGCTTAAGCGACAGATATAGATGTCGTTTTTGCGACGGTCGGTGATGCTAGCTGTCGCAAATGCGACGGTTATTGGTGACACCCAGATGCTTAAAAATCAGATATATCTGTCGCAAATGCGACGAAGCGTCGTATTTGCGACGCTTACTCTCCAAAGCAATGGTTTAAGCGACGGTTATACCTGTCGCTTATCCGACGGTTGACATTTAACCGACGGTTAGTTAAGTGTCGCTTAACCGACGGTTGGTTAAGTGTCGGATAACCGACGCCACGTGTCCGACGCTTAAGAAAAAATCAAAGTGTCGTACATGCGACAGGAAAGTGTCGAAAATCCGACATGACGGCTGTCGGATTTTGGGTCGAAATGTAGTAGTGAGAGGGTATATAGATACATTACCTAGTTAACTGTGTGAGCCATCCACTCAATGCTTATCTCTTGCCATACATACCTTTTTTTCGGAGGGATTATGAACTGATGAACCCAATGGCTTATGGGTAGGTAAAAGCCCGCCCGCCCATCAAAGTCTTCTATTCCACGAATGATATTTATAGTGTTCCGTAGCTGGTTGGGCGAGCGAAGAAGGATATTCACTGCATTCTTATTGCCTGGAATGTCTTTATAGTGAATGGTTATTATTGTGGGCGACTCTCTGACCTGACCCATTTTGATGAAGGTGTAAGCACGTGAGAAATGATGGGCCTTCCAAAATAGAATAAGTAAACGGTGTTAATAAACTAAACACCCTTGGACATGGCTGGAATTTTTTGCGGGTGTATAGACATGGAGTAAAGCCATGGGAGAGTACGGAGGAAACTTGGTATCTGGCATGAATGAGAGCCTTTATGAATGCTTGTTTTCAATCACCTGTAGAAAGGTAGCTAGCTACTTGTAGATTGTAGAACTAGCGAAAATGAATATTGTATTTCCCAATCTGACTCATGAATAATGTGCTATCAAAGGTAAGGTATTTGACCGGACCATTATCTTTCCATGCGACTCTTCCTTGCTAAACAATGAGGAGGGATAAAAAGACCGAACTAGGTACGTGGAGCAGACCAGATCCGGAATAAGCAAATAAAGAGTTAGGGGCAGCTAATCTATCCCCGGTCTCGGCCAGTCATTCATTAATGTTTATAAGCAATCATTCTTTATTAAATAGATGAAGTGAGCTATGAGCCAAATATGGTATGCAAAGACCATCCACGTGGTAAGTACTCAAAAGTATGATTACTTCCCCTACCAACTATATGTTCTAATTACTAAGCATAGCATAAGTGGAGATATTAAACCTAAAGCGGCTAAATAATACATGGAGGATTCAAATCTGCCTAGGAAATTGAAAAGTCAAACTATCTAATGCTAAAAAAATGTGGGATTATACTCAGTTTCCAGGGAAACAACAATGTTTTAATTAAGTGCCCAATGTAACGAACAAATGAACACTATTCCATACCATTTATTGAGCCAAGGCTAGAGGGCCTGTCGCATACCAAAGCGGCGTCTCATGAACTGTACCCCCAGATAAGTGTAGGCTGTGGTGATCTAAAGCTCTGCCCCCTGGTAGTTCAAGTGTAAGTCTGTAAGAGAGCTCTTCGATGCATTGAAGATCAAAACCTTGGTTTTACCCAGGTTGACCGTCAGCTGTCGAAGGTCACAAAAACTGGCAAGAGCGTAAATCTGTCTCTGCAATCCCTCAGGAGTAAAAGCCAACAGGATCAATTCATCGTAGAAGGCAGCCGTCACCGTCCTGGATATGCTTATGGAGGAAAGAATCTAGCTCATAAATAGAAATCCCGAAGAGGGTCGGCGAGAGGGAGCACCCCTGTTTCACCCCGATGGTGCTCTAAATGAAATCTGAAAGACCACGAGTCATCCTGAGGTGTCCTAACACTGACTCATATAATCTAATGATGGCTACCAGGAGGATATCCAATATGCCAATGCCGTGAAGTCTCTGGAATAAAGCCTCCCTCGGGACTGTGTCAAACGCTTTCTGGAAGTATACAAAGCAGCAGTAAACCTTGACTCCTCCATTAGGAATTTATACTTATACTTTATTCTCGCTTGCCCTATTTATATATATTACTTATTTCTCCATTATATATTGCTTTATCTATGAATAAACCTGTAGCTAGGGTTTTACCCCTAGCTTGTGTGAATGAGCACCTACTAAGGAGAAGTGACTCCTTAGTAGCAGTTTAGTAAAATGTAAATGAAAATGCTAAACAGAAAAACGAACTACTCTAAATATATGCATGAAACAAAACAACAAAATGTAAAGAATGGTTTTTATATTGATATTACCTCCGATGTGAAGGTTGGTGAAGCTCTTTGCAGTGATCCAAGATGGTTGCTCCAAGCTCCAGCCTGCTCCTTCTCCTTCTCCGATGGTGGAAATGGGCCAAAAGGGGCTCTTAATGGTGAAAGTAGCTCAAGGGTGAGCTAGGGCTTCTATAGCTATTTTGGCAGAGTAAGGATGCTTATGATTGTGGATGTGAAATAAGGGGTATCCATCACCTATTTATAGTTTTTTAGTGGTGGATTACTGGCCCATGGTTTTGGAAACCATATGGTTTAGGGCAGCTGTTTAGGGTTTTTTCCTCCTTTTCCTCATTATTTTATATTTTTTCTTCCCTTTTGGGGATTTTTGCTATTTTAGAGGAATTTTGGATATTTTTGGAGGAAAAAGGGGTTTTTTGGCCTTTTGGAGGCTTTTTAGATGGTTTTATGGCCTTTTGGAGGCATTTTAGGCCTTTTGTTGGCTTTTTAGTGGGATTTTCAGGGTTTTTAAGGGAAATATGGTAGGAAAATGGACAAATGAGCCATGTAGTGGGGTAGATGATGTAGTGAACACTTTTTGGGTGTTAACAGATTGCCCCCTGGTGTGCGAGGGCAGGAGCTCATCGTATGGCCGATGGACATCATAAGTCATATATGGTTTTCTTGGGGTGTGGAGAAGAGAAGAAACAAACTGAAGCCCGGAACAATGATCCCGAACCAACTGCAAGAACTAAAAGTACATAACCTCAATAATGGATGAGGAATCATCTGATCATATGGACGAGGCGGGCATTCCCATGCTCGTATCAGGATATACCATAATAATAACAATGGGGTCCAAAATATGGGGACCTGACATATACATGGCCTCAAATACTGAATGAGGAAGAATCTCAATATATGGACGAGGCGGGCATACCCATGCTCGTATCAAGATATATAAAAATAACTGTGAGGCCCGAAAAGGGGGACCTGTAGGATACATAAACAACCACTGTGTATATCATAAGGGTCCAGAAGGGACACAAATTTGGGACATACTGCTGGGCTGACCATATCTAAGCTGAAAAACTGATGCACTGGAATGACAGCAGTGCTACTGAATATGGTACCAAAGGAACTGATGAGCTCCAATGACAAGGGTCATACTCGCAATGGTACACTGAACTGGAACTGAACTGGGTACTCAAGGGAGCATGGAACTGGGTGACTTCCAAATACAATCGCCAACGCATCCTGGACATCCACGGGAACATATAACTAGGCGGTCCGAAGTGACTCACCAATGTGCTAGAGTCGGGGGAAATCCAGAGTCTTCGACAAATAATTGAAGGGATATAAATCCTGCATGATTCTCAACGATGCGATCAAGGTGCTGAAGTCAAGCATGTGAGAAACAACCATTCAGAGAGGCAATGATGACTCCTCCCAAAATGGTCTGTAGGCACTCACCACAGATGGTGATGGGTCCAAGGCGCAGGGGCCTCTGGGTCTATCCTCTGGAATAGAGGGGTTGTCGTCGATAGAGGGAGACCTGCAACTATCAAGGCAATGATGTTTCCTTGACAGGAGCGCGAGGTGGAAAACCGAAATGTGATAGTACTGATGGCAGGATGGATAAACTGGGGGGAATAATTGGGCAAGTAGAGTGGGGGACTCAAACTTCCTTTGTTCAGAGTATGAGGGTGGGGAGGATCGGGCAGCATATGAAACTAACTGGTGGTAAGGGGGTCATAGTTGTATTGGATCTGGGAGAGTAACTGGGCTGAGGGAGACTCAAGCTATGGTAAAATGGCAGGAGACTGCAGAATACTCTGAACAAAGGCGACCTGATTGGGGGTGCTGCCGAGAGGATCGATCATAGCGCCAAGAGGCACGGGTGGACTTCTTCATGGGTTAGGGAACTAGAAGAAGTATTTATATAAAATGGTACTGTCATGTGGATTTATACGAGCCCAGGACAGTTCATGCTCGTGGTTGCTTTCAATTTTAAGGAGTCTGAAAGCAATAAGAAGACTCGGAAGTAATGAAATGGTACTGTCATGCGGATTTTTCGAGCCCAGGATAGGTCATGCTCGTGGGTGCTTTCAATTTTAAGGAGTCTGAAAGCAATAAGAAGACTCTGAATTAATGGAATGGTACCGTCGTGTGGTTTTTACGAGCCCAGGACAGTTCATGCTCGTGGTTGCTTTCAATTTTAAGGAGTCTGAAAGCAATAAGAAGACTCGGAAGTAATGAAATGGTACTGTCGTGCGGATTGTTTGAGCCCAGGACAGTTCATGCTCATGGGTGCTTTCAATTTTAAGGAGTCTGAAAGCAATAAGAAGACTCTAAAGTAATGGAATGGTACTATCGTGTGGTTTTTACGAGCCCAGGACAGTTCATGCTCGTGGTTGCTTTCAATTTTAAGGAGTCTGAAAGCAATAAGAAGACTCTGAAGTGAGGGATAAAAGTATACCAAACAGAATGAATGGCCAGGCAAGGAGGAAGTGTTCAATCAAGGAACATTTATGATGACCAGGAACAAGGGTGAGGGGAAACACTGGTGGGCCTCCTTGCGGGGTGAATGAATGGTGGCAAAATAACGAAACATTTGCAGTATGACAGGAGTGGAGGGTTCATGTAAAAAGTGTGGAACAATCTGATGGTGGCCGATGTGGCGTGCAAATCGAGGCAGCAAGGTGTCGGGACACAATGTTGAAAATGTATCATGTGAGAGAGAGAAATGATCTCAAGCATCATCATGAGCTCGGAAAAATGAATCCAGCGAATAAACGGAGAACGGCCGAAGGAGCACGCAAACCGAGGAAGTGAATGGTGTCTAAAAAATGGGCAAAAAAGGACATAGAAAAAACAATGCAACAAGGTGACCATTGGGACGGTCTTGTCATGCTAATTCCAATGGTGGAAACGGTGTGGAAAATGGACTCCGTATGGGTTCAGAATGGCCAAAACAAGAAAAAAGTCAACGGACTATAAATAGGAAAAACCGTCTCTGAACGAGAGGACTTCATGCCCCGCACACGCATCGATGAGATGGTCAATAAATGGCGCGGGGAAATTGTCTTTGGGACAGGCATGGTTTAAATCTTGGAAGTTAGTGCATACTCTAATGGTGCCCTGTTTTTTGTTAACGGGAACAGGGTTTGAAACCCAGGTGGTATAGGAAATAGGATAAATGAATCCTGCTGTGCGAAGTTTCTCAATCTCGACTTTGACAGCTGGGAGTTTTGAGGGATGAATGGGACACTGTTTCTGACGAACAGGGGGGACATCAGGCCATGTGTCAATGTGGCACTCTATAATGGTAGGGTTAAGACCGGGCATTTCGGTATAGGACCAGGCAAAGACATCACGGAATTCTCTGAAGAGTTTTTTGTATTCTTCAAGCTCTTGTTCACTGCAAGAGGCTCCTAAAGTGATGAGTTCGGGGGTGCTTCCTGGGGCAGCGATATCAATTTGGATGACAGGTGATATGTTGGCCATGTTACCCTCTTCGAAGGCATCGGGAGCAGGAATAGGGTCCTTGAACTAGTCGACCTTGGGGGGAAGGAAGTCTTTGGATTCAACTGCAAACTAGGTAGTAGTGTTAGAGGAGGATTCATCTGGGAGAAAGTATGAACGATGGTGCATGTCATCCCAGGGATACTCCGGGGCAGTGAGAGCCTCGAGAATCTCTTCGTTAGTACAGAAAGTTTGTGTCGTCAAATCGGTTGACGAGGGAGTAGGGGTGGAAGAGATCATATAAATGGTATTAATCTCTTCGAAAGGGGGAGAGACCGGGGGGAGGATCTCCTCACTGGTGGGTGGTGCCGTCTCAAGATCCGGATTGTTCATCTCATAGAGAGCTACTCTGTAATTGGGGAGATCGGGACAGTGATTTGTGTAATGCCCGTAAACACCGCATATGGCACAGGGGTGGTTAGTGCGCAGGGATTTGTCGCGAGGCTTAGGGGTTGACTCTAGTTGGACAACTAGTATACTGGGGTCATCATCAAGCATTTGCATGTGTTCCTGTAATGCCGATAACTAAGGACATTGGTGAGTCGCATGGCCCAACTCATCACACAGCGAGCATTTGGGAGAAGCACGAAACACAGGGGGGTTTTTTACTATCTTGGGAGGTGGGACAGCATAGTAAGGTTGGGGGCCTCTGCCCCCAGTGGGTTTGGTAAGAGGAGGGGGGGTTTCGTGGAGGGCGACAGGGTAGCGACACCGGGAGGTGGTTGACTAGTAGTGACAATGGGTTGCACCGGTTGTAGGATGACATCTGGTGTCAGTGGGGGAACGGGAGGCGAAAGATACCAAACGGGTAATCCTAAGGTTAAACCAGGGAGGCTGAGGGTAGCCATGACCGGGGCGCTAACTACTCCTGATGGAGGGAAGAGGAAAGGAATGGTATGGATGGGGGTAGCACCAATGTGGCTAGGTACCAAAAGGGGTTTAGGCAAGAAGGGCGGTTGATTAGTAGGAGTTCACGTATTATGGGACAGGGTACACAGGTAAGACACATCAGTGGCGGGTGACGGGGGTGGAATAGATTGGAAGGTCGAGGTCATGGGCGCATCTGAGTAAACTTCGGGCCCCATAGAGGAAACAACTGAAGTGGTGGCACTCGAAACAGGTTGTTCAACCATGGGGAGAACATTTTCGGGTGCCGCGGGGGCATTGGGATCATGGTAGGTGAGTTGGTCAACCTTGACCACGCGTCCCTCATGAGGGAACATCATGGTACGAAAAACGGAAGAAGCAACCGCCCACATGGCATACATGTAGCTACGGACAAGTAAAAGGTTATAATCAAGATGTGCATTAATAACCTCGATGTTGATGAGGACAGTTTTTCCAGCCAGCTGGACGGGGACGTTAGTTAAGAGGCCTTGTGGTTGAGCCGAACGACCGTCGTAGGCTCGCAATGTAGTAGAGGACTGATGGAGAGTGGGGTGTCCCATTTTCTACCAGATGGAGGTGGACATGACACATGTAGAGGCACCTTCATCAATAATGCATCGATGGACGACAAAATTCCGAATGGAAACGGAAACTTGGAATGCTAAAGTGGAAGGCATGCGGGGTTCGGATTGGTCCAAATCAAACACCATTACATTCGAATCATTTGGATCGATAGCCCCAATGGATGAGAGTAAAGTGTTGCGCTGCGAAGGGCAGTTTTTTAAGACTTCTAACGTAGACATGGCTGCGGGAGATTGGGCTAAGTCATCAACAATGTTGTAGTTTGACGCAGCGCGTGCATTGGGGTTATTGTTAATACGGCGAAGTGGGAAACGAGGTGCTTTGGGAGCGCCATCGAGTGGAGGTGGAGGTATACGTAACGCCTGATCAGTGGGATGATCGTTAGTGGGTTTATCGGCGGGAGGGGCTTCAAGGGTGGAGCCATATTCCTTCTGCTGAGTTTGGAGGTGGACCTCATCGGAGGACATCATCAACAAATGGTGGCTACCTGAGTCATGCATGGGTTGATCAGGAGTAGCGTAAGTGATTTGTTGTTGGGTTGGTGCGTTGGCTTGAGGGGGAGCCAATGGTTGGGTATTCACTACGCCTTGGGTTGGTAAGGTGTTTTGCAGCACCAAAGGTGGCTACTGAGGTTGTGGGGGGTTGGGTGGTGCTTGAGGAGCCGCCTGCCCTTGGCGGTGGGCATCTTCAGCCCAAAGTTTCCGAACTCGCTCCATGTGTGGGAAAAAATGTGTGTAGTGGCCATAGACCCCACAAATAGAACAAGGATGGTTTGTTCGCAAATTGGGGTTTTTAGCCTGCTTGGGCAGGCGATCAGGGTTTTGGTTAGCAGGGGCCGCATTATTATTATCAGGGGGATTAGGGGGTTGACCAGCTTGGTCTGTAGGTTGGTTATTTCCACGATTTCAGCCCCTGCCGCGGTTTTGTTGGCCCTGGTTGCGTTGGTTGTTCTGGTTTTGCTGCGGGTTTTTTTGAGCGTAAACTTGCCCTTGGGCAGCAGGTGGATTCTGAGGTTGCGCAGGTGCTGGAGCAGGTTGCGGTGGATGATATGTAGGTGGAGGCTGTGCAGGGGCATCAACTTGAGTGGGTTGTTGATAGGGCTGCGGAACAGGTTGTGGGTTTTCTACAGGGGCTGCCTGTGGCAGGTAATAAGCGGGTTGGGCTTGTGAAGGCACAGGAGCTGGTGCAGCCTGCTGGTGGTAGTAGGGATGAGGTATGACCGGGGGGCGTAAGCGGGAGTCGCATGACTGAAACACTGCGGTGGACATGAGGGTCCATGAGAATGGTGGTGTGCCATGGGAGCATACGAGTTGGTTATTCCAGACTGGGAGGTAGCCTGCAAAAGGTCAGGGCCAGGGTAGGACGTGCTATGGAAAATGGTTGAGGATGCGAAGAGACACAGCCAATGATGCCGTTGACAGCATGGGATTCCCCTGGCGCATCGTGCTGGGAAGACTCACCGCGAGCGGCGTCAGGTATAATGGTATAGAGATAACCCGACTGGGCGTAAATGAGGTCGAATTGTTGGGCCTTAAGGATGGCCTCTTCTTTAGAATGGGGTCTTTCGGATGCCACATCCTTAGCAATGACAGGAAGAAGGGATTTGAGGAACCAATCTAGGAAGATACGGTCGTCTAATTTGATCTTGCATAAGCTACGGCATCGATGCCACTCATGAATGTGATCCGTGATGTGGGTAGCCGTGTTTTGTCTGCATGATAAGAGGATCTCAACGCCCACATCATAGCGGACATGTAACTAGAAGAACTGCAGGAAGGTTGATGCAAGGGAAGAAAAGGTGGCATGGGTTCCATGGGGTTGCTCGATATACCACTTGGCTGCAGAGCCAGTGAAGGTGCGTTGTAAAAGACGGAGGCAGATAGAGTCGTCCACTATGGAGTTGGAGGAACACCATAGATGGAAAGACATAATGTGGTTTTGTGGGTCCTCACCTGCCTTGCCCTCGAACTTAGGGATGTCAGAGGGGAGCTTGGTGGGCATGTGAGGCCATGCAGGGTCGTGTCGGATAGGGTCGTTGGTCAATCTGGCTAGGTCAGGCAGGTTGAGGCTAGCCATGAATTGAAAACTGGAAGAAGGATGTGACACGGTAGAGGGTTGGGCCAAGTTGGGGCCAATGCCCCCAAGTGGAGGGGTAGTGTTAGGGAGGTTTCCCCCAAGTGGGGGAACTAAGGTGGTATAGGACGGTCCTGCACCACCATGGGTAGTGTGAACCACTGATGGAGTGGGAATAGGTATTCCCACTACGGGAATAGGTGCCATGAGGGGAATGGTAGATGGGGGCCCCGTGGAGGGCATACCCAAAGCGGGTGTGGTAATTGGTGTAGTGGTGGATGTGCCACCAACGATCTCTACCAAGACGGGAGTGGAAGTCATTCCAGCCATGGGGCTAGTAGGGGCAGTGTAAATGGGGTTCTCAGATTCTGGCTCAGAATCGGAGGTAAAATAAGGGGCGTCACTATCTGGTGACGGAGTCTGATGCCGCTGACGAGTGGAGTCAAGTGACAAGGCTCAAGATCTATGATAAGTGGTATCAAGTGAAGATGATCTGCGTCAATGACGGGTGGTGTCAAGTGAACCGTGCTGTGGGGGTTCGCCCTTGAGGTGCCGAGAATGTCTCGGAGACTCAATGGTGACAGATGGTGTCAAATCGCTGTGGGTTGAGGTGGGTGAAAAACAACTCAAAAATCCTAATGCAACTGAGTGTGTAGAAGGAGAGCTCGAAAAATAGGGCACTCAGGACAACAACCAACTCAAAATACCCAATGTAATAGCTGTGCTACAATAGGTGGAGTGTGAACAGAAATGGTCAGAATACCAACAAGCAGCAGGTTTCCTAAAAATAAAAAAGGGTGGACTCACTAGACCAAAAGGAGGTAAGGGAGCATGCAAACACCTAACTAAAAGTATTCTGACTCAACTAGACATATCCTCTGCAAGGTGATGAAATCCAAGTTAGACAATATGAATAGGAAAGCCAAGTGGCTAAGATATCCCCCTACCGGGAGGGACACCGAGAAGTCAATCCTAGAAGAATGGCAACTAAGATACCCCGTTCATGACATGTCCAGAAAGGTGAATCTGCCGTTTGGTCCTTTTACCGCAATACCCCTATACAGGGATATCTTGAGAACTGCGAAAGGTAGCCCTTCAGTTACTGAATGGAGTGCGGTATTCCACTCAGGCCTCCGGAACCAATCTCACGACTTCAACCCTCCTAAGGGAGAGGCCCTCTGGTAAACTGGTGGTGACCGTGCCAAAAAGTACTATGGGATTTTGGTTCCCTAATTGGACAACAGCTATGTCTCAAGTGTAAGTAACCGAGGGGTGTTATTGGAATCCTATCCCCCCGATCCTACCTAACTACAAAGATTCTTTTGTGTTCCCCAAGTGGGGTTAGAATATTGGTTGAGTTAAGTAGTTTTTTAAGGCTCACTTGAATTAGGTGACAGAGTGTGTGCTCGTGAGGTGATGAACATGAAATAGAAGTGCCACACAAAGGGGCAACCTTCTAACAATAATATTGAATCCGCAACTTTAACATGCAAAATTTTCTGAATTAAAATGCTGAAATTTCAAACAGATTCTGTAAAATGGAACAGAAATGATGTTGTAGAAAAGGCTGTAAGGAAGTAGGGCTACAGGTGGAACAGATGGCTGTGCAGATGCAGAAAATATTGCAGCAAAGGGGCTAGGTTCAAAAACAGGACCGCGGGTCTGTGGCAAAATCGGGCGGTCGGACCGCGGATTTGAGGGAAACAGGCGCGGATGGGTCGCGGATTTCTGGCCGACAGAAGCAGTCGGACCGCAAGAAAATGGCAGACAGACGTGGTCGGGTCGCAGCTAAGGGGCTGAAAGTCGTGTTTGGGATGCGTGAAAATGGTCGACAGGCACAGTCAGGTCGCAGCTAAGGGCTGAAAGTCACGCTCGGGACGCGGGAAAATGGCCGACAGGCGCAGTCAGAGCGCAGCAAACAGGCTGATTAGCTGTGGTCGGATCGCAGGTAACAGACTTGAATCCGCCGGCAGGGTGCCGGAGACGGTTTGAGAGCTGCGGTCGGGTCACAGGTAAAGGCCTGAAAGACGCGGTCGGGACGCGACTGCGGTGGGAAAAAATGTGGTTTACGGCGGCCGAAAGGGACAGCCGAAAGGAAAAAGCTAAATAATTTTTAAACTGAAAACAGAGATTCAAAAGAAAAACAGCGGAGTCGCCAAAACTGTAGCTAGGGTTTTACCCCTAGCTTGTGCGAATGAGCACCTACTAAGGAGAAGTGACTCCTTAGTAGCAGTTTAGTAAAATGTAAATGAAAATGCTAAACAGAAAAAATGAACTACTCTAAATATATGCATGAAACAAAACAACAAAATGTAAAGAATGGTTTTTATATTGATATTACCTCCGATGTGAAGGTTGGTGAAGCTCTTTGCAATGATCCAATACGGTTGCTCCAAGCTCCAGCCTGCTCCTTCTCCTTCTCCGATGGTGGAAATGGGCCAAAAGGGGCTCTCAATGGTGAAAGTAGCTCAAGGGTGATCTAGGGCTTCCAGAGCTGTTTTGGTAGAGTAAGGATGCTTATGATTGTGGATGTGAAATAAGGGGTCTCCATCACCTATTTATAGTTTTTTAGTGGTGGAGTGTTGGCCCATGGTTTTGGAAACCATATGGTTTAGGGCAGCTGTTTAGGGTTTTTTCCTCCTTTTTCCTCATTATTTTATATTTTTTCTTCCCTTTTGGGGATTTTTGCTATTTTAGAGGAATTTTGGATATTTTTGGAGGAAAAAGGGGTTTTTTGGCCTTTTGGAGGCATTTTAGGCCTTTTGGAGGCTTTTTAGATGGTTTTATGGCCTTTTGGAGGCTTTTTAGTGGGATTTTCAGGGTTTTTAAGGGAAATATGGTAGGAAAATGGACAAATGAGCCATGTAGTGGGGTAGATGAGGTAGTGAACACTTTTTGGGTGTTAACAAAACCTATTAGAGAAGGATATTTATATATTTTCCTAAACGAAGATAACATTACGGAAGGCAAGGAAGATTATTCAGTTAGAGATTCTTAAGTTAGGGAGCGAGATGATGATTCGGATTTGAGAGAGCGAGGTGAAGATTCTCCCTATTCAAGAATAGACAGTAACTATCAATACAAGCTGGACTCAAAGCTAGAGATCATACAAGTATAACCTTTATTCCTTCCCCTCCATTGCCCCTTAAATATATACCCTATAAGAGCATAGCACCTTTTACAAATACATGAGCTTATTAGTAAGGATGTAATCCCATTGATTCACTCTTATGATAAGCTATGATATAGCTATGCATTTTCCTTTTCCTTTATACGAGGTAACTGGAAGGGACGCTGCGGGCTATGGTCCTAGAACTGGATCAATCACTTTCTAGCTATGGATTTGGAACTATCAATCAATCCATACAGCAGTTTACTCTGTTGACTCAGAACCCATTGACCTATAATCACTAATTACGTATATAGAGTGATATAAAGAGCCCATTTAAGTTTATGTCCCCGTGGGTTTCATTTATAGTTTGAGATAAAGTCCCCTTGACTCTGCGCCTCGAGCTGGTTTAGGTGCTGCCTCTATAGGTTATACTTAAACTGGTGGATTAATGAGCTTTGGTACTAAAACTTAAAGGGATACCTTGCGGGGTGATTCTAATACTTGGTAAACAAGATATATTGTTTCCTGGTGCTGAAGCTTATGTCTCTATAGTGGCTTGTTATCATCCATCGTCACCACCTTCTCCTTCTCTAGGCGGAGTTAAGGCTCTGCCACTGGTGGCTATGGAACAGGATCTTAAACTAGTGCTTTATCTAAATCTGGAGGATATGTATATGCCCCTATAATTGGATTTTCATCCTATATAAGTGAATATGTAGTAGTTATCATTTAACCAGTGGAAGAACTATTTACTTGAGTTGAATCAAAGCTACTTAATATGCACCTACCTTCTTTTGGGGTTATCCATAGGTTGTTAAAGTTCTACTGCCCTATCAAAAGCCAGATATATTCATATTAATACATGGGTTTACTGGCCTTACGTGGATTCCCTGCACTTAAGTAAGAGTGTTGGACCTTGCTGATCATAGAACCTAACCCAAAAGGTAGCTTATATCCTCCGCAAGCTTCAGAATGTAGAGACTTCCCTATCTCTCATTAAGGACTGACCTAAACTAACTCCAAGAAAAAACTATATTGATACGAAGAAGATGGGATAAACATAGATAAGGTAATAGATAAGGTAAAGGATAATATAGATTGTACATGGCTGAGAGTTATAGTCCTGGGGAAAATTATATTGGCCCAGCTTACTAGCTCCCTTCGAGCAAAGGACAAGCAAGCCATTCGACCCGATCGTATCCACCCGGATGATGAAGGGGACCCTGATGAAGTAGAACACATTAGCTGGCTATATGGCTCCGGTCGAAGAAAGGTGAAAATTTTCATTCAGAGTCCGAATGGATAATTTGTCGTTCCTGGCTTTGTAGCTAGATACTCCGGAACTATTAGTTAGGATCCCTAACTACATATAAAATGGCTCAGACTCTGCACTTTTTTGGGAATAGTTACTCAATTAACTAAACTATAGTTGTGAGCTGTGTGGGGAAGGGAGTTATTGTTACCTTTATTACCATAACATCTCCCAAGGATATGGTATCTCCCTGGGATCTAGCGGATTGATTTTCCCATGCAGGACACATAATGGTTAATCGTTAATGGTTAATGGTTAGCTGCACGACCATTAGCTATTATGCCCTCAAATGTCTAACAATAGGATTCACCATCCATTCATAGATAGAGATTACTCGATGCGGTTCCCGGATCCCTATTGATGAAGTAGTCGGTGCCGTCAGTCACAGGATAGATAGACTCGACCCCCCCCTACTATAGATAGGTGGGCTCGGGCCGGAGGCAAAATAACAATACCTGCCCCGCAAGTAAGTAATGTGTCGCCGACCCTATAGATAGTAGGAGTTAGTGGATTATGATTGGAATGTATTTGAGGAGCCCCGTAACAGGCTCTATTTCAATAGGTATTATACCTAGAGAGCAATTACTAGGTGATACCCTTGTACATGTTGTTTTTATACAAGTAATTTAGATCTTGCCTTTTCTTTTCATTTTTCTTTGTTTTGGTCTTCTCTTATAATGCTTTGTGCTTAATTGGCAGATGTTGTTGGAAACACTTATATATATGTAGGATTCGCAGACGGTGCTAGTCGTCACACTGGGAACATTGCTTCTGTATCTTGGGTGATTTATTCTCCCACATGCCAACTTGTGGACGTAGGCTTAATTTTCCTTGGTCCTGCAACCAATAATGTAGCCGAGTATAGTGCAGTAATTGAGCTTATCACAGAAGCCATTGCATCCAGAGTTCGGTCCATTGTTGTTCACTTGGATTCACAATTAGCAGTGTCGCAGTGACATAACGTTTCTTGTGTTTGCGATCCTACGCTTCTCTGGAAGTACTTACGAGTGAGACTTATTGAGCATTACTTTGAATATCTATTACATATTCATATTTCGAGAAGTCTTAATGAAGTAACAGATTCATTAGCGAATTTTGTTCTAGATTGGCAAGGAAAGGAACTTCTTTATAAAAGCTGTAAGGCAGGAAGGAAAGAGATTTCTTAGGCTGGCCTATATTGGTTACTCAATATCTATCCAATTCTGTTCCGAAAAAAGCTCCTAAAAAAGGGACTAGGCTATGTGTTAACTCGTAGAAAAGATTCTATTATTACAGGATAAAAGATTAATGATTCCATCATTTTTTCTATCTTTAGACATATTTTTGGAAGGATTCAATACCTCGGCCGATTATTATATATTTTAGTTAATATCCTTTTCCAGGGGGTACGATTTATCCATAGATTTGTCTATTCCAATTATCCATCTTTTCATGAAGCTTTTACCCGGTCCCGGTAACTTATTCCCCCACGGAAGGTCTTGAACCGGCCAAAGTATCTCATATATTGAAACAATTCCGCTTGCGGCTGTACTTCATATCGTGCGTACACTTGATAGTGCTTCTTTGATTTAATGCAAATAATCCCTTTCATTCATCAAGTAATCCAAGCTTATGCAAGCTTATATAGGCTTATCGCTAAGCTTAAGACAAGCCCTTAGTTAATCTCCTTGTCTCTGGCTCTTAGTATTTCCTTTCATGAGTGGAAGAGCTTTCGCACAAGGGTTCATGCAGCAAGAGTAGCTTCCCACCCCTGAGTAGCCCACCCAAACAACTAGTTTATGAGCTTTAACACCGAGCGGTAGTGAGTCAATGGTAACGGTTCATGAGGATGGCACCCTTTAACCCTTTTTTTTCCTCCATCTTTAACCCTTGCTTCATGGAGCGGTGGCGAGTTATATGGTTCGTGATAGTAAGGATTGTGATTCCAGAGTATGGTTCATGAGGAATAATGCGGTTAATGGGGTAGTGTCCGCACACCAGGAAGTTTTAAGAGATCCCACCGCATGGATGGATAGAGGTAGGTTGTCAATGCTATCCTAGGCGATAATAAATATAGTAAGAATATCCCTTTAGGCATAGAAGTCGCCCTTAGAATGAATTTCCTCCCTTCGTATCCTTTGTGATTTGCTATTATTTATAAATAGAAACACCAGATGGGGGCTCAGATAATATTCTTAATATGGATGGAAATGCCATTCATGAGTAATAATGGTTAATGAGTCAGTGGTAAAGTATATAAGGGTGGGGCCACAAATAAGGAGACAAAATTAATAAAGAATTACAACCGTAGCAAATACAGATGGGCTTAGTAAGTATGGGCTTATATCTCTAGCTAGAAGGATGGGCATCTTCTCGCGAGTCTACAGTGAATCAGGATTATATACCTTCTATAGGACTGGCAAAATACCGGTTCCTATGCCTTCCTTAATATATATATATAAGATAAGTATATCCATCATTCATCTCCGGATAACCACTTCTATTTATATCTTCTTATGCTATTGTTTGATGAGGCAGTGGGAAATAGAACAAAATTGTCCGCACACCAGGCAGTTTTAATTTGTTTCATGAGGCAAGAGTAGATGCCCACGGCATAGAGCCCACCGCTATGATAATAGAGCCAACCCCTTACCACCTTAGTTAATGCTAGCTACAATTCATGATAGCTAGCTACTCCAATAGATACGGAATTTAGAAGCCCCTGATGTCCACTGCCTTCCTTGTGCATGGTCACTGCTAATCAAGTAATCCTTGTCTATGGCTAAGCTTTCTCTTTGATCCTTCCACCGTGTCGATGCATAAAGAATATGCTTTAAGGGAAGCACCTTACCTTGTAATAAATTAAAGTTCAGATGGTCATAGCTTGGTCGGGATACGATTATGACTCTTAAACTCCTCGACTAGAGATTTCTCGGGGGTTTAGAGCATCGGTTGGAAGAATGATAGCTTAAAAAGGTGGACAACTAATAAGGAAGGAGTCCACTTTTGTTCCTAGGGGGGGAGTCAATAGAGTTTCCTTGGATACCCCCAACTAGATTTGAGAAGGGCATACACTTTATTAGATTAGGGAGGACCTTAGTATATTCTGTGAAGAAGCGGAAGGCTTTATCCATAATAAAACATTATCATCAATTCAAAATGCTGGAAGTGGTGCCTTAGATATGTGTAGTTGTAACGTAAAGAGACCTTTCTCCACCCACCCTTAGTAGTTCGATCCGAGCGTTAGCAAGGAGCCTACTGATTAGAAATGAGTTAACATCTCCGGGAACCTTCCTTTCAGATAGATATTAGTTTAGAGTTATAACCTCGTTATTTACATAGGCAGGAGGCTCAGATCAAAAAATTTAACTACCTAGGCTACATGCAAGCATCACTGGTTGAACTATCCTGAGGTTTCGGCAGTCACGTTTGCTCTCTAAATAGAGAAATTCCTGGGGACTAAAGTTTTTTCATATTTTGATCTCCCACCCAACAAGGTGTCTTCCTCAAGGGGCGTATTCTCAAGGAAATAAATCAAGGTAGGTTCTAATGGCTAGTCCTGGAAAGAAAGAACGAACAACCCGCTACCGCTACTTTAGTTTCTTGTGCCTGAAGGTTTTTGGCAAGTGCTCAATATTATCCAGCCGTGAAAGCCATTAGTCAATGACCGCAGCTATTTATATATTACTTACAATAACGATATACAAGTGACTCCAAAAGGTAAAAAGCAGCATATAAGATAAGAAGTGTGTGTACTATAGTGTTTTTATTTCCCCACTCCCAGACCAACAGAACAAGGCAGATCCCAAGACAGGATGACAAACACCACTACAAACATGGAAAACATAATCACTGAAACCAGAGGCTCCCAGCCGCCACGACGACAGCAAACCACCAAACGCGTCTATGCCTACTATAAGAACACCCATTGGAACCCCCATTGGAACACTCACTCATCAGAGCAAAGTACATCAGATCGATGCAAGCGCACCCCTATTGGACCTCTCAGCACCTAGAACCATCGAACGAATTGCACGTACCCATCAGATAAAGCACACGTATCCATCAGATAGAGCAGACGCACCTAGACCCCTTGGATCCTATTGGACGGCAAACAAGGCAGCCTGATAGTTAGATAGGCAGACAGACAAAAAAACAGACTGTCAGATGGATACTAATAATAAGAGAAGGAGACCCAGGAGGATAGAACTACGCCCAAGAGCCATAAACAAATATAGTAAATAGAGAAAACAAGAGGAATGGAACAAGGAATAGAGACCAGAAAGAATGGAGACTGGAGTAAGTGATGAAACAAAAAATGGGGCGGATCGGTAGTAAGAAATGAAAAAAAAGGATATAGGAGGTATAGAGACCAAGAATGGACGAATAGAGGGTATAGAAGGATGGAGTAGAACAAAAAGGTGGATAGATGAGGTATAGATACCTGGAAGGAGGGTAGAAGCAAAAAAGTATAAGGTAGGGAAGTCGAGTGGAAGGAGATGTTTTGAGATAGCGTTTCCATTAATTTTAATAAAGTTGGTACTTCATTCATAAATAGGGACATAAGGTAGGGAGAACGTAGAAAGACATTTTGAGTCCATATTGAACAACCCTCGCCGATCAGTGGGACCACCCGACCGCTAAGTTATTTCACTCATTCCTTATATATGTGAGATTATGCTATTGAATTTCACTGTGAGTGAAGGCACAAAGTGGTTAACCCATTCTAATCGACCAGTAGAACCGATCATTTAAGAGGCCGGTAGGTTGATGCTAAAAAACTTTGCCATGGCAACAAATGTGTATTGAAAAATAAGTACTCGTTCCAAGTGTGTTTGTTTGCGCGAAATTACGTATATAAATAAGATGAAAAAGTCCAATTTCTTAATTGAACCGTGTCCCCCCACCCGATGCGAAAAATGTGTATCCTAGTGGGATAAAGTAAGATACTCACAGCCATGCCGATTGGGCCAGTTGTGAATTTTCACATTGAACTAAAATTCCAGCTTTTGTTGATTATAAATGTAATAATTGTGTTGTGCCCCTAATAGCTAGTGGGGGTGCAGGATGGTCGAAACAATGGCTAGAGAGTTTAGCTCCATCGCCTGCCATCAAGATCTCATTCAACGCCTTCAGTTCCGTCTCCAAGTAAAATATCTTAGGGAATGGAAGCAACAACAGCAGCAGTAGCAACTAGCTCTTCCACCTCGGCTTCACCTTTAACTAGATCGGTAAGGAAAATATATTCACAATTCTACGCACCGGCAAGTATAAGAGCTTTCGATGCTGCATCGCCCTTCGCTGCCTCATCAGAGGTTGTAAAGACAGAAGAGAGCAGAGATAGGGAGTCGGATGGGAGGGTTAGTTGACTTACTCGGCGGATTCCCCTTCATCGGTCGATGCTCATCTTATATACGTTAGGATTTGAGCTCTCGATTTCAAGATGGAAATTCGAATTGTAAATAGCCGCCAGCAAGATACGGCTCAAAAGCAACGAGCTACGCAGCAAGCAATAGAGTGATTCTAAATTAAGGTAGGCAAAGACGTAAGAAAGAAAGGCAAGCACAGATAGCAGCTAATTAATAAGCTTATAAAAGCAATCATCAGTATAACTTTTGAGATTGTATTCCATCCTGAAGCACGGGAGGGAGTCCTTATCAAGTATTCATAAAGAGTCTTCCGGTATTCCATCCATAAAGCAAGCACTTAATGTGTTTTCTTCTTTGAAAGTAAGCTCTGGTAATAGAGTAGTAAGTCAATAAGAAAGCCTGCTTGCCAGTGAGTACAAGGAAGGGAGTTATGATTCTCCTTAATTAAAGAAAAACAGGAAGGGAGTTATGATTCTATTGTCTAAGGGATACCTTCTTAAGGCTACTGAGCTCATTAAGGCTAGTTGTTATGATGCGAAAAATAATGCTAGTTGTCCGGTAGGGAAGTAAGTAAAGCAAGAATTCATGGAAGCATGCAAGACTGAATTCAATTGGTTATTTTCTCCTGTAAAGAAGGCTAGCTCTAACTTATTGCTCTCTCTATCATTAGAGTGGTGATTCTACGGGATTAAAGAAAGAGGGGAGACTACTATAAAAGAAAGCAAGGAAGGGAGACTACTGGAATAAGTCATTAGAGGAAATTTGGGGTCTAAAATGGGCCTTATAAGAAAACGTGCCAAAATAAGTTTTTGTGAGTTGGAATTCAAGAACCAATAGAATTTCAATAAAATAAGTCAACCATAATGGTTGAATTGACATATTTGTCATTAAAAAAAAACTACTTTTTTGTGCGTATTTTCGACATATCTCATTGTGTTTTTACTCAAATTTCGATTGGGAGAGCTCATTGGATGCGGAATTTGATTCCGCATCCAACGAGTACCCACACTGCATACTTTTGATGGACCTCGCTACCCCAAAAACAAGAAATACCTGAAAAAACGTGATGATGACATCAGCGTCACGTTTTTTCAGGTATTTCTTGTTTTTGGGGTGGCTGGGTTTGTCAAAAGTATGCAGTGTGGGTACTCGTTGGATGCGGAATCAAATTCTACATCCAACGAGCTCTATCGATCGAAATTTGAGTAAAAACACAGGGAGATATGTCGAAAGTACGAACACAAAAAGTAGTTTTTTTCTTTCTTCCTCCAAAATTAATCAATATTATTTTATTATTTTAACTATTATTTTATTATTTTCCTTAGGAGGCCCATTTTAGACCCCAAAATTCCTCTAATGAATAAATGCGTACTACCTCCTGATATCTAGTATAATAAGGAAGCTAATTCAATCCATCAATCAGTATTACCTTAATTCGAGTCGTGTTTATAAAGTCATCATTAATTGACAACTGCCCTCAGCAAGCTGCCAAGAAAGGAAGCAAGGCAGACAAAAGCACAGGAATATCATGAATTCAAGACAGAAGTCAAACCTTAAAGATAGTGTAAGGAAATGAAGAGTAGTGGGGCAGGGGGACTAGTAATAAGCTTCCTAAGCAAGCAAGAAAGAATGATAGTTGTTCAATTCCTTTATGCAAATAAATAAAGCCCAAAGCAAGCCTATAGAAGGATAAATAAAGCAAGCATTTTTATTTATTTATTTCTACGCACTGACAATACCAAAGCAAGGGCACCGAGAACTGATCTCTTAAGGCGTTGAGCTTATATGCTCTCCTTAAGCGCTCTACCCACTGTGCTTCCGCCTGTGCGTGAACTCTGATATTTCAACTTGTCTTCCATTTGGCTGCCATTCCCAACCCCTACCTCCCTGGTTAAACAACTTGTCTTGTAGGTTAGTATCATGGCTGTAGCAATGATACTGGCAATGACTAGAGCTTCTAGCTCTGACTGGCTAGGCCTCCAGGCAAGGACTTCTGGCTAGTCCTCTTGGAATGATTGGCTTTGTATGACTGGTGTCTGAACCAACTTATTTTGTTAACATATGTAATGCATCTACATTCCTTCCACCATCTATCCCAGATAACATTCCCAAGGTTCTGTAGGGGTGGAGGGTATAGGTCCATTGTTCCGTATCAGTGGAGTAAGAGTTCGAGGGCTATGTTTACGTATCGGTTGAGGTATAGGGTTCCATATCGGTAATTTGGGATGTGTCCTTCTATATCTATCTTGGCCATTCATTGAAGGGGGGCCTTTTCTCTTATTCGTTGTCAACTTGGCTCAACCTCCCTGATCTGTATGACTTTATGTGTATGTATCCTTGGTAAATCATATATAACGAGCATTTGTAACACTCTCTTGGTGTGAGCGCTGCTAACATAGCCTCACCTCTTGCGCATAGCCGCCGTCATTCACTTGGCATAGTCCCTTCCCGGGGTATAGGGGTAAGTTTATTGGGTCTACCTCATGATGGTTACGTTTATCTTAGGTATGCTTAAAGGGTATATTTTATGGAGGCTTTACTTATCTCTTATCTCGGGTATGTGATGAGGGTGATACGGATATGTGGTGAAGGAGGCCTTCTTTTTGGGGTATGGTATTTGACGGGGGTAAAATTAACGGGGTCTACTGGGTTTATGTTGTTTGAATGAATATATTGTGCTGGGGGCCTATCTCTTCTGGTGGTAAGGACTTCCTTCTCCTATCTCAGGTATGTTGTGATGGGGGTTAGGGTACAAACTCTCCCCCAACCACCGGTAGGGGGAGGGGGAAATCTCTCACGTCTAGTGGAAACTTTAACTCAATCAATTAGTCTATATCTCGGTTATCATGGAAACTTGGATGCAATGGGTGATGAGTTAGGGGAATGGGTTATAAGGATCGCCTCACGCTGGGCACAACATATACCTTGTCTACTAAATCATTATGGCTTTTCATTTATCTATCCTTTTAAAACCCCGTAGCATATAATAATTATCTTCCTTCGTTTAGTGGAAAACGCCTGCTCCCATCCACACAGACGATACGTCTAGCTAGCCAGTGAGAAAGCCAACCCAATTGGCCAATGAGTCCAGCCCAGCAGCAATGACTGGAAATTCATGGTTCTACTTTGTGGCTTATCTCAAAAAAGACAATTAGTGCAATAGTATTATAGGCCACCTTCATTTTGACCATAAGAAACATCTCTTGGAAAAGACGAGTAACTCCCCTCTGTGGCTTCTTTTGGAAAAGACAATTAGTGCACAAGCATATATAAATATTTACCCTTATCTAGAATAGATAGATCCATCTCTTACCTTAGAGCTTTGGACGAGCTTCCAGACAGCCAGCATTCACTGGAATCGCACTATGCCCCTCTCTGTTATTAGTCCCGTTGAGTAGCTCTATTGCCATTACTTATTGTATTCCCTTGCCAACGACGAAATATACTCTTGTAAAACCCTGTCTCCATACTCCCAGTGAAGTAAAAGAAAGCCAGCAATAAATCGTTATTCTTTGCTATCCCGTGGTCTTCCGTCGACAACCTGTCTATGATGACACTGACTATGCGTACTTCTTTCCTGCCCCTTCTTTCCGGTCTCATCAATCAAAAACTAAATAAATCCAGCAGCAAGCTCCCAAGCTTTCCAGTAAGCCAAGGGTTTTGCCTTCTCCCAGCCTAGCCCAAGTTCCTTCGCCCGCCAGTAAGCATCAATTAGGGCAATATTAGCTCTGCCGGTCATACATCTTGGCTCTATCTGTTGTAAACGTTGTGAAATTTAATTCTTCAGTAACTAAAAAACCACCTTCAAGTTTACTTTTGGGGTTTTAAAATAAGGTTCAAAATATAGTTTTCCAGGGTGCTCTAATATATCTTTATATGGGGATTGCCTCAAACCCATAGTTATCCATCGCACACATAGTTCACCTGATGCTGCAGTTCACCTCGAGTAGTATTCAGTTAAACCTCCAAAGCCCCCATCATAGATAAACGATACAAGGAAGGAAGATTGACACTACCACCAGATTATAAAAACAAAGTACTTATTGCCAGACCATGAGAAAAGGCCCCCATCATGGGCCTTCAAACATACCCCCTTCAACTCACCCTAAGGGAGAGGGTCGAGTAGGGGATTTTATTGGGCCAATAGCTGGGATAGGAACGTTATATGGGGTTTTATCGGTACGCGCTATTGGTGGTAAAGTTGGACTTCACTCTCCTGGAAGATTATTAAGTGGTAACGCCCTTTTTAAATGCCCCATTGCTTAGATCCTTATCAATTAATATATAGACCTCCTTGAACTTGGTACCGATCGAACTAGTCGTTGCACCCTTCTTTTCACAGTTTAAATGCATAGCTGAACTTAGTGGCCAGATGCAGGAGGTCAGGTATGAAGGTAGACATATGTAAGTGGAAGCAATCCAGCAGTCCAGTTTTTGTTTTTATGATGATCCATCCCAGCCTTTTTTGTGGTACCACTTAGACTGAATCCTTACTTCTTAAGGTCTCCAATATACAATAATAATTGACCAGGTGTTGATGCACCCAATTATAGGACTTGATCCAAGTTATCCAGTCAATGCCGATGGTACTCGCTGGTAGTATTACATGCCTGGTTTCACAGACTATCCAATACCTTATGTCAATGACAACAACCTCTTTTATTATCGGCGATAATAGCCAAGTACAGCAGATGCCTTTACCCTTTTAACAAGTACACCAGCGCTTACAAGTCCAACAAATCCAACCAAATGCCTCTGTAAGCCAAGCGATAAGTTATTTT
Source organism: Pseudotsuga menziesii (assembly GCA_001517045.1). Taxonomy (NCBI): domain Eukaryota; kingdom Viridiplantae; phylum Streptophyta; class Pinopsida; order Pinales; family Pinaceae; genus Pseudotsuga; species Pseudotsuga menziesii. The sequence continues at coordinate 177,260 of LPNX010222272.1, read as the reverse complement.
AGGATTTGACTGATAGCTAGTCTTTTGAGAGTGGTGGTCCCACGTACGGAGGTACGCAAATAGAACCCCGACGGACAGAGGGGACAGACTTACATGTTCCCAGAATGGGGTGAGATAAAGAGCTAGGAGGCAGGAAACATAAGTCTCTAACATAGGGACAGAAGCCTTGAACACCTCGAACCTCGAACCTTTAGACATTAAACCTCTAGCCTATAACCAAGGGCCTTAGCCTTTAACCTGTAACCCCACGCCCTTAAGCCTTCAACACTAGCCTCACCAATGAGTAGGAAGCGTAATTGAAACAATTAATTGATAAGCCTAAAACCTCTATTGTTCATAAAGGATAGAAACAATGAATGATTGGTGTTTGGGGGTTCCAAACTAACAGAGTTCCGGTGGGACGTCCGGTGTAGAAGGAGTATACCTGCTTATTTGTCATATAGAATTGGTGACAGTAGAATATATCCTATTTCTGGTGTCTCCCCTCTAGGGCAGTATCTATGAATGTATCCTCTCTAAAGAGTTGGGAGAATAGATCCGGGAAGTATTTCTTGGTGCTTATCAAGTTCCAATAAGTGGAGTTTATTCCCTACCTTAGAATAAGGTAAGAGTGATGGCATTTGATTAGTTGCTCAGAATAATTATAAGACTAAATTAAGAATATTTAGTAGTAAATGAACCTAGCACCAACGAATTATCCTACCCCGTGCTTGGGGAGAATAGATTGGATAATCTTTGTTTCTGTGCATGACTTGAGATGGATTTCTAAAAATGAAAAGTACAAAACGATGTCCAGATAATAAGTAGTGAATACCTTTTATTTATTCAAAATATGTATAAGATATATACAAATACATACCTATTTTTAGCCATGTTTGTTGGTTATTGTGTGCGTACAACTTTGTTTCTATGTTCCTGATGATGCATTTTACATGCTTTTCCATTTATGTATGACAATGCAAATTAATGAATTTATGTTTGTTAGATGAATAAAACATCTTACTTACAAATATTTAAAGGCTTTAAAGTAATGCTTATAAGGTAATTATATATATATATATATATTATCCTTGGGCTGATGAGCCCCAGAGAAAAAGACCAAGTCCCAAGCCAAATAAATTATTCAGTTGTACGCCTGACTGGGGGAATGAGTAATTATAAGAAAGTAACTATAAAGTGAATGAAGCATAGGGATAGATACGGGTAAGGTAAATTCAGGTATAAAATTGATAATATCCCATCCATCCCAGGTATCCTCTCCAGTTTGTTGCCCTTTTCAAGCGAATCATAATCTCGAGTGGTATCGTCTGTCTAGCAGCCACACGAGTGGTTCAAGGATCAAAGCAAGCCGTGCCTAGTTCATCGTCTCTAGGCTGAAAGGGGAGAAGGCAGTAAGTTTGCAGCAAGGTCGATTGAAGGCAGCAAGTTAAGTAAGCCATCGGTTTGTTTCTTTCATGAAGCCCAAAAAGCGAGAAGCACCAGGGCGCTCCTCGCAATTGGAATGTATCCCGAGAATTAAAGAGAAACGATCTGAAAAGCCAATTGTAAATAATAAAGAATATATATAAGATGGGGAAGGAAGGAACGCCGGAGATAAATAAGGATGTAGATAGAGATAAGGGATTAAATAGAAAGGAAAAATGGGACATATATATAGAGGAAACTGGAATGAGGATGGATGAGGGAACAAGAAGGGGAATCAAAGGAGGCAGAGTCGGGACCATGGTTAATATTGATTGATGACGAAACCAGGTAGCATAACTAATAATGTAAAATGAGATGTTTTTCCTTATATAGAATCAAGTAGTCCCATAAAACAACTTCTAGCCTGGGCACCTTCTTTCTGGTTTACCCCCAACAACACAGCATACTTCTCTTGAGAGACAATTACTCTTATTGGCTAATGCTCTCCCACCATATGAGAATGGGTTGTTGGAGCCTGCCCTTCTATTGTAGAAATATGGATAATAATTACATATATAATGCCCCCTATATATGCCCTATTGTATTAGCAGCGGAGCCTAGGGGGATTATAGCAGCCAGCGGAGAGCTCCCAGGGATTTATTCATTGGCTTATTCCCATGCTATGGTGCAGCCTCTATAGGAACTGTGTTCCGTCCATCCAAGGTAAGCTCTATTGCAATTGGCGTAGGTGGTTTCCTTCTTATCTGCCCTTTCCATTGCCCTTGCTAAGGCCAATAAACATCATCAACATAAAACTCGACATCATCCATATCCACCACATTCTATTTAATATTAGTAATTCTCTCTATAACTCCTATTTCTTATATAACAACTATATAACTCCTATTTAGCTTACGCTAAGCTGTAGTTTCAGAATGAAATTAGATTTATCACTATTCCCCTGAGCTACCAGCGAATAAGCTTTTCCCCCTTAGCTACAACGAATAAGCTAGAGTCTCCATTATTTGAAAGAAAGAGAGAGAGTGAAAGCCTTAGAGTTAAAGATTTAGTTCAGAAAGAACTACTAGACAGTCAGTACTATTAGCTGTAGAGTAGTAGATCTACTACACTAGCTTAGTCCGAGCAGTTAGTATTAGCCCTATGGACTGGACTGCCTTATTAAGGTCTTGCTTAGTCTGTAGAGTAAGGCCCTAAGATTCTTGCCTTAGCCTTAAGCCGTAGAGAGTTAAAGCCAAGTTCCATAGAGTTGAAGCCTTAAGTCTCCCTTCTTTTAAAAAGAGATAGTTAATTGTCTTAAGCTGTTAGTGTAAGAACTACTAGCCATAGAGTAAGGTCTATCGAATCTAGCCTTACGGACACTTTGAGAGTTACAAATTGAAATGGAGAAGCTAAATGTATATATGGCGATATAATATGTATATCGATGTATATATTGAAAGATCTAGAGATTTTAGGCGATAAAGAACGGAGACTATGGCTAGTACCTTACTTTTATGTTACTGGGACACATTAGAATCCATAGATTGTACTCTTATTAAGCCTATTTATTTATGGATTAGCTCTAGTCTTAGTCCCTAGTCTTAAACTTAGAGTAGTATTACTATTAGCTTTATTACGATAAGTTCCATGGGAAACAAGCCTTAAGAGACTGCCTTTGAGAAGGTTGCAAAAAGCTAGATGATAAGGTTTGTAAAATGTACCATCCCAACAACCAACCAAACAAACATGGATGGAGTCAATTCAAGTTGTTGTGTACTACTTAGGGGTTCTCAAGATCACCTATCCTTAAATTGGCAAAGTGAAACGTAGATATGCGTACGATGATACGTGATATCATATATCGATGGCAGCTTATTCCCATTGGATTATTCCCATTGCTTATGGCCCTCCCATAGGAGTATCGATGGCTTATTCCTCCCCATTGGATTAAGAGAATATTATTAGCCTCCAAGTTGTACTACTAGCGACAAGTGAAACATAGATATGCGAGTATCATAGACTAGGGACTATGTCTCTATTTTGAGATATAGAGATGTTACTTTATGGATTCTCTGATATTTCCCTAGGTTATTACTTTATGGATTCATCAGACCCCTCAAAAGTTACTAAGGCCGTGAAATGGAGAAGGTTTTTCAATTCTGTTCCAACTCCTCAACTTCAGATTGTTTGTTGCACCAGGTAATGGCATGGAGAAGAAGTTGTAAGGTTGGTGCACCTAACACTGAAGATTAAAATATCTCTAGTAGAAGTAGAAGCTTACTATGAATGAGACTAGTGCAATTCCCTAAGTAAATCACAGCTTACAAGCAAGAGACAAGCTTAAGTCTTTGCCGTAGTTCCATTGAAGGGGAGCTTCTATTTTGTCTGTTGGCAACTTGGAATGGTTGTAGTAATGAGCTACTAAGGGAATGCACTTCAAACTTGCAGGCACAACCTTATCTGCGTGAAAAAACCAACTTGACTAGCCTAAATGACAACTACCGGACCTGCCTAAATGGAAACTACCAGACAAGCATGAAATAAACTTACCCTACCTGAAAAGTGTGAATGCCACTCTTCCCTGCCCCATCAATGGGTATAGCAGTTGTTAATAGCACATAGAAGAAATTCAACCGGGTTCAAACAAACCATTTGCACATCCATACATTAAATTAGAAGAAGTTTTCGTATTGTCCAACCAAACTTCTTTGTGTGTCTCCTGCCCCGACTGAAGAACCTGGGGCCATTAAGAAAACTCAAAAAGTGAAACATATATATGTGAGAGTTGGGTCGAGCCCCTCAATCTTCTTCGACATGCCCCTATTTAGGGAAACTTCCTGAAATGGCCTACCTATTAATGAGGACGTTTTGTCCGATCTGGTCTACCCTAACTTCTTGCCTGCTCCGAACCAACCAAGTAGTCCATGTCTAAGTCTCCATTTGTTGGGAACTCAGACCCTATGATGAACTGGACTGTAAGGTATCTCTCTTTAGTCCAATTCCTTATTGCATATTAAGATTACTTACAATGGAAAAGTGAAACGTAGAGATAAAGTTTGGTCGAGCCTAAATCGACGACATGGAGGGAAACCTAATGAAAAATGGTAATTGTCAGTAATAAAAACTCAACTTACCTTACTCCGATGAGAGGAGGGAGGGGGATAGATTATCGTCCCCAAAAAAGATTAGATTTGAATATACAAAACAAGAAAATGAGAAGGTTTTATGAAAGTGAATTTACCAGTCGCTCACTAAGCAAGCCTAGTATTTCACTTCGTTCCTTCTATCCTTTCATCCCCTATAAGGCTGGTGCTGCTAGTGTTACTCTGCTTGCTGGGAATCATTATGATGATGCTGATTCGACCACTGCTTATTGAAATGATCCTGGAACTAAGGCTTTGACTCCGGCTGCCCGAAACTTAGGCTAGTTCAATGGGTGCTGCTAATTGGGCTGGGAATACTTCAAATTATGATGGTTAAATCACTGCTTATAATCAATCCTATTTCAACTTATGATTGAAATGATCTTGGAACTGATGACCCTGGTCGTGAGGCTGCTTGTGCTACTGGGGATGCAGCTCATAAGGATGCCGGGAATGCTCTCAGGACTACTCTGGAAACTGATTCTGGTACTGAAGTTGGTACAACTAGTCATAATACCGCCCCTTTAGCTGATGTGATGGGAATGACGCTTGAACTGATTATGTCGGGCCCCTTATACTGGTGCGTATGGGGCCACTGGGAATTCTCTTAGAACTTATGCTGGGAATATTGGTGAGACTGTGAATGCAGTTGATTAAATTGGTGATGCTTTTGCTGCTAGTAATGCTCTGGGAACTGAACTGTTGGTTGTGATGCTAGAAAGAATGATGAGGCTGTGCGCTGGAATAAAGCTTCTTCAATTGCTGATTCAAATGCTGTTCAATTGATGCAAATTATGCTTGGCCTACCCTTGGTTCAGCTGCTGATCGAACTGTTCTTGGAAATGCAACAATGTTGATTAAACCGGTGCTACTGGAAATGATGCTGGAAATGTCCGGTAACTGAGGCTTGGAAGAGCTGATTCAATTGATGCTACTTAAAAAGCTTATGGAAGGGAGAAAATGAAATGATGTTTGTTCAATTGGTTACGCTGAGAATCCAAGTTCAACTTATGCCGCTAGAACTAATCTTGGAAATGATATGGCAAATGAGGCTGGTTAAACTGGGGCTGTTGGAACTGCTCTGGAAACCTAGGAAGCTGGTAATGCTTTTTATGCTATTGGTTCAACTTGTGATGCTGGTAATAAAGCTGATTCAACTGGGAATACTTGGGCTGCTGGTGATGCAGATGATGCTGGGAATTATGCTGGTTAGACTGGTGCTTTTGGTGATACTATGCTTGCTGGGAAGAATGCCCCTTCAACCGATGCTGGGTCAATTGCTCTAGGGAAAGACGCTGGTTCAATTGGTGCTTATTAAACTAGTGTTGATGAAACAGCTGGTTAAAATGATGCTTTATATGCTTCTGCTTATTCAAATAATTCCATTTCAACTGATGCCACTTCTTATTTGAATGATCTGGGGACTTAGACTGGAAATTAGGCTGGTGCTTTTTTTTGATGGTGCTGCTAGAAATGATCCTGGGAATAATGCTCCTGGGTATGCCACTGATGCTGCTTTAAATAGTGCTCTTGGAACTTAAGAAGTTGAGAATGCTATTTTTGCTTGTCTTGGGAGTGCTTCAATTTATGTTGGTTTCACTGATATTCTTTAAATGATCTTATTATGCTAGGACTGGTGCTCTTGGTGTTGCTTGTTTTAGTGCTCCTTGTTTTGATCTGTTGGGAATAAGGCTGTAGGACTCCTTGTTCTGATGGGAATGCTGTTGCTTCAACTGCTTATTCAAATGATTATGGCAATGATGGTGGTCTATTGTACTAGCATGCTCCTGTGGGATGGATGGTCCCGAGAGGAAGGGTTGGTTTACCTTTAGCAGATATCGTCGAATGGATGGATTTATTATTGTTCATCAGGAGCGTTGGATGGGTGGGATTCATACATTCTAATAGGATATGATCCCAGACAAAAAAATAAATACAGCCAGGATATGCTTTGGTCACACTTGCCTTTAGGAATCTTAGGTAGGAACTATTACTATTTACCCCCTAACCTACCGAACCGTGTTACCATACTGGGCATCCATCACATTACCTAGACCTGTTAACCATGGATCACCTGAGAAATTAATTGCCTTAGTGCAGAGGTTTGGATGGGAATTACTATTTACCTTTCAGAACCGGATCATCTTACCACCCTTGACTTAGATTACTGCCTTCACTCCTTATCAACCAATTCATTCAATCAGGAATTCAATTAGATAGAGTACAGCACTATGAGCATCCCTCCCTTACCGTTGGTTTACCAACTCCTCCAAGAATGAGACCTGTAGCCTTATACCACACTTGATCATTTTCTCTTTGGGAGGCACTTAAAACCCTTTATCTTATTAGCACAGGATAGGTGGGAAAGTTTTAAGCCCATATGGTTTACCTTTATACAGATATTGCTTAACTGCTGGATGGATTATCCACAGCCAGAAGAAACAAAACGGGCAGCCAAGGGATACGAATGATGTAGTCGCCAGTGTGAGGCGGTGCTCCGATGATGAGTAGTGATCGATGAGATTGATTGGATTTCATTTAAGATTCTACTGTCCCCATAAAAAAGCCAACATATCGAGTTATGAGGAAGTTGAAGAGCTGGATTATTTGGATTATGGCCACCAGGACGACTCTGCTTTGATAGGTAGGGGCAAACTTACATGTTACCAGGAAGGTATGGATACAGGGGATAGGGACAGGGACAGGGATAACCAGTCACCAGGAAGGAGGTAATTGCTGATAGCCGCACATAGATAATAAACACGGCCCCAACAAGCCAAACATATAACCACAGCCCACAGAGCAGTAATACCCGGAATAGAATAGAAGTTACCTACAAAGAGAGTATATGTATGTACCCCATAGACATACAAGATAATGCTAGAGGTGTTTCTAGAGTTAGCTTAATAGATCATGGTGGTGGGGCTAGGAGCATGCAATGAATGGATCTATGTGTAGGAACTTTTATATACCATCTCTGGAGGTAGTGTACCGATTTTGCATTATCCATTCTAGATATAATGTTACCAGTTTTAGACGTGCACAGTAAGGAAGCAGTTAGCCTATTTTAACCAAGCATTCTTGTTTCATTACATAATATAGAATGAAGCTTAATAGCCGACCTTTATTACAAGAGAGGTATTAATGAGGCTGGCCGAGAGCAGGAGGACATAGTGCTGGCCTGAGGGCACGGAAGTCCATAAGTGTGAGTCAGGTGGGAGAGTAATAAATCTTAAATCCAATATGATATGATGTGTTACCACTTTATGGTAGCGGCTTACTAAAAAAACCTTTTGACCGAGTGCTCCAATGAGATTATATGATAGGTTACCCGCACCAAAGTCTGAATTATGAAGTCTAGTCCCAAGGCATAGTGTAAGGTTCCAAGGTGTAGATCTTATGCATAGCATCCTAAGGAGTTTCAGGCTGTTCAAAAGGCTATAGGGTCAAGGGATTAGTTTTTTCAAAGGCTAGTACTAAGGCTGAGGTTAAGTTCCCAAGTAGGCATACCAAGTGTGGGTATGAATTAGTTTAAGGTCCAAAGTATGAGAGCAGAGGAATTTCAGGCAATTACCAAGGTGGAGTTATGAGGCATAGGTTAGAGGATGTAAGTATGATAGTAGTATAGATATGGGTTGAATGAGAGTGTGTCTGCTTGTTAAATCCTCTCTTTTAATGGTGAACATTTAATTGTATGGTCCTGTCAGCGGTAACACGTGATGCCATTTATTGGTGAATCGATGCTGGTGCTGATGGTTCGATGGAAAGAAGGCGGGCGGTAGAATCAATAACCAATATGGAGGACCAAATAGGAGGCAGGCTACCGGATCATTCCCAATAATATGAGGCAGGCAAAAAGATTGATCGATCAGTAGGTGTAGTTTCCACTGCTTGAGGTTCACAGCAGCATGATTATAAATTGGGGTTATTCAATAAAAGATTAATAACTACCCGTGGAAGACCAGAGTTATGTTCCTACCTCGATTGGATTAAATCACGATGCATTACATACGTCGATTCATCATTTGAGATTCATATGCCAGTCATAGCAAAGTATCAAAGCCAAGCATCCCTGTCCGGTAGCTCAACTGAGTATCCCCACCCAGCAATTGAATTAATCTAAATAAAACGGGATTTAGACACAAAAAAACCCCAATTAGGAGGTTTTCAAAGTATGATTCCAACCCCGTTTGTGCGCCTGCTGCCCCAATTAGTATTATAATTGTTGCATCTCACTAATGGTACCTAGTTAAACTTATATATCCAATATAATATATACTTATTTAATTTTTAAATTATTTATTAGGACAAGTTCTAGACTATACCGAGTCCAGGTTATGAACGTCTATATGCCCTGCTTGTATATAACCTACTAATTTAGCTCTTATTTATTATATATGTTTATTCAAGTAGAAAACAACAACGAAAGCAACAACGTAGGTAGATATGCATTCGAGTAAATAAGCTCACAACTAACTATGTACAAGTTCAATTACTATATCTATGCTCTGGGTCCCAATTAATCCATATCTTGCTGTAGAGATTCTTTGAAAATAGGGGTTGTTGGAATCTCCAGTCAACTAATAAAAGTTTATGTTCAATTTTCTAATAATGATGCTAAGGTCAGGATCTCTATTTATGCAAAATGCAGTGTTGTAGCAAGAAGTGTTCTTTGGTCAGAATTGATGGCCATTGTATCAGCTTGTAGCGGGCCATGGTTGGTAGGTGGAGACTTAAATGTGATAGCTGAAGCTCATGAAAAACTAGGTAGGGGGACGCCCGGACAGTTTTAATTCCAATGGAGGAGTTTCAAAACGTGTTCAATCTTTGTGGGCTTATAGATGCAGGGTTCAATGGCAGCAAGTACACTTGGTGTAACAACCAACAAGGAGGTTCTACGATATGGGAGAGACTAGATCGGGTCTTTGTGAACTCGTAGTGGTTAATTAAATACATAAGCACTACTATTAACCATTTTGCCAGGATATCCTTAGACCACTGTCCCCTGTGTGTCTCGATCAAGGAAAAACTGCAAGGTAATCCGAAAACCGGATTAAACATCAAAACTTTTTGCAGGTCGTTTCAAACTCTTGGGCTGAGCCGTTGCACGGAGCTCCTCCAACTAAGATATTTGCAAAATTGAAAAGGGCATTAAAGATTTGGAAATATTTGTGAATATCTTCAAGCTACAGAGGATCAGGTGATATTCCATGAGAATCAAATGTCGGAGCTAGGGTGGTCGACTGAAAGATCAGAGAATTTGCATAGAGATAAGGAAGCTTATGACTCATTGCTTAAACAAGAAGAGATATTTTGGAAACTAAAATATCTGGTTAAATGGCTTCAGGAAGACGATCACAACAAAAAGTTCTTTCATGCTTCTACCATTGATAGGTTAAAAACCAATTCCATTCTCAAGATGAAATGGGAGGATGGCACTATTTTCAAAGGCAGAATCTATGGATGAAATTGGCAAGCTGGCTGTTGAGTACTTCAAAGATCTTCTATCAGCAGGGCCCAGGAATTCAGATCCTGTCTTGTTAGAATGCATTCCTTGTTTGGTAACCCCGTAATAGAATTTTATGTTGACGCAAATCCCTTATTCAGATGAGATCCTGGAATTTTTTCATAGCATGCCCTCTGACAGTGCTCCAGGCCTCGATGGCTTTCTAGGATCATTCTATGTTGCATGTTGGGACATCATTAAAGGTGACATTTTTGCAGTTGTTCAAAGCTTCGTCAGAGAAGGTATGATTCCTAAGGTTGTTAATTCCTCCTTTATTTCTCTCATTCCAAAAAAAGCAAATCCAAGTCATTTCGGACAATTTAGGCCCATTAGCTTATGCAACTTCTTGTGCAAAATTCTTTCTAAGACCATCTCCTGCGCACTGGAGTTTTTGGAGCTGCTCGGGATGAAGATTCTGAGCCTGATGAGCGTGATTGATAGCCCAATGCTCATGGTAGAGATGAAGAGCCTACCTACCTATTGGTTCAATAGTTTATTCATTAGTCAAATCAGTTGTTGATTATGCAATTGGTTAAACAGTTAACCTAGCATTAGTAGCAAATCCAGCAGCATAGGCAGTTGATCCATCCATTGAAGCAAATCCTATAGACTGCTAAGCTTATGACTATGATCCTGTTGATTCAGTCGAAGAACTAGATCCATAAGTACCAGTAGTCACTTAAGTTGATCCAGTAGCACAAGTAGAAAAGGTAGCAAGGGTAGCGGGTCCATCAGTCGATGATCCAGATCCAGTCGATGAAGCAGTGGATTCGGTTGATGATCCGCTTGATCAAGTCATAGTTTTTGCAGTTTGTCAAGCTCTCGACCATATTTTTGAACTAAGCGGAATTCTGTTGAATAAGCGAATGTTGCATCACTAACAACATAAGTAGATAGAGGTCCAGGTAAAGGAGTCATTATGCAGATCAGCAGTAGTAGATGTTGAAGTCGATGTTGCAGTAAGTTGGCCCAGTCTCTCACCCAGTAGCATACTGAAAGACAACTGAAAGGTTGAACCAGTGACGGAACAGAACCTATAAAGTTGTAGGGGCTTCAAAGGCTTAGGTATAGGCATGATAGGTAAAAAAAGCAAACAAAAGCAGTTATGGGTTGGGTCGAGAGCCCATTTCAGATTCTCCGGTTCCAGATAGAGTGATCCCATTGATGTTTCACCTGCTAGGGGGAGGAAGCAGCACCAAAGCACAAAGTGTCCAGAGCAGGGGAGTAGAGCCCTCAGTTTTATAGCCCATCCCGAGCTACCAGTGGGAGATCCGGGGTCAGTCTCTAGATCCCATGCTGGTAGATTGGGGCGAACCCACACTAGTGGTCTAGGTACTAGCGAAAGCAAGGGCATTGGAAGCGGGAGAAAGAGCAAGGGTGTACGGAGCCACTAGAGCGTAGGTGGGGTAGGAAACAGAGCTAGCTAGTAGCAGAGGTTAAGGCCTCCGAGTAAGCAAGCAGTTTATTCTATCTTTTCATGGCAAGCATCAGAGCACCAACCAGAAGTAGCAGCAATTTGATGAGCTGGGTGTAGTTCTAGTTGTTCCGGTTCGAGCAAATACGTTGAATTTAGAAATCCATTACTATATTTCCCAGATAAAGATCCTTTTCTCGTGCCAGGTGCCCGAGTTTACCTAGTAGTTTAAGTTCCATATCTGGTTGACCAAGTAAACACAGCGAATCTGGGTGCTGGGGAGTAAGCAGATCCCATAGTCAATCCAATTCCAGTGTCAGTTCAAGACCGAGTTGGAGTTTTTTCAGTCCCTGTTTCGTCATTTCCTGCTGCGCCGTGCATCTATATACATAAATAAAGCTTGTGCCTTTCCCAACAAACTATTTCATCCCCCAGCCAAAGCACCAGTCCCATTAGCTGAAGCAAAGGCATTAATGGCAGGGGCACAGCCACCATAGACAGAGGTNTTGTGCCTTTCCCAACAAACTATTTCATCCCCCAGCCAAAGCACCAGTCCCATTAGCTGAAGCAAAGGCATTAATGGCAGGGGCACAGCCACCATAGACAGAGGGTATAGTAGTGGCATAGCCTGCACCAGGGCTTGCTCCATAGTAGGTCACATTCTTACCTTTCCGAGAGCCATACCCCGCTGCTTCCCTTCGCTCGGTTCCAGTCCGATATATTGCTGCATTGTATATATCGGCGACTTAATCATATACTGAATCAATGGCTAGATCAACTGCAACATCCATGGCTTACTAAACTGAATAACCTTGAGAAACTATTGGGTCAGAATCTGTAGAGGAAGAAAGGAGGCATCCCTAGTCCTTGAAAGCTCGGTCAACTAGGTAAACCGCCTACAGAGCTATAAAAAGAGAAAAACCAAATTCTTTCTATGAGGGGGAAAGGATTTCGCTCCAAGGGAGGCCATTACGGAGTAACTACATTGCTATGCATTGCGAGAGACCAATTCATTTTCTATTTCCTTGTCTATTGGGAACTTCTTTTCTTTTCTTTGTAATTCCATGTCTGTTCCTAAATGTACTACCCGGTTTCCACAATTCAATTCTAGATGGAATTCATATAGGGAGAAAGAATATATGGGGCTTCAGGGGTTCTTCGTTTACCAACGGAAAGCATGGGATATTGTATCGAGATACATTTGTATACGATATTAGGCTTGCTTCTAGGGCCAAGCATTTTCACGTTATTAAAAGGGTAGGCCTATTAATTTCTCCTTTCATGGGGGAACCCTAAGGGCTCGATGGGAAAGGGGGCTTATTTAGTTAGTTTCCATAAAAAGGTATTAAGACATCATTACAAGAAGGATTAATAGCACGAGTTATGAGCCTGTAAGTTCAGTTACTCTATATCTAAAGTGATACATCTCCTTTCCTGCCAGTAAAATAAATATATCCAGGCAATATAGCCATATAAAGGTTTAGTTTTAATCATTAGCTAGCCCTAATGCTTAGGATTCAGGGTTCGTTCAATTTATTTGTAAGTTCATTGACTCTTTGAAGCGATACATCCAACCAAGCCCAATCAATAAATCCCATCCACATTAGATAATATAGTTTTACCCACTCAGTAAAGCCCTGATTTATACCTATTTACATTATTGCCATTTGGATGGACGACCAATTGAATCATGACCTTAGGCCACACAAAAAGAACTCTCATCGAGACTCACCAACTGGAACTTGGTATCATCCTCAGGTGCTCTGAGAAAATATGATAAAATAAAGGCATGAAATCGTTCCTCTGCATCGGGGGAAGAATTAAATTGCTTGTCCGCGTCGGGCAAGGAGCGAAGCGCTTGCTCGAGAAAAAGAGAGCAAGGTAATTTATTGCTTGCTCTTCCGAGAGCAAGGAGAGAACAACTGCTTGCTTCCCCAGCTATTAGTATAGGCTTATAGTGGCAACATAGCCTTATTGACTACCTCGATAGAACTACTGAGAAAATAAAGGATAGAACAACTGCCACTATTAGGTTCTAGAGCAACTAACTAGATGAATTAGGACACCGATGGGGGAGTGCATAAGCGAGTTCAGGTATCAATGCAATAGCCCAAATGTTAGTTAAGTCATTAAGGTCATTCTGGCTTTCTGAACAGACCAACGTAGAGATCTGCCACAGGAAGTTAGCTTTCCTTTTAGGCAGGTTAATTCTAAGATGACGCTACCTCAGTAAATTTATAGTGTTTGTGGTCAACTCTGATCCTTAATAAATGACCGGACTTCCTTAAATAAAAAGGATTATCTACCTTGCGGCACTCTTTAAGTGCAATAGATTATGGGACTCGCTCCTTGGTCTAATTATAGTAGCTAACAGCTTCCTGAAAGATAGATTATTATATGCCACAAAGTATATACTATAAAGGGAAGGTAAACTTATATTTATATCTGATGAGTATGGTTCTGGTTGCTGTACCCTGACCACCTCCTTCCTTTACCTTTACCAATGTCGCACGAATAATGATAACTATATGAATTGGCAATGTTTGATACGTCAAAAAATCCATTGTGTAGGGTTATAGATAGATTCCTCCTCTTGGTTTAGGAATCTCATTCCTTTTAGTGTTACCTTTAGCATAGTGACCTTACTTCTATCTATTCTATTGGAGAACTCCAAGCTTGCGGCAATCCGTAGATCGCTAGGCTCCTTGCCTTAGCGAGAGGTAACGGGCCATAGAGTCTATTATATATAGTATAGAAGCGGGTTTAGCACAGCTGACTAGCGAGTAAGGAGCAGCTTAGCGTGAGCAATAGTGCCTCCCAAGGGACTTCCCAGCTGTGGTGCCTACCAACTATATAATATAGATAGTATGGATAGCTGTCTTTCTTTAAGTTGAGCGTGGTTTCTAAGTCTACTAAGCGCTTTAAGTGCGACTCATGGGAAGGCGTTCGTTACAGATAGGCCATTAGTTTAGATAGTCCATTCACAAAAAAGATCTTCTTAGCTGGGCATGATAGCTTAGATGGGTTTCTTTGCTGGTGATGCAATGCAGGATATTTATCGAGACTAAAATAGAATATAATAAATTGCCTTGGGCAATATTGATTGTAACCCACGAGAGTAAGCGTTCCCGAGCACAAGTAAGTGCTTTAAGCACCCAGTTTTTAATGAGGAAAGTGGTTAATATAAAATAGAATATATCTAGAGTTCAGTTCCTCTAGAGTTTCGAGATTCCAATACTGGACATGAATACATATGGGACCCAACCCATAGCCTAATCTTATCTGCATGTTCTTCTCCGCATCTGATCGTTGATCCGCATTAGTGCAGAAGTGATCTTCTTATCTTATCCGCGGTTTGTCAAATGTAAATAAAAAATGAAATAGCTTGAGTAAATTTGCATGTTTCGTTGCTTAAGTAACTGTAGTATCTCTCTAAACTGCGTCGCTGTAATCTACCTGAAGCTTGTGTAGCGTAAGTAGGTGTATCTGGTTTGTGTCTCAATTTGTAAAAATCATCTCGCTATATGATGACAAGGATCCTGGGCCCCCCCTTGCTAATGTGCCTTCCTTCATAGGCATAGGCCGATTTCAATTAACTTCCTTCTGTCAACCGTTTCTTGCTTCATATCAGATCGATGAAGTCTTTCAGTTAGATGTAGTATAACTTCCTCTACAGTTCGTTGATTTACGGGTGGTGGGACATTCTCGATCGTTCGTTCGGAATAAGCAAAGCAGAGATAAGCAACGGCTCCCCATCCATAGATTGACGCGGAGTACCCAACGCTCGATGAAGGACTCGAGACTGAGGTCCACACCGCACAGGATTGGCTTCCTTCCTACCTACCGTAGTGCACGCCCGTCAGAATCTTATTCCTAATGCTTATCTATAAAGCATTAGCTTCTTTATTTCACCACCGCTGACAGGCAGGAAATAAGTGATCCCCCGGCCCTATAAGGAAGGGAAGGTTATGAATTGGGCGGGAGGTAACTCCTATCGAAGCTTTTGAATGGATATTATTACTAACGTAAATGTGAGGCTCTACTGGAAAGTCATCCCTATGTGGATACCATATTGTGGGCCTAGAGAATATTCTCTAAAGTGGCATAGGCACTTTTTATTGGAAATCATTTAGCCAGACTATTGGGAAGGAAATCCACCACCTCATCTATGGTGTAAGAGGGTGGGCTAGCTATTGAATTTCTTCCGCGAGCTCTTAATTAAAGCTTATTCGACCTAGGCGTTAACCAAAATTCCTATCTCGTTAAGCTGCTCTTGTCCCCCTATGACCTATACCTGTAGTAGTTTATCGTAGTCTTGTACACGCCCTCCGCATTCAGTTAACCAAGACCAAACAGTGGGATACTACTCTACATATTATTAAGCATAGTTATAATAGAATAGTGCATTCTTCCACCAGCCTGTTTCCCTTTGAAGCGTGTTTTGGCTATAACCGTCTTGCAACCTACGAGTTGGATCTTACCTTATAGCCATCCGGTGCATCCTGTCAGCAACATGAGCAGTCCTCTGCCCTCTCTTTTCTTCACTCCTTAGCCCAACGTCATGCCAACGTATATGAAGCCATTCAATTGTCCTAAAAATGATATAAGTAGTTCCCTTATGCACACTCCCCTCTTCATTTTGAACCAGGCAACAAAGTTTGGTTTCATATGGAACACCAACGCTTAAAGGCCCGACGCCATCATAAACTTAAACCCCTCCGTTATGGCCCCTATATTGTATTGCAACAAGTTGGTCCTAATGCTGATGTCCTTGATTTTTTTCATCGGTTGGGTATCCATGATGTGGTCAATATGAACAGTTTGAAGTGCTATGAGCCTCCTCTACTTGAAGAATCAATTATTATCTCACATCCTACCGAATTGGTTCCTGACTTCCAACCACCTTTGTTACAGGATACTATATTGGATTATCATTTTACCACCATCTGCAACCAACAACATTATTCATACCTTGTGGGTCGCCAAGGCTAGATTCCAGCTTGTGCTCATTGGTATTCTGAAGTAGCTCTCCGTCAGCATTTTCTAGATTCGTTGACGGAAGTAGGGACACTTTCGGGCTTAAACAGGGAGGAATTGGAATTGGGTAGTCCTGATGACCTGGGCGCACATCCCAAGGGTGCACCTCCTCTCCATGACTTGGACACACATCCCAAGGAGAGCCAGACACTTCCAGATCTACATTAAATAATTGATGTTTTACTTGGTCCAGACCATTGTATTCTCAGCCATCTATATAAGGCTGTCTATTTACCTAAATAAACCAATTGGTATTTTTGGTCTATCTGTGTCTCTCGTTTCTCTGTATTCTCATTGGCATTTAGATTAAACTATTTCATTTTATCTATCAGATATGAATGTATTTGGGATCACCTATGGATCCGAGGAGGACAATATCCCAATTTTATGTTGCCCCTCATGCACTTTCAGCTACTGAGCCCATCATGCTCATGCATTGCTATATGGTTCAAGCATTCGACTCTCAGACTTATGTCAAAGCTGCAGGGAATCCTTTCTAGGAGGCATCTATGGACGATGAGTACACCTCACTAAGTGAGAACCTTAATACTTGGGACTTGGTTCTTATTCCTCCAGGTCATAAGCTTTTCTGATACAAGAGGGTGTATAGGACAAAGAAAGCAGCAGATGGCCTTGTGAGTAGATATAAAGCAAGGTTTGGTGGCCGTTTTCAATAAGTTCATGGCATTTATTACGATGAGACTTTGGCTATAGTGGAAAGAATGGACTCCATTCGGTTGGCTCTCTCCTTTGCAACAGCAAGAAGGTGGGAGGTTCACCACATGGATGTGAAAAATCGATTTCTTCATGGTGATATCGAGGAAGGAGGAAATCTACACGGAGGAACCACAAGGGTATTATAGAATCCATCTCTTTTATGCAGACTTGGGAAATCACTCAATGGCCTCAACCAGAAACCTAGAGCTTGGTATGCAAAAATGTATTCTTATTTACTGTCTCAAAGTTTCATTTTGATGCAAGTATGACCCTAATTTTGATATGTCAAAAACATTTGACTCTCTGTGGATCATAATTCTCTACTAATAATAGTTAGTTCAGTCTCAGCCATTGTAGTGTAAGAACTACTAGGTGTTTTCGTAAGCTATATTACTTGTATTTAGTCCAACTACCTTAGAGTAATTCCCATGGCAATAAGCCTTCTTAGTCCATGCATGATTAAGTTCCATGTATACACTCTACTCTCCTTTATTTATTTATTTAACATTACCCACCATAAAATATAGATGATTTCTCAATGGCCTCAGGTTTTCATAATTGACCGAGATCAAGAAGGAGATGTCTCCCCCCAAGTTTACAACAGACAAGAGATAAAATAAGACTGCAAAGAAGTCCACCAACTCCACGTAAAGGGTGCAACCATCCTATATCAATATAAAAAATTCATTCTATATGTATTCACCAGTTGAGGATAATACGCCCAGTCATAGCCATACAGACAATTGCCAGTCATTGCTGAGCTACTGGGCTATACCAACAAAGATGAAAACGCTATAGAACAGTTTAAAAAAGGGGAGCTTACATCCGACACTGACTGCTACGGAACAATAGTTCCTACCTATACTAGGATGAAAATAAATTAAGAAGGAGGAAGGCAGGAAGGTTCGATAGCTTACAAAAGGGGAGAGTGTAGGTGCCCTCTCCGGTCTTCGCGGTTCGTCCCTTGCCCTTCTTGGGTTGATCGAGCGACTAAACGTCCCTCACCCCTTCATAATTCACTCCTAGCTGGTAGTCTTAGTAATTAAATCCAGGCGTCCAGATACTCGAGCTGGGCTCTTTGGCTCGGCTCCTGGTTCTATAAAAAACTTAATTCGCAATCCTTGGCTAATACAATTCTATTTTAGGAAATTTAGGGACAGGGAATTAATTATCATTGGTACATGAAAGTGGATTTTATCTTTAATTCCACCCCTTAAGGACGTTTCTATAGGATTGCTAGGTGCCCTTAAACCCATAACTTCATGTCGGGACCACCAGTTGGAACGGCATTACCAATTTAAATAACATCGTTTGAATAAGCATTCCTGAAAGTGGTTTCATAAGCAGTCGAAGCATCAGAACGACCAGCAGTTCCATCAGCAGTTGAAGGAGCAGCATTTGCATAATCCCTCCCTCCAATTGAAAGGGCATTGAAAGGTTCACATTCCCGAGAGCATTTTGCAGCGGCAGCACTAGAAAAAGCATTATTCTAGACATTCCCCGTATCATTTCCATAAGCATAAGTTTAAATGGTGGGAATTATTACACATTTATTTCCAGCAGTTGTTGAAGGGGCAGCATAAGTTGAGAACATTGAGGCATTATTACCATAAGCGGTAGTTAGCAAAAGCAGCCTAATTCCCATCATAAGTAGAACCGGAAGTAGTTCCAGCCTCAGTTCCCGAAGTCATTCCAAGAACATTCCTAGCATCATTCAAAAAGGGTCATGATTCGGACATGGGATTCCAGGACTATAAATATATTGTATGGGGACTAGCGAGTCATGGACTAGGTGAGTTCTATGGCATTAAGCAGTAATATATTGATTAGCGTGGTGCTCAAATATTAAGGATACCACTTTGCACTACACAACCAGAGATGCTTTTATCATACCATCCCAGCCCGGGCTCTATAATACCCGGCTCTCTCACTAATCTCACCTGGATAATTAATTAAGCGGGACAAGGAAACGAAATTAAAAGGTGTGCTAAGTGCTTCAGGCAAGGACTATTTGGGCACTATGATTGAGTGGATAGATTGGATACGCTGCTTCGCTCATGGGGCCCCACCCCCTTTTTTCTTTGATTGGGGGTGCAGGTTCCTACCTAAACCCCTCCCCAGGATTGCCACGAAGTCTGGACTAAGCAGAGTAACAGATTCCAGGCTTAGCAGAGAAATCTTAATTTTGTGGCTAGTTTCTGAGCATCTCAAAGTGAAGAAGGGGATTGGGGTGACGTTAAGCTATTCTAGGATATTTGCAATATCGGGTTCAAGCGGCATCCACACCTCATTAAGACTAGGATAATCTATAAGGGAAAAAAGTAGTCCCAACATCCGCATTCTAATTCCCAGGATCGTTTCCAGCAACAGTTGAAGGAGCATTTAAACCTACATCAAATAAGCAGATTTCCAGCCTTTGCTGTAGCATTTCCAATAGAAATTGAAATGGAATGATTTTAATCAGTGTGAAGGGGCAACATTCCCATCATTTCCAGGAGCATGAGGATTTCCAACAGGATCATCATTTACAATAGCCCCAGCCACACCAGCACCAGCTTAATAAGCACCAATTGAACTGGCATCAGTCTAAACAAAATACCTTTTTTATCTTATGAAGGTGGGTCCAGTGAAAGTGTTTGGAGAGGCTACTCTTTATAACTGGTAGCCCGTGGTGTTCTCTATTTATTAGTAGGGCCTGGCCCAAACTGGATTACTCATAATCATATACCTATTAAATGTCTCTCATATTCAGCAGTTCTTGGTGGTTCGTAAGTAAGTTCACAAGGTGAATAAGCAGGCGGGAATATATCTTGATAAGAAACAAGCTCGAAGTAGAAAGAATCGTTGGTCAAAGGTCTTCGGTCGAAGCATAATCGTCGGGTGGTTTCGTCAAGTCTCGGGCTCATCAAGCCTAAAAGCAAGCCTTCAAGTTCTTCCTTCATCGTCAGTTCGTTCGCAAGAATCGATATCCGCCGTGGGTCTCAATCGGGATATAGATAGATCTTGCTTATTTATGCTAAACAGACCCAGTCAGGTGATATAATTGATAGCCCACAGTTGGACCTGCTAATTGATTGCTTGGAAAACTAACTAACTACTACCCTAGCTTCCTTGCCGTCGATGTTGGGGGGGGGAGGTATAACTATCAAATAAATCTGGCTTATGGGGGAAGGTCTGATGAGGAACCTAGTTCCGTCAAGTACAGCGATCTCTGTCAGCTCTGTAGCAGGATCAAGGGTCAAGCGATAGCGAAAAGGGGAAGTTTATATTATCTCTACGAGCAACCTCAGGGTTATATGCTTCTATCAAGGTTGAAGCGGTTTAAACACAAGGAGAACAATTATCAGGTAGTAGCGGAAGGAAAGGGGGCGGGTTGGGTCGGTAGTGCCCAATGACCAGGCTCCTTTGTCAGACTCCTTCCCCGTAATCTTATTGGAAGCAAGGTCTAATTGAACCAGGATCCTCTTCCTCTTTGGACAGGGCTATTTCAATCTATAGCGCTCCTCTTTCAATAGCTGATGTTCTAAGTGAAGGTTCTCCAAGTTGATATGTTGTTTAGCTTCCAGACTTACTTTTCCAGTTGAAGCGTGATAAAAAAACTATGTTGTAACGAGCTCGGTAGGAAGTAAAGGCAAGCGAAAATCGTCCTTTTTGTTGTACCATTGAGAAGGGTAAGGTAAGGGGTTTATCCTCAAAGGTAACCCGAATCAAAGGTAAACGGCTGCTATGTCCTGCCTGTTTTAAAGGTATAATTCAGGCTGCTCCAAGCGGTGGGGAATAGTCATAAACCAACCTGAATATGGGAGTGTCCTCCCACTGCACTACTTTTTTTTAATACCGTCCATTGAGCGAAATCCTGTTACATTAAGCTTCCTTCTTTGGTTTTGGCTTGATTGCAACCCGGATCCCCTTCCAATCTGGAGTCCTTCCTCTGATGAGGTGTAGTTATAGATTGAGAAAGGTAATTAGAATGCTGAAATGCTTTTCTGGCTCCTAGTCAAGTATGTCCAGGATAAAGGGGAAAACAACGATCAGGGGTTCAATCTTTCCTTCCTTCGAAGCTCAATAACATAAATGTATAGTTGAAGCGGGGAAATAGCAAGGGGAACGGTTCATTAGTAGTGTTTAACCGTGTCAAGTGTTTCTCGTTTATTATTCTTTAACGTGCGCTCCAAAAATAAAGGGGTAAGGTTCGAAGCTTCTGTCTAGTTTCCCTTTGATCGTAGCCTAAAGCAATCTAAGCATGAGTTAGTATAAAGGGAATGTTTAAAGTGTAATTATAATGCATATAGAACTGATAGCTGATCTCGTGTCTATCAAGCCGTTGTAAGTGAAACCATTATAAGGAACCATGAAGTCGATGCTAGTACAAAGGAAGAACCAAAGTAAGAAGGTCCAAAGACTGTAAGAGGATGGATGAGGTTACCACTAAGTAAGGCTTATAAGTATTTTTCAGGGCTTAGGTTGGAAAGGGTCCCAAGGCTGAGTGCATATTCTGAGTGTAAGAATGGCCCCAAGGAGTAATTTCCAAGGATGCGTACCAATTCAGTATGATAAAGTATAAAAAATAAAGCAATCAATTTCCTTTACCTTTTCCTTGACCTTCTAGCATCAGCTACCGGCATCGAGTAACTGCATCGCTACCTACTGTCATCGAGTGAATCAACACCCAGCATCCACTATTGGCTATGCTCAACTATAATGGATAAAAAGCCCTAAAATGGCCTAGTTATAAAAATAAAATCCAATTGAATTCCCCAATGAGAGTTTAACTCGTGGAGAAGGGCGAGGAACGACAGTAGTCATTTTCAGGGAAGCACTTACTAGGCAGCGAGGTCGTTCCTTAAAGGTGGGTGAACGAGGGTTAGATGACTCGCGGAAACTTCCGTTCAAAGAGAGCGTAGCGACCTCTCCCTCAGATGATAGAATAAGGGTAGAAAGAGATAGGGGATAAGAAGTAAGAGGTAGGATAATTAGTTAAAATTTAGTAAAAAAGTATACCTTCTTTCTCGATGGCTCACTCACTTATATTAGATAGAACCTATCTCCTATCGCGATTGGTTGCGGAACTTCATGGTGGTGTCTGTAGATTTATCCAAGCTTATATTTACCCTTACTCTATGGAATTCCTATTGGTCGAGCCTCCTCAATTGATTGACATCCTGCCACCCCCATATATGGTTCTTAACTTCCTAAAATGGCTGCAATAATAATCCAGTTATGTTATATGATGAGGTGGTGGGTGGAATTATATTATACCTCAGACCCATCCAAATTAAGTTGTTTGTTACAAAGACAAAATGAGAAATGAGGAAGGTTTAAAAAAAAAAACAGGTTCCACACAAAAAACAATAAAGACTGAGCTTATTGGGGTTCTTTGGAATAACTTTACTAGAATCACCTCATGAACTTACTGGACACGTATAACCTCCTTTATTTATTACTTTTATTTTTCCCAAGGTGTATATAAATGAGCAGCTTTCAACTTGCCTTGATTGATCTCTAAGTAGTTCCTAGCGAAAGTAAAAATGTGAAATGAAAAGGTTTTGGATATTTTCCAACCCAACCTAATCAAATGGGAAACTTAGTTCTCCTTCCTCTCAGCTATGGAAATTGGGAAAGGATCTAGGATCACACCTCATCAAATGGACTTAAACTTATCCATGTGAGCTAGCATAGCATCTTTCTATTTACCTATAGAGGTGGACCCGGCCGGAATTGACTTAATTTTAATAAATACCATTTTTTTTTACAGCTTTTAATTTAGTTATAATATGTCAAGGTTAAACGTCTACATGCGAGCTCTCGTAAAGAAGCTTCTTCATTCTTCACTAGAGCTCGGGAAGAAAGGAAGAGGGACAGACTAGTTTATTATGAATTGAACAGAATCTATGATATGCATGCATGGCTTATTCCTGTGGAGTAAACCCTATTGTGATTAGGCCCCTTCTTTCATCGTGGAAAAACCTGCCTGGGTTGATGTGGAATGAACCTGCACTAACAACTAACTCTTGTCAATGATTACGGTAATAAGAAGAGATCGGACTATAGGATTCTGTCTGTTTGAACCAACAATGATAGCCAACAGCATTGAGATCTACAGGTGTTTTTATTTACTTCCACCCCAGAGAAGACAGGTAGGTGTGGAAAAAACCAACCCCATACATACAGGCAAGTGCCAGTAGGTAGGAGCACCTATAATATTAGAGAAATATGTATAAGGATTGGACTACAGTAGATAGTAGGGTAAAGCCTTAGGTGGTAAACTATAGGTCTACTTACAATTTGAAACTATCCCCTTCCTTATTAAACTCAATGTAAAACTTCCCTCTTGGGACGGCCTCCTGGGATGGGGAAAAAAGGTCACGCATTATATATATGAATCATTACATCTTGTTAATGTGGGATTTAAACAATACTAAAAACATCCTGGGCACACACATGGAATTGAGAACAGGTAACGAACTTTCTTTGAACCACCACTTATAACATTAACTACTATACTTAGTAAAATGATTATGACTCCCGGCGAAAATAAACGAGAGGGAGGCGCTTGCACCACAGCAAAGCAATGACTAGCTGTTGGCTACTATGGGCTATGGCACTTCAACCTGGGATCGACTGGGTCAACTCTTTACCGTACCAGACAGGGGGTTAACCTCGCTCTCTTTATGGTCGCCTTACTCGAAAGCTGTTGTTGGAGGTTCCAAGGTAGTAGTAGAGCTAGTGGAATTATATCCGAGGAGCAAAGTAGATATGCAATATCATATTATCGGGGATGGGGAACAGTTCATGTCAAATGAACTGGGTGGTGGGAACTTTTGTAACACCTCTCCTGAGTAGGGTTAAATAAAATAAGTAACAAAACCTCCTATGATTTTTTAAGACCACAACAACTATATGCTTATGCTCCTCTATTATCTAGAGACCGGGTTCCTAACACAATGGGGTTACTTATTAACAATGTAATTAACATTGTACGAACTAGAGCAAACTTTTAGATCTGTGAGTAGTCGTTGAATTCCACCCAAGCCTTAATCTCAGCAAGTTGTAACCAAAATTTATGCAAGTGGAAAAAAGTATATTAAACTTCAGCAAGTAATTTATTTCTTATTTTGGGTACCTCGTTTTTTACCTTTTATCCTTCGTCCTAGTCATATGCACTTACAAGTAAAGATATTTCAATCTGGAATACCACCTTGCTTTGCTCCAACTTTCAAATGTGTATATGCTCGTTAAGTACACGGCTCCAACAACAATTATGTCTGTATTCAGGTTGATATGATTAACTGATCTGCTCCTTCCTCTAGGCTAAAGGTCCACGTAAAGATACAAGTAGAGAAACTTCTGTAAATGCCTTCCTATTTCAGTAAGTTGTGAAGGCCTGTTGAGCTAACTGTCCTTATTTATTGTGGTTTTTTCCGTAGCCTGGCCTAACCCTCACCAATATAAGCCAATAGGTGAAGGCGTTAAAGTGAAATGAGGACTCGGAGGGGGTGCTTCACCAAAAGTGGTGGAGGGCGATGGGCGAAGGCCATCTAGGGAGAGGATTGTTTACTGAAAGCTTAAAGTGTAGATGTTAATGAATCCTGGATCCCCCCTCCATATCTGTGGGAAGGATAGTAAGGCGGGGTAGATCTGAGTATTTAGGCGGGCCCCCTCTGGGTAGAATGGAGGTATCAAGGGCATAGGCTTAAGGATCTAGTGCTGAGTTTGAAAATGATAGTCCAAATAATGGATTATATACATGAATATTCCAAACACAATAAGTTAAGCACTTCCCACCTACCTCACTCAAATGACTGAGCTTTGGGCAGTCGCAGGTAATGCATGCCAGGGAGTAGTCGCTTGGGTAAATGAGTATTGGTTCAAAATACAAATAACCAATTTCCATCATCTATCCCCGCCGAACCTCAAGATTTGGGAACATAAGCACCTTTCATAGATAGTTGTCTCCCGGTAGATCTTTCGATTCGACAGGTGGATAGGCCTAGGTAAGATTCGATTGGGGTAGGTGATTGGGACAGAGACATAGGTCCGAGTGAAGGACATGGATGGATAGGTCCAAGTCAGAACAGGGATAGGTAGGACCGCTCAGATTGGGATTGTAACCAAGATAAGGGACTAAGACTAGATTGGCCATTATGAAGATCTTCCCAACCCCCCCGGGGGAATCGGTGTTACGACCAGTGAGTGCACTAAACGATTGAATCACTCACACATGCTAGTTGTTGAAGCCTTCGAATGAGTTTAACAAGGGCCCTACTAAAAAACCATAGCCGAGGAAGTTAGGTTTAGTTAGCTAGAGAGTATACAACTATCCTAATAACGCATTACCCTTGGAGGGATATCCCGATAACGAGTTCCATTCAAAGTTTTCTACTGCGAAGGACCATCCTTGTTTTTTATTGGCCGGTGCCCCTAGGAGTGGAAGTGTGCTTTTTTCCTGGGCAAGACAGTTGTTCCTCCTCCCCGATAGAGGGTGGCTAGGATGTTCTATCTGAATATATTACATATGTGATATTGGCCTTCAATAATATGCCGTAGCTTCCAAGGTGGGCCATAGCTTACTTTATTGAACTCTTGGGTTCAGAAGTTCTTGATGCATAATAACAATCCCTATTAAAATAGGAAAAATCTTACAAATTTACTTCCGCAGCTCTTCCTCCTTCCCATCCTCCCTCCCTGGCTTCGGCCTCCTCACTGCTTCGGCTCTTTCTTGCATTGCTCTCCCTCATTCTATCTGGATTTCATCTTCTATCAGGTTGTCATCCTTCGTACTATCTAGCTTGTCATCCTTTCAAGCCCCCCTTCCTATTCATCGAATCAATCATTCAATCTCAAAAGAGAAAGACTTCGCAATCCCAGGTGAATGAAGGCACGTTAGCGATTCATGCACCTACTCGATCTATCTAACTCTTAATCGCTGGCAGCTATAGCGATTGTCTTCTTTGGATGTCCTGTCCTTCCATGGGTGCATTGTCTCCCCTGCCCTATCTATCTTCATTCGCGCTGGGCGTCATATCTTGACCATCGCATGTGGCTATCCCTCTCATTAATTAATATAGATAGAGGGTGGTCTACAACCTCAGCTTCATCATCTTCTCTTTCTCCATCCTTCCAAGGTGGGCTACTGCCTGCTTGCCTTCTCACTGCTCTGCTCCGCTCCTTCCTCGGTGTCCCTAGTCCTTTTGCCTTTCATTCTCTCTTGTTAGCCTGCTTGGGGGGTGCTGCTCGTCCTTCTGGTCGGTTGTCCTCGTTCTCTTCCTTATTATCCTTGTGGCATTCATGGCATTCGTTCTGGTCGTCATATGGGTTCGACGGGAGAACCTGAGCAGAACAAGTAAGAAATAAAAGCGACAGAGCTACGTGTTGTTAAACCTAAATAGATTTCCAAAGCGAAGTGACTATTTACCCTGTGTGATGCGGAAGGAAGGGAACGGTTCAAGACGCGAATGAAGGAGCTCACTCACACTCAATTGGCTATCTCGGAAATCTATTTGTATTCTTGGCCGCTGTCCACGAGAGGGACGGTGAAGGCGAAGGTGGGGTACTCCGCCCTTGCCAACGCTAATCACCAACACCATAGCTATTGCCATCAAAACCACCATCGCCAATGCCATTTCCAAGGCCAATCAACATCAACATCGACCTCTACATGCACCGTGTAAACCTCATCATACCTCATGCAATCTGCATCAATTGTGTCACTCTACTTGTAACCAAATCTAACCTGCGTTGTGTCCTCATAATTGCATTGTGTCAACTAATATCATCTACATCAATCCTACATGCATTGTGTAACCTGCAACGTATACCCTCACCTGCCTCACCTCACTCACTCACTCACTACCTCCTGGGCATGGGTAATTTATAAAAGCACGTAGAACAACTCTTTCCTTTACTTTCCTGGTAACGTACTGTAGCTGGTCAGGCACGAACACCTACGAGAGATCATCAAGGAGATGAACCATAATATGGGCCATTAAAGCTTTGTTAGGGAGCGGCTGAGTGAGTGCCCGACGTGTCGAATATATATATATTCCTTGCTAAATACTGTGCGGGTAAAGAATAGACAGTCCCTTCCTCTGCGCCCCTCCTTGAACCTTTACTTTATTGTCCCCAGCCCTACTGGTTGTGTGTTGGAATCCAAGCCAACACAAGCTTTCCCGTATATATATTCCCGGGGGATACTGAGTTATTGTACGTGTACTTCTTGGCTCCTATAGTGTATAAGGTCTTGTTGGCACAGATTAGTCTGGAAGCAAGCCACATGTGCCTTGGCAGGAGGTGGGTGTCAGTCTGTCTAGGCCTGATGGACGAGTATCCAGGTGGGAGTGGGTTTTTTCAAATCTTAGTTTAGCTGAATCCTTTGTTATCCCATGGAAGTTTCTTTCTTGGTCGGTGGAAGGTAGCTGCTTTGGTGGTCCATAGTGCCGGAGATTCGTTAGCGGGTAAAAATAAGTGATCATTTGGTGGATACTATACTCATTGAATGATCAGGTTGGTTTAGTCAAACAACAAAGCTAGATGTTCATATTAAAATTCGATAAGTATATCAAAAGCAAATAAGGTTTAACATAATATTGAATGCTCAGATTATTTTCCTTTTCCCTTCCCAGTAAAAGATGCTTTTTTTTTTCAAGAAGAAAAAACCTGTCCTTGTTATTCAGATTGAATCAAAGGGCATCAATACAATCATCCACTACATCGTGGCCTCAATACATAACTGCCCACCCGAAGTTTCCCATCAGGAGGAAAGGCACATAAAACCAAAGAAAGACCCATCTGAAAACTATCTCATCATGTGATGAAGACTGTCTGTACTTTCACATCAATCAAGAGCCAATAAAACTCTGATCAGCGTTCTAAAGAGAAGCACTTTACTAGCTAATGACAACTGCATGGAAAGGGGAAACCCCATCAGAAATTGAATCGAAAATACAAGTAACCAGTGAGACCACAAGGAGAGGAAAAATCCTCTAAACAAGCTCAAAAGAGCTGAAAATAGTCTTTAACAACCAGGGGATTCTCAGCAAATACCATAATGCAGCCTTTCCCTTGGGGAAGTGAAAGTGCCTTTTTAGAAAGACGGTCAGCTATCTTGTTGTGCTCTCGATAAATGTGAGAGAAATACAGATCCTGGAAGCTAGAAGCTAGCTTTTTCATCTCCCTACACCAATGAACAAGTTCAGGTGGGGAGAGAGCACTCGATCCCTTCACCCAATTGATGATTACCTGAGAATCACCGTAAACGTGGGCTAAGGGGATCCTCATCATATGGGAGATGTGCAGGAGTTCCCAGAGGATGAGAAGCTCCGCCTTGGTATTAGTGCCATGTCCGACCCCCAATGAAAACTCCAAGAAGTGAGAGTCATTGAGGAAGATGCAAATGCCAGCACCAGCAATCTTGTTATTTGAAGCACCGTCAATAAAACCACAGGGAAAATACTTGACAGGTGGATTTTCGATTTGTCTGCTCCGACTTTTTTTGGAAACAGCCCCATGAAATGGAGCCTAAACAGTTGACAAAATTTGCTGGATAATGCCATGAATATTCCTTTTTTTCCCTTCAAAAACCGCCAGATTTCAAGCTTTCCATACAATCCATCTCATATTGAAGAGGAGCAGAAAGAGAGGCAAGCTCTTAGGAATCTTACCAACCCAGCCATTGAATATATCAGCTGAAGGTATGGATGAAATACAAACTTTAATGTGGAAATAGTCAATAATAAAATCTGCCACAGTTTTCCAAACCAAACAGTAGGAGAAAATATTATCTACAGATTCCTCATTAGACCAACAGAGGGGACAAATACCAAGTCCCAAAAACCCCCTTCGCTACAGGTTATCCCAAGTGAGAATACTATTATGAAGAATAAGCCAAATGAAGCATGAGATCTTGATCGGAAGGGCCGTATGCCATACAGGAGTACAAGCAACCACAGATACCGAGCGAGAGGAGGAAAAAAAGATACAGTCATAGGCCTCCCTGGCTGTAATAGAATCCCTGCTTTTATTAAAAGTCCAAACAAGTTTATCAGAGCTGTCAGATAGGCGAATGCCTGCAGCAGAGAGATCATAAATAAAATCATTCCAAATCGATGCAAAGGAGCCACCAAGATCAATATCTCTATCAGAGTACCAATAATGCTACGCATTTGGACAGGGGTTGTGAGCGTGTGACAATGAGCAGATATCTAAATCTTCCAGGTACGTTCTTAGTTCTTCCGGGAAAGATAAAGGAGCAACCGATCCCACTATCGGGTCAACCCCAGAATGATACTTTTTCCATTACCAACCTGCCATGATAGGTACATACCCATCCAAGGTAGAACCTGAAGGAAACCCCTCCAGAAAAGAGAAACATTACGTGTGCTGAAATATTTATCCCTGAGCCATTCAACAACCGTCTGACCCTTTAAGTATTGTTATTGAAGAACCTAGAACCAAAGACCCTTTGAATGGAGGAAATTCCAAAACACATTCAGTCGTAGAGCTTGGTTGAACCAGGAGAGATTTTTAATTCCCCAACCCCCAACTGATTTTGGCTGAGAAAGATCAATCCAGTTTGACAGATGATACTTGAATGATATGTCAGAGGTACCCCAAAGAAAGTGGAACATAGAACTCCTGAGCTTCTGGAGAATAGTACAAGGAAGAGGAGCTAATCCCATCCAATAAACCGGAATGCTAGATAGAACAGCATTGATAAGCACTAGTCTACCTCCGAGTGATAGGTATTTATAAGCCCAATGATTAATCCTCTTTTCAAGTTTTTGCAATAGCCAGTTCCAGTCGGCCACTCTATAACTCAAAGGCTTCAAGTGATAACCCAATTATGTTAAACCAGACTGTAAAGGAAGCATCTTATAGGGAAAAACAACCCTGAAATCATTAAGACTGCCATCATTAAAATTGTGATAAAGAATGCATGATTTGTCAGAATTAATCCTCATTCCTGATGCTTTACAAAAGGTATCAAGCAGGACCTCAAATGCCAACCAATCCTGGAGGGTGCCAGAGCCCATAAGTATGACATCATCCAGAAAGAGGAGGTGGGAAAGAGTAAGGGAAGGCGAGATCCTTATACCCATGATTAGACCATTGTTCCTGGCATCTTTAATGAGCAGGCTAAGACCCTCAATAAACAAGATGAAGATAAGGGGGGACAAAGGACAGCCTTGCCAGATTCCACGTGAGGCAGGAAAGAAACTGGAAGGAGTCCCATTAAACAAGACTGCAAAGTTTGCAGTAGAAATGCAACTCATAATCCAATTGACAGTGAGGAGGGGAACACCAATTTGAATTAAAACAAGTCTGATAAAAGTCCAGTCAACATGGTCAAAAGCCTTAGTGAGATCCAGCTTAAGAACAAAAGCACAGGAATTATTGATTTTTACTGAGTGAAGGACTTCCTGTACTATACCAATAGGCTCAATAATTTGGCGGTCTTTTAGGAATCCAAACTGCTCTTGAGAAATGCCCAAATCAAGAAAGGGTTTAAGTCTACCAGCGATGACTTTGGCAATAAGCTTATAAAGAAGATTACATAAGGAGATGGGTCAGAAGTCGGCAAAAGTACAGGGTTATCTTTTTTCGGGATAAGAGCAATAAAGGTGGAGTTCACGGAGGGGGGAATGTGTCCAGAACTCCTAGTTGAATCCACCATCTGAACTAAAGTGGGGCCTAGAAGGTCAAAAAAGTGAAGATAAAATTCCACCCGCCACCCATCTGGGCCTGGACTACGATCTTTTTTGAAAGACTTAAGGGAGGATTCTATCTCCTTCAAAGTTACCTGAGAAGTAAGGCATGAAGAGTGCTCAGAAAGGATCATCCTGGGGAAGTGAGAGATCACTTTGAGCTTCTGGTCAAGACAGGTAAGGCCCTCATCCTTAAAAATATTCTCAAATTATGATTTGCCAAGTTCCTTTAATGGGCCCTCATCTTCGATGACATTTCCCTCATCATCTTCCAATGACCAAATCATGTTTTGAGTCCTTCTACCAGAGGCAATCATATGAAAGAATTTTGTATTAGATTCCCCCTGTAATGCCCACTGAAGTCTGCTCTTGAGTTGCCAAGAGAGCTGATAATGATCCAGGATTCTCTGTCTTTCAGCACTAAGACGAGAAAGAAGAGCCATTTGTTCCTTAGAGAGAATGCCTTTGGTGAGAATGGACTCAATGGCCCGATCCAGATGAAGGGAGACCGATACAAGACTAGCAGACTTTTCCTTAAACCAACACTTAGAATCATTTTTGAGGATTCAAAGTGTCAAACAGAGATCCTCAATGCCAGAAAAATAGTTCACATTCGAGTTGTGAGACCACCACATGTGGAACCAGTCAATAAACTCAGAATTCTCCAACCACGATCGATTGAAATTAAAGGGGTAGTTAAAGGGACCTTTAGGAGAGTTCCACTCAAAAAGAATGGGAAAATGGTCGGAGATAAAGGAGCATTTAGTCTAGGTTCGGTAGGCCCCAAGAGAGGGAAGCAGGTCTTTTGAGATAAGAAACCGGTCAAGGCATTTACAGATGCCATCCTCACCAGCATGACCATTACACCATGTTGGGCCAGCCAAAGGAGGGGCTACATCCACGAGGCCAGCAGAATCAAAGAGTGCAAGAAAGTGCTCAGATTGATGGTCCAAAGAGGCCTTACTACCCAAAATCTTCGAGGGGTGGAGGGTGAGATTGAGATCTCCCACCAAAACCAGATTAGGAAGATTTAGAAGACCTCCACAAAGGGTCTTGTCCCAAAAGAAAACTCTATCTTTGTAGGGACCGTAGACATTCAAAATGTGAATAGGAATGGGAATACCACGAAAGGAGGCAAGAAGTAAGATGCCAGAAAAGGTGTGAAAAGCCCTGCATTTAACCTTAAGAGGGTTCCAGGCAGAGAGGAGGCCTCCTGAAAGACCCCGGGCGCTAATAGCACAGTATTCCCAGGAGGGCAAAATTTTTGAGAAGGATAGCAGGGCCATCACATCACTACACATAGTTTCCTGAAGGAGAATGAGGTCCGGATTAAAGGAGTGGATAAGGGAACGGAGACCAAGAGACTTGGGCCTGCCTCAAAGGCCACGGATATTGAGGGAGAGGATAATCATCAAGACAAGTCCAGTGGGGGAGAACTCGCTCTAAGACCCCAAGAAGAATGTTCATGGACAGCTTCCTGTAACCGAACTGAAATTCAAAAATACAGAGGAGAGCCTAGAGAAAGAACTCGTGGCTCCCTTTTCCCCTTAGGTTTTCTAATAGTAACGTTAGCAAATCTGATAGAGTTTAGTGGAAGGGTGGAAGAGGAGTTAGGGGTTGAGGCCTTGAAAATGGATAGGGATTTTTTGAGGGAAGGGTCTGAGAAAGAAGGGGAGGAGGTGGGGCTATGGTGAGGGGGAGCTGTGTTAGGAAGTGGGACCGATGGTGAAAAAGTATAAGGAGGAGGGGCCCGTAGAGGGGAGTTAGAAGGAGAAGGAATCGAAGGTGGAGGATGAGAAGAGAGGGGGGGGAATTCCACCAGAGAGTCTAGAGCCAGCGAACACGGAGGGTTTCTCTCAACAAGGGTGACTGGGGAACCCAACAAGGCAACAGGATTTGACAAAGGAGAATCCAGGGAAGAGGGGGCCTGTGCATGGACACCAGGTGAATGAAGATCCGATACTTTTTTATGGGACAAGATCAGGCTGTCAGCTGCCTCAAAAAAATATTCAGGAACATTTTCAACGCGGGGAGAGGAATCAATTAATGTACCTGAAAAATAATGATGCGAATCCAGTTGGCGAACCAAAGGCGAGGGTGACCAGAACATGCTGGCATCCGAGATACAGCCATCAGAGATCTTTTATGGGCAAGAGTGCCTGAGGTGGCCGACAGAGCGGCAGATACTGCAGTGAAAAGGCACATGAAGGTAATCAAGTCTTTGAATCAGCAGCCGCTCATCACATAGAAGCTCAACCTCCACAGGCAGGCCACAGGAGATATCCATCTCCACCAAGATCCGAGTTATCCGTTTATCATAAACTTGCAAGAAGTCATCATCCACAGAGACAAAACGACCAATAGTATTGCCAATACCCTCCAGGATGGATTTGCTCCATAGAGGAAACGGGAGTTGCGGAAGGAGAACCCAAAGGTGACGTTTGTTGATATTTTCTTTGAGGGGGTCGAAGTTTGTGTGCCATTGACCGAGCACCAAAGAACCCTTACCAACACGCCACATATGCTCCAATACCCTGGTGCAGTGTTTAGGGTCGAGAAAAATGAAAACAATCCATCCCCTGGAGAGAAGACTAATAGTCAGAACGTAGTCAAATAATGGCTTCCAGTTCTCCGAAGCCCACGAAACCCAAGAATGTTTATCCATCTTGCAGTACTCCAGACGCCCTATCAGGGCATGCGAACACAAAGTGGAGACATGATCAAGGAAAATACCATGCCCCAGGACATACCGGAACCGTTCTGCAGTGGCCTTAATGCGTTTTGATTTTCATTTCCGACGATATCGTGGCATATCCCCAGGGTCCGTCATCTCGATGAAGAACCAAGTCAGCCAGGAGCAAATTTCAACGGTAGAGGGAGATGGTGACAGAAGCAATACCCGAGGGGAACAAGAGAAAAGTCACAGACTAATACAAATAGTGGAGGTATAGGAAGACCGAACCCAATGACAGATGAGCAAACCATGATAACCCTCGTTAGAAAAAAACCAAGATGCAAATGTCAATGGCCAGCGTGACCGGAGGATTAGTGACGAAATCGTAACCCAAGGAAAAGAGAAGAGCCACAGACAAAAGACAAAGAGAGGGAGCCCCAAGTCAACCCAAAACCCTATAAAACCGGAGCAGAGGAACCCATGCAAAGGTGGTGGGTAAGACGTGAAAAAAACCACATCAAACCAAGGCCACGGCTGGAGCGATGCCCTTCCCACTTTTTTGTTAACGCTTGGTTGGTACTAGTCCCCCATTGAAGGGGAGGGACTCCAAGCCAAGCCGCAAAACCCCAGAACCACCGCCCTTTGCAGAAACCCCAACATGTAAGCAGAACAGATAACAAAACCCTACAAGGAAAAGGCCCAGCAAAGAAAATAGCAGAGAAAGTAAACAAAAGTGAGACCCTAAAAAATGGCCACACCAAAAAGCAAAGCCTACACAGGATCGAAGGCACAAAAAGAATCTCCACAAAGAAAAACCCATGATTAATAGTGATACCCCAAGAGCCGGGCGGGAAAGGGTACACCATAGCAGGGCGTGGAAGGGGATAGAATCAGCACAGCAATACAGGGAGTGCAGAAAGACGGAGAAACCCTCAGTCGCCATCCGAGAGCCATCGCTCAGCTGAGGATAAATTCAAATTAAAATAAATTTTATAACTTATAAAAAAAATAAAAGATGCTTTTTGTTCTTTATGCATATGCTTCGGAAGTTGGAGTGGAAGGTGGTAAATGTGTAACCACTGAGCCAAAGCTGCGAGGTTCATTTGATTCCCTAGTAATGTGCTTTGCTCTTACGTGTTATAAATATTGGATGCTATACCCGAACCTATAAGCTCATTTATGTTCTCCATGTAGGAGACAAACTAGGAGCACATTCCAGCAAATTCTAATGCATTGCTACTCCAGATAGGTGGAAACCTCTCTTGTATCCCATGAAAAGTGTGCTCCTGGATTGGGAGACTCCTCTATACAATCGTGGTTAGAAAACTCTACTTATTTGTTTTTTATCGCTTCTACGCAAAATGGATATTCAATTTATAAGAGTTTTAATTTTACTTGATTACATAGAAAGCCCTTAAAGGACAAACCATATTGAACCAACTCGCATATGCTTTTACCTTTGAATCCTCTTAGGAGGATGATTCCTAATCCAAGAAATCTGCTTTGACTAACGAGGCTCCTGTAGAGTCACCTTTAATTATAGTGGTAAGTACCTGATCCTATATTTTCATGATGTAAAGAAAAAATATAGGACTAGTAGTGGAGTCTTTCCACTATCACTTGACAAGGACACCTTGTACTTTACCGGATTTATTGAATCAAAAAAATGCCACTAAGTATGAAGCACTAATCCTGAGCCTATGTACTATAATAG
The DNA here is from genome assembly GCA_001517045.1 of Pseudotsuga menziesii. Taxonomy (NCBI): domain Eukaryota; kingdom Viridiplantae; phylum Streptophyta; class Pinopsida; order Pinales; family Pinaceae; genus Pseudotsuga; species Pseudotsuga menziesii. The sequence continues at coordinate 141,948 of LPNX010222272.1, read as the reverse complement.
GCTCATATTTTGCATCTATCCAAGATTTTGATAACTCCTTACTCAGAATTAAATCCTTAACTAGTCCAGGCTAAGGACAGCACTAGTACAAGCCATAACTAGTCCAAGCTAATTACCGGAAGTCTTTCCTACCAGAATGTCCCATTGCCTTCCCACCCCCAACAAATAAATAGTAAGAGGCATCTACTCTACCAAATCGTTACCTTTGCATAGCTGCTGGCTATACTAATATTGAAGTTACCGCTACTAATTGGTTAGATCGCCTATACTCAAAGGGATAGTAGAGAGAAGGGTACTTGTACTGTACTCTCCCTAGCGTACTTAGAAGAGACCATCTGTTAAGTAGGGGTAGTAAGTACTGTTTGGAGTAAGGGTTACAGAAGAGTAGAAACTATCTGTTAGAAGAGCCGTTATAATATATCCATCCAGTAGCTCTACCCAATAGTCCACGGGTTAGCTTAGGCCAGTCAGAAGAATGGGTTAGACATCGCATCCTTCCTGAGGCTCTCCTAACCTCCCGAGCAAACAGACCCCGTCACGAAGTAAAACCATAAAGACCCTGAAGCACAGGCAGTAGGCCAACATCTAACCTACACTCTTAGGCCCGGGCCCCCTAACCTTCACCCCTTTGCTTTTATGGCTGGTTTTTAGGCACTTACGTAAAGGTAAAAATCCATGCCCGAAAAAAAGGAAAAAGGTCTTTCTATTCCCTATTCTATTTCATTCGTTTTGTCTACGATCTATAGCGATCCGAGGCTAGCCCACCTATTCTATATGGATAGCTGGTCCAGCCAACCCTTATTTGTCAGCCGGCATCTCCTATCTATTCCTATCCATCTATTCGAGTTTATCCACCGCCCTGGGCATATCAAGAGAAAAAAAATCCTATAATTGTTTATCTTTGCTCCTTATTTAAATTGCTTACGCCCTTGCGCTTCTCGCCCCCCTCTATTCCTGGTAAGTCAAGCAGCTAAGGTTTCCTCTCTCTACAATAAAGTGTATTCGGTGACATAAACGCTAAGAACAGAGACGATTGGATTCGAACCAATACAAAGAAAGCAATCCAGCTTCTGTTTCCCTGACGTCCTCCTCATTATAGTGAAATCACAGTTACAAAACCTGACGTTATTAATTTAAAATGAAGGTTTATGGGTGAAAAGCTGCCATCCTCCTCTTTATAGTACAGACAAACTCAAAAGCATGCTACCTTTGCTTTTTGAATTTACCATCTCGATAGGTCCCTCTCTATCATATTGATACACCACCTTTGCTTACTTAATTTACCACCCCTTTTTCCCATAGGCCAGGTTCATAGAGAGGATTTTACCACAATCAGATGAAGTAGTTGCTTTCGATGAAGCCAAGGGAGATTAAAACAGTAACCTAGTACTTTAAATAACATAAGGTTCGCAAAGGATGGGATTGGATTAGGGGCTTTCCAACATAGCAAAGGATGGGATAACCCCAAAATATAGATTACGTAGCACTATACTATCCTAGCAGGGGAGAGATGAGCAACCCTCCTAGCAGAGGAGATGGAGGAGCCATACACCCTCTAGGGGAGATGGAAAAGCCACTATCTAACGTTTAGCAAGGGCATTAGTAAGTTGCTAACCAGTAAGTAGAAGGTAAAGTAGGAAGGTAGAGCCGTACAAGGGAATGGAGGTGTGGCAACTCTTCTCGGGTGAAAGGTAAGCCCCTAAAAAGCCATAAGAGTTTGAAAGAGTGGGTAAGAAGTCGCTCTTCTTCTAAAGCACAACACCAATGCTTACCAGCCATAGCTTATTATGGAGCGGTATCCTCTTTCCCTTCCTTACTGGTTCCCTTACGGCATACCGCCATAGATCCTTACCACATTGCTACGCGCCATTGCCCTTGCAACAAGATTTTCTACTTCTGCTTCTTCCTCCTCTGCTTTCCTTACTAAATTATAAGGAAGGTAAACCTAATCTTAAAGTGATGGAGTATATCGTAGTTCTCCCTTGCCCGATGTGGCTTCGTTATCCCAATGTGGCTTGGCTACTTTGTTAGCTTTGCTACTATGTTCTTTATTAACTTACCTGTTTCCCTCCTATCTATGAAGTCGTCAGTGTTATAGACTTCTATCACTAAGGTAAGGACCTTAATTTGCGCTAACCTATCTCCTACTGTGAGATTATCCCGAGACCTATCTCGCTAATTGGGCTGGTAAACTTTTCAATGATTAAAAGAGCTATTCCCCTCGTAAACTGCTCCGTAATGCAAATTATTTTCGGAGCAATTCCCTTCCTAAACTCCTCTGAATAACCTCCGAAAGCTTTGGATATGGGATTAGCTAATTTCATTTTAAAATTAATTAGCTGTATAGACAAGGAAGCAGGGAAGCTTCAAACTAAAGCTGCATAGCCACTAAAAGCGTGTTGGAAGCGGTTGTTAAAGCGGTTGTTACCCTGCTACTTGATCTTATATGTTGGATGGCTACTTGATCTTATATGTTGGATGTTAAAGTGGTTGTTACTACTTGTTACGGGTTTTATACTTGCCCCTCAGTTCCAGACTACAACCCCATTGGAACTTGGATGGTTTCGGAGTATCGATTATATAAATCACTTGGATGGTTTCAGACTACAACCCCAAATGAATCACTTCCTTTTTCCCCCTTTTAGGCTTCGCTCAAATAGACCCTTAGATCTTTCCTGATACTTGAGACCTTGCTGCTGATCCCACCTACTGCTTGACCGCATGCCTTATTGATAAGATTGTCCGCCTGATATCGACCTTTTGACCTTATTTACTCTGTTATCGCCTGACTTCTTTGACCTGACCTAAGACCTTCGAAAATAATACCTGCCTTCATCGACCTTGCAACCGAACCAGAGATCTGATATCGAACTCTTGAGTTCGCATAAGTTGAATCTCTGGATCGCCATGGAGAAGTTGGAACTTGTCTAGTCCCAGTCCAAGACGTCAATAGATGATGATCTCAGCATATAGATGTGTTAATATATGATTCCATATCTTAGTGGTCTCCCTAATTAAACTAGCTCTACGTTGTAACCAGGTCTCCCTTTTTCATGGGAAATGTCCATTGAATTGGATCTAGTTTGTTTGGTCAGGGATATTTCAATTTCGCTCATTTGGCGCTGGACATGAGAGGCGGGTTGAACAAATCGCATAGATAAGTTGGTTTAACTTGTTGTTTCCCAGAGGCCATATGATCGGGCTGCTAGTTTATGTTCTCTCTGGTGGAGATCCACTACTAAGAAGGCCAGATGCTTATGCTAGAGCTGGGCGACTCGGATACTCCGTGTGGTTATTGGTGTAAAGGCTCAACCTAGCCCCTCCTTCTATTTGACTGGAATCTCTATTCCTTTAATAATGACTATAGCCCATCCCTCCCTGTGTGTTCGTGGCTCTGGTAATATTATACTATTTGCTCGGGTGGGCGAGTGGGAGGTTGTTCCCTGACCCAAGTAAGCAAATGTTTTTTGTAATATTCTTCTAAGAGCTTCAGCGAACTATTCTACGCCTTGGCTATTAACTAGACCAACAACTTATTATTATATTATGATGTTTACAAGGATAAACCACACCAGGTGGATGCCAGAGCTAGGCTCATAGACTCCGCTTACTCTACTTGTTATGGTGCATTTAATATACAATATAGGGCTTTAACACTCCATAACTAGCCCAATTGGTTTATATACGATGGATGTTGGCATAGAGAAGTTGTCATGGCCATGAATTGAAACTACAAGCTGCATACTAGAGCAAGTCCATACCGGAAGGTGCTTATGATGCCAGCCAAAGAACTAGGCCATGCCCATTCAATACATATGGTCTCTTCACGTGGTTCATATATTATTCTATCCATACATTTCACTTTATCACCACATATCTAGTCTTTATATACCATCATATCTAAGTTGAACTTGGTAGAACAATGTAGTTAATATACAATATCACATCGATACGTTCTACTTGCTCCATAGTGAAAAGCGAACAATGCATGCCATTAAGTCTGTAGGAGACCACAATTTGGATATCGATGTAAGAACTAGTTTTTGTACCGGCCTGGGTCAGCCTAGCTAGTAGCCTTGTCATCTAGCCTTGGGAATATAGTTATTTAATGATGCATGAATAGATAAGTTGTTCCTATAGGTAATAATTAAATCTAATCCAAACAATCAATAAAATAAAGGCATTGTCTTGCGATGCCATAGATAAGTTTACTACTAGTTTTCTCCTGTGCGAACCTGAATGAACCTGAACTCAATCTAGATAGGGGAGTGCCATATCATATACTGCATGCATATTTTACTGTTGTAGCTCGTGCAAGTGCAGCATAAGCTAGGCCCTTGTTTAAATAGGCTTGTCTCCTAGGTTCATATACAAGCAGGGCATATATATATGTTGTAACCTGGACTACTCGATGATAGAGTTTGTTGTTCCGAATTGAAAACAACACAACATGAGCATAAGCCAAATTGAACTAATTCTTGAAAACCAATGCATCCCCCAGTTTTTTTTGTAAACAACATATAATACAAAATTTTTAATAAATGATATTGCCATAGAGAATATAACTTTCTTGTAAAGATAGTTCTCTAGCAGACCAACCAACCAGCAGGACAAGGCGAGGTATGAATCAAGAGCTCCCCCTCTATACAGCTATGAATACGAGCTGAAGCAGCAACCCGTATGATGAGGTTGTAAGTAATCCCGTGGTCCATTAAACTACGAGACCCGCTACCATAGAGAATCTTAACTTAAATTGTTATTAGTATAATCATAATCTGATTATATGATGGAAAATAATCACATGGTAAACAGAATAAATTGCAATTTCGTTTCATTCCTTATCAGAGACCAATAACTTCTGACTTACCTTCCCCCGCCAAAAAACTATACTTCCCTCCCCATTTCCCCTCCCCTTCATATAGTTTAATTGAAATTAAAAGGCCTTTCATGGGCGCTCAAAACCATGCCATGAAGTAACATAACATATTACTTATACACGTTATTAATTGGTGGGGGAAACCAACTTTGAAAGGAGAGGGAGAGGACTTTATATTTATGCGCTCGACCTACTGATAACACCATGGGAGAGGGATTATTAGGTAGAAGGTCGAGGACATTTACATTTTTCCTTATGGAATATATATTTATTTCCCGTGATCCACTTCCTAATCATAACTATCTTCATATATAGAGCGCTTTTAGTTCAGTTCAGTAGAACGTAGGTCTCCAAAACCTGATTTCGTGAGTTTAAATCCTACATAGCGCTAAGAACTATAGTTCATTTTATTTATTCCTTCACATAAAAAATTCGATAAGTAGGAAGGCTGACTCCCCTTCCTTACCTTTGAAGCGCCCATGATTCCCCACTTTAGAGTAGTAATATTGCTGGATCAGGGACTATCAGGGCCTCCCTGTGGTCTCATTCTCGCTCTGGGAGTGGTATTATACTCCTCACATCATACGGCTGGTGAAAGTATATTAACTATATATCTATAAAAAAGGCATATTTATGGCACCTAGGTTGTCTGCTTCATCCGTATATCGCAAGAATCACCTGGAGTGACCATGCTGGCAGAGTAATTCCTGCTGGTGTATGTATAAGTACGAACTCTTTAAGAGAGGTATAAGCTCTCTGCAAGACACCTAGGTGGTGGATGGGGATGCCACCTGCCCTTATCTATTCTAGACCTCTTTTCTCTGAACCCGGCGTCGTCTTTTTTCAGATAAAAGATCACTGTATGAACACTTTTAGGGAGGGGGGGTTAAACATTCACAAGCCTTAAGGTAGAAGCCAAGAGCCTGTAACCAAGGGACTGTTTCACCTTGAACCTTTAACCTTCAGCCTTAAGCCAAGCCTTTCAAATTTTGCCAGAAGACATTCACCAATCAATAGAATCCTTCAACCTTTTGCCACCCCCCAACCACTTATGCCTCACCAAGTGCAACAAAAAAAGGAAGACATTTGCCAAGTTAAACAAGCCTCACCTACGATATACTTACTTACGGCGTGGTGGGAAATCTACAATTTGAGGAGCAGAGGATGAATGATTAGGTTCCAAACAAACAAGATTGGTTTTCTTTATTTGGATTTATAGCCAGTATCTTCTTAGAGCGAAAGAAGGAGCCCACATAGTAAAGCGGAAATAATCCCGACGGGTGAAGGGGACAGACAGACTTCCCAGGATGGGAAGGGATGGCGTTGATTGAATGATTGAAGAAGATGGATGAATGAGGATTTACACAAGAGAATAAACCACCTATTGATTCCATAGATGCCAGTAGTACCAAGAGACCGCCGATCGATACAACCCATCTAGGGAAACAGGCAAGGTTCACGTTTCCAACACTGCAAGGATGTTAATGCACCGATGAGTGATTGATCTGAGTTATTTTATTTATTGCCAGACTTCTGCGGGGGAGGGGGTAACTATTATATCCTCTCGTGTATCGTGTGATGGGTAACTCTCTTTCATAAGTCGATAAGTTATTTCCTTCTATCATCTGGTGGTAACTTGTTAGACTAAATTATATTGTATGGTGACAACTTGATGTCCATCATCTATCATACAACCCTGGCCCACCTGAAAATGAAAAAAGCAGGTGCAACAACGAGAATAAGGGGAACAACAGGCCATAAGGACGAGCACCGTCCCCAGGCAAGTAATAAAGATAGAGTACGTGCAAACGACCATGAACGAAACAAGGGAGGGATATGGAGCAGCGAGAAGGCAAGAAAGCTAATGCCAACTAGGAAGGAAGGAGAAAGAGAAGAGGATGAAGCTGAGGCTGAGGCTGCAGTGCCCCCCCCCCCCACTGAATGCAAGGGAGAGAGCTGCTATGTTAAAAAGGAAGGAATGACGCCCAGAGCGAACAATAATCGAAGCTAATCACACACAATTACAACCAACGTAAACAAGCAAGATAAGAATAGTATGCCTTATCAACTTTTCATTTTATTTAAAGCATTGAGTTTCGAGCTTCATAATACTCATAAGGATATATTCATAGCAAATGGACAGAATAAACAAATCCATAGTTAGATACCTAAGTCTTGCGGATTTTGGATACGAGTAAATTATTGAAAGCTGCAAAATGGATAGGATCTCTATTTCCCCCTTGGTTTTTGTTTTCCGGATCAACCCATAACAATGCCTCTTTATATAAAAACTCATTATATATATATGTTAAAAAAACACTTACATCTATCAATTAGGTCTCACACATAAATCCTACTAGTTTCACCTTATTAATTATTCCTAATAATCCTTGATTCATTACCACGCGACAACTTCCTTCACGCAACAGCTCCCGCGGCGACACACAAAGAATTACCTTATAACCTTTTTATTTCCCTATTAATTTATCCTTATCCCGGTTAACTACTGAACTATGGGCTGATAATCTTTCAACCGTACTTCGTGCTGCTCATGGAATGGATACCTCTTTAAAAGGCAGTGAATGATCTGTTGTCTTTACCCCGTTACCTTAACCCCTACTACTAGATGGTTGAACACCTTTTATTTAGCCATTAAGGTGCTAAGATGAGGTGTTTTGTTTACCCGCATTTGTGTAGTAAGTAACTTCCTAAACCTGGTTGTTGGGCTGTTCAGTCATCCCTCCTAAGCGAGTATCCGGGCCGGTAAACCTTCACATTATATATTCTCTATCTGGCTAGCTGGATAGGCAGGAAAGCCTTTTTTGCCATAGTTGTTATTCTCGTGATGATTGGTTCAAGTGACAAGCTTAGGAACTTATTTTCTCTTTACAATACTACTTAGATGTTTATGTGAGCGAAGTATGACAATGGGATTCCCCCCCCCCCCTTATCTTAGGGGATTGCTCAATAAAGGCCTTATTTTCCATTTATTTCCTCATATTTACGGGGAATTCCCTAGGGGATTTACTATATAAATCCGTCCAAACCATATCTTAGGAAGGAAGGAAGGATGGTTTGGTCCTAACCTTTTCCTTACTAACCCTTCTGTTTGTCCTCGGCCTAGCTTGGATGACCTGAGCCTAGCTGCTTATCGGCCTAAAACTTTACCTTTAGGATTTTATACGAGGCTTTACCTTCACCTTGACTGAGACTTAGGGGCGATTGGTTAGTCTACCGCAACTCCTTTCCTCTCGGAAAATTGAAATAGAACTATTAAACACGCTTATATGGCCCTTCGGCCCGATAAAAACTTCCCCGTGAACGTGAATTAGCACTTCGGTCCAATAGATCTATCCCCAAGCCGAAGGCATGGAATTCAGTCTATGCTTTCTTCCCACCCTTTATTCCCGGAATATCCCTTGCTTTCTTCCCGTAACTATTTTGCATGGGTTTTATTGGACAACTTCCGCTTCTGTTTATACCATTTGGATGGAACAACATTTGGTTAGCGCTCAAAGGTTTCAGGCACAGGTTGGGATAGACGAGGTTCACTTATTTATACTAATTGGTTTTACTTATTGGCTGAGAACTATACTATGAGGACAGATGGGATTATCCCAATTGCTTTGGTTCAGTCACTGACTGATTAGAGACGTCAGGATGCTGACCATCCCGCTTAGTAGGTTTATCAGCCCAGGAACAAGCATGAGTAACGGGTGAAATATTATCAGCCCACCAACCATCTTATGAATAACTCGTGGCCTCCCCAACCCAAGCAGGAAAGAAGAATCACTATCTCAGGGACTAAATAGAGGCTTTTCAGTAACTAGAGAGACCGGTTCATTATTACATATATCAAATAATGACTGGAATAAATGGACTTTTCAATAAGTCCTGAATGTAAGTCAGTCCTGAGTGATTGATCAATTGAGAATTTGGTGTGTTCTTAGGCAGGTGAAATGCCTTATGTATAGGAAATAATGCATCGGATGGATTCCCGAGCATTGAGAGGGAAGGACGCTTCCAAAGAAGCGCTCTTTGAGGGTATGAAATAATATAGAAGAGATCAGGGGATAATCTTCTTGCTGCGGTAAAGGAAGGGAAAACTTATCATTTTTTGACCGCCTTCTCTGTGATATTAATTTCAGTGAATCGGAGGTGTTTTAATTAGGATCGCTTGAACGTGATCAAGGGGGACCACCCTCATCTTGCGTTATAAATATAATCCTTCACACGCATTTCCTGCTGGCCCTACCTATAAATCTGGCTGGAATAATTTATATCATTATTACATATGGGGCTTCTGCGTTCAGTCGATCTACGCAGAGTTAATCGTTCTGAACCCCTGAAAGAACCCGATGGGTACATGACATTCGAGGGGAATCAATAATATAGAAGAGATCAGGTAATAACCTTACCTAAAGGCCTAATTATTTATTGGATGGGAGGGCCATTTTGAACTACCAGTGCTAAAGAATAATAACATCTATAAAGAATGACAGGAATAACTTAGTGATCGAACAATCCCACCGATCCAGTGGGGTTTTCTATTGACCCGCGGGTGTTGAGAGACACCTTATTCCTGCTTTTAATTCCATCAACCAATTATCAACCGAGAATATACCCATAAAATAGACTTCGTCCCATTCGATCGACGACATATTCCTATCACCAACTCTCCCCTATCAGACGACCTATCTACTACTCCTTCGCCCCATCACTTGTCCATCTTGGTAATCAGCTGGTTAGTTATATCCCCACAATTTGAACAAGGCTTTTTATACAGGGCTCCTTCCCCGATGCGGGAAAGCGGCTTTGTGGGAATGAAGCAGCTTTCTTACATAGTAGTCCAACTCTTGAGACACTTGCATTGGGTGACCCACCTCCATAAGCTGGCATCAACAAAACCAAAAGGTGCTACCAGCTATAGGAGACCACCCTTAGTGCCTCACTATCGTAACATGTGGACAAACACCCTCTCCCTAAAGGGAGAGCGGCTTTACGCTCCTCTCAAGCATTATTGAATGCATTTAATTTAGTGCAAATAAATGGTTATAGATTCTATCTCTATTTGTATACCACTGGGAATGGGCCTGCCCATGCTCAGCTCTATTGTTGTAGACCCCCACCCTATAGAGTATATTGGCTGCGTAGCTAATTGGCTAAGGGGATTCACCTCACATATACAAATTAAACGTAGATATCGGGTAGCTATCTTATCCTTCCTATAAGCTATTAAAGAGGGAAAGGGTGGAAAGGCATCTCCCAGAGAGAACTTAAGTAAATTGCATTCTGACTTAATAAGAATATTTTGTCCTGTTTCCATGGACATATCAAAAGGATGTTTGACTAAGGCAAAAATCCCAATGGATAAGGTTTGAAAAGAAATATCTGTCCCAACCAACAAAACAAACATGGATTTTATTCAACGGGTTGTTTATTTAGGGAATAATGGGTGCTAAGGATCACCTATTTCAATTTTATAAAGTCTCAATCGACGACATCCTGCTACCCCTACCCTCCCAGATATAGTTCTTAACTTCTTGAAATGGAATTCTTACGAATTTCAATCAAAGTAATAAGTTACAGGTGAGAGTAAAAAGTAAAGGCTCCTGGTTACAGGCTAAAGGCTTATTTTTGCAGAAGGTTCCAAAAGAGACAATAATACATTGGAACCCACCTTACATTGAATGCATCAACACTAGGAGCAACACCCAGGCATTGCTTCCTCCTCCTGGGTTCAAGTACTGAATGGAGTAGCAGCATTGAGTGATCGCCATCATACTATAGAGTAAAAGCTGTTATCGGTACCTTCTATCAATAACCACTTCATTCCTTATTTTGACTACCTATATTTCTGGTACTAATCGGCGGCTATTAATGACCTCCTTACAAACGCCAAAGAATGAAATAACTCCGTTTCGTACTTCAGTTTTTCATCTTTAGGTTGGTTATCCCTTACTCAATCCGGTCTTCCCGCGGCCTACCTATTCCTTTCGAGCTCCTCATGAACCAGAGTCCTTTGCTACCCATGATCTATTGCTGGATGGCATCGGGCTGGTCATCTGACTTATTGATTTATTGATTAGACCCGCGTGTCCTAACAGTTTGAACCCAGCAGCCATGTTTGGAGAGCACAGACATCCTCTTTTAGTTATAACCCCTATCAACCAACTCCTCCCCTTTTTACCCAGACCTTACAGCAAATTACCTTTTTACTTTATGTTGGTTGGCTCATTAGTGGATGGACAAGGATTTTAAAGACTTACCTTTTTTAGGTTCAGGTCTAAAAACAGACTAAAGGTACCACACACAATAAAGCCCCTGATTTGAGGGACTAAATAATGGTTTAGCCTACTTGATGAATGGCAGTTGGATAGCTGTGTTGGCTCGTCAAAACTGTCTCTTCTTGGAATTGAGTACAAGCCATTGGTTGGATATGTTTAAAATAGCAGTTTAGAAGGTTTATCAAATTAACGTACCGGCATTTCTTTTACATCTTGCTTGAGAGCATTGCATGGCTGGTCGTCTATTGCTTTATTCGCAATAGGATCAACATTGATTGGGGGACCGGTTTATGAAGGTGGAAGGAATTATTAGAGCATTTTAAGGTTATTCCTTCCAATAAGTAAGGGGGGCAGTAGTTCTAGACTTAGACAATATAATTAGCTTCCCTCTTATAAGGTAAATTGAGCGTGCTTCTATTCCGCATTGTCAAGCTTCAATAAAAGGAATAGTTCCGGTCGATCCAAAAAGCCATCCCTATAACCAACCATCGAACCACTCGACAAAAATGGTTGAGGGATGCCATCGGATTTGGACGCGTGATCAGACGCTAGGAGATCGAGATACAAACCCGCTCGACAAAAGTGGTTGAGGATATGAGCCGCTCCCAAAGTAGTGTAGTGGGGGAAGTTTTGTAATATTATTTCAAAGTGAACATGGTGTCTTGGCCGAATCTGTAGGCAATAAAACGAGAACATTCTGGATAGGCCTAAAACTAGACCTCCTTTCTTTCCCGAGCACAACTAAATGCCCTAGCATGATTGAACCCCCACCCATGATGTCTCTATACTGTTGGTTGAAGATCCTAAATGGGTGCATTGTAAGTAACACCTCAATCAAATGGAGTACTACCTCCTGTTTGTTTGTTAGGTTCTAATTCGAGGTTGTATGGTCGATGTATAGTGTGTTATTTGTAGCTCTAGGTTAGGGCTGTGTTACCGTCACTTTATTTATATATAAAGTTTCTAAAAAGCCGAAATCCGTTAATAAAAAATGCATTTGAGTGGTCCGGATGACTCTCAACACTACTGTGAGCACCTAAAAGGTGGATTTATGCAAAAGCAAATATTTACTTATAAAGTTTTTATAATATGTTGACCCTAAATTCTTTCCTTTCCCGATCAATCCATTGCTAAATATAGTGAATGTTGTTGTCCAGCCTGCCATCAAAGAATCTGTCCTTCTTGCATCTGAATTATCCCACCAAAGCATAGTATTCCTTCCCAGCCAAAGAAATAAACCTGGGAAGTATGTAGAAACTTAATGAGATGCCAAAATAGGTTAAGAATAAATTAATTTTATTCCCCACGATGACCCAAACCTATCGGCCCTGCTAAGGATGCTAATTTATGAGCCAAAAAGGTTGAATGAGGTGGTTTGGTAAGATCTGTTCCACCCGGAGTGCCTGCTCCCAATGGTGGCGTTTAAGTAGCAATAAGCGGAATAACTTTAATAAGTCCCCTTCCTTTAGGTGCGTTAACTTGGTTGCATTATCTATTTGATAATACACCAACCACTGGGCTCAGTTTCAGAAAACAGGTGCATTGTAAGTAATGCATCCACATTGTTCTGTAACCATTAATGTAAGCTCTGACTGGCATTTCCTTCCTATCCTGGGATTGAAACAAGGCTATGGGATATGCTGGGCTATCATAGGTAACGTCCTTAAACAGCCATGTTCATAAATACGAAAATAAGCGCCCCGAGATTATGCCTCATACCCCCGGCGATTTTATTAATAAAAAACATGGGATTACGCTGTTTTTGAAATATGTTGTAAGCCAAAATGTTTTATTTGCGTAGATCTGGGTAGGTAATTGATTTAGAACTAAATCAATCCAGCAGCATCCCACCCGCCATCCAGCCAATTATTCCTCGAGCCGTGATGATTTCTATCCATAAATCCAGCGAGCAGCATAAGTGTAAGAATCATATCAGTATTGGTGACCCACCCACCTCACTCAAACACTCAGTATGATTTATTTGACACTTTCTATGGTGAACAGAAAGCATATGCCAAGGGGGTAAGGAAAGATAAGGCAAGGATCACGCAGAGGGCCTAGATAAGAAGGATCGGTCATAAGTAAAGGGTAGGTCTATAAGAGTTTGCAGGAAAGGGTAGGAAGGCAGCAAGGTTCGTTAATAGGTCAGGGGGAAGTTCAAAGGCTATTCCCATGGCATAGGAAGCATAGTTTCAGGTCCCAAGGCATAGGTAGGTGCACTTGAACCAAAAGCATAACCTACAGCATATCTAGTACTATAAGCATATGTAGCTGGAACAAAGTTAGCATATAACCCCCCAGATGAAGAATCTTATGTTCATGATCCATCAATAGATCCTGCAGAGACAAAAAGGCTATGGCTACACTAGTAAGTGGATTCTTTATGGGATGGCGTAGTGGCCCAGCATGAGGGTCGTAGGGTAGCAGCACCTCCTGATACTAGCACAGGGATTTGAGCAAGAAGGATTAGTGAGGCCGTGTAGGCTCAAATAGAGGACTTACTGGATAGCCTTTGTGGTTGTGCTGTGCAGTAGAGTGGCTGTGAGAGTATCCCGAGGTGATGCCATGCAAGACATGTTGAGGAACGCAGTGATTATAGATCCGAGGAGATGGGTGGATGACCTAAGTATGATACTAACCCTAAATGAATGCACACACTGCACTATCTATTAGGAGTTGGACTAACCAGCTAAGTTTTCTTTTATTAAAGAGTCTAAAAAATTGGAGAGTACATCCAGATAGTGCCAAGGGTTAGGTTGCAACCTTGTAGGGATAGGTAGCTACACTACAATTATATATAGTACATTAGTGGTGGACAGACAGGCTGTGGTGAGACCGAGTGATCCCACATAGATAGCAGCTACTACTATAGAGAGAGATGCCTAGATTGCTACTTGAAAGGCATAGCTTGCCTAGTCATAGGACATGATTCATACTCTAGAGGAGTTCCCCCTTTGCTTACTTAAATTATATCTTTTGGGTACCATGTATCTATCATCTATTTTTCTGGTCGAGCCTTGCTGATACGATTCAGGAATTAGAACCCACAGGAATATACCTGCCTGCCTTTCATTTAATGCTTACTTTTCTAGTTACCCACCGTACTACCTAGACGTTTTATCCCTAGACCATGAATGCACTTAGTGAGTGTCGGGAATGCTATGATCGCTTCTATTAATACTCTTACTATTGCATTCAACCTAGGACCATGGCATGGAGTTAGCCCTAACCCAGTGATGCATGTCATGAAAACTAAAGTAGGCAGGCATGGCATGTTATCCCTTTAAAACCCTACACTTTTTGTTACCAACTCTTTATCTGCTAGAACTAGACATCCCTCACCTTTCTTTATTTATACCTTAGGAGGGACAACTAGAGAAGAGACCGGGATGGGACCGGATCAACCTTATCCTTACTTGATAACTCCCTTCACCCGAGTCCTTGGAATGCTGCCCAACCTATTGATTAAAGAAACACCTTCGTACATCGGCATGGATAAGGTGCGCTTTACTCCTTTCCACCATTGGACTTCAAGTAACAAGGCCTACGTACTTAGATACAGGTAGAAGCCGAACGACACCGAAAAAAAGAGAGTTTCATAGATATCCTCCAGTGCGTTTTCTATTGAGCGAAATACTATTTTATTAACTGGAGAAGCAAGGGTGAGCAGCCTTCTATCCACGGACCGGGGTTTCGGTATCCACACTTACCTCATCGAAGTGAACCTGAAGGTACCTTTTATTAATGCACTATAGATATCCATCAAAGCCATTTTTTACATTCCTGAGATGGTCTCGCTACTCATGCATGAATTGATCGATTGGAACCAATATTTTGTAAAAACACAAATATGTAATTCCACGATGCATTCTTCGCATTGGGAACGTATCTATTATTTTTATCTATCCAGAAAAACACGTTTTAATTCCTGTAAAATGGCCGATGAGATGGTTCTCTACCAAAATAGGACATCGTAGTGGTATGACCAGTACAAAGCTTTAACTTGCGTTTTTATCCGAGTCAAACTGTGTTTTATAGCGTCACCTCTGATCGATCAAACGCAACCTTTAGTGGTGCCTCTACCTCTGCTTGAGCTACCTTATCCCCGCTCTTTCCTATGCCTTTGCCTATGAGAGAGGCCTTGACTAACGATAAGAGGTCTTGACACAATACACCATTTGAGGTTACACTACGAGATGGGACAATCAGGTTAGTTAGGACGTTTGTGAGTGAGTTTTTACGTGATGCCGTGGTTATGAGTCCGTGGGAGATCCAGCGGGGTTAATTCCAGCATGAGTCCTGGGAAATCGTTTTACACTTGCCGCTTGATTACTCGGAAATCTTTTTTACACATACAACATGAGGACTTGGAATTCGTTCGTACACTTGCTGCCTTGAGTCCGTTGAGTTAGTCAGTCGAGTTACACATTAAAACTTTCACTATTAGCCATATACCTACACACACAGCAGAGGTTATATATATATATGCGTTGATTACTAGTTCTCTCATAATATATTCTATTTATTCCGTCTATAGTACAGGCGCCCAGGCACGTTCATTCCGTTCAATATGCTTTCTACTACCCCTTTCATTCATACCCTTTCTTTTCCCCTTTATTACCTTTTTCTTAATAACGATACGCTACAAGGGTTACCACAATGAGGTGGTGTTTTCAAGGTTGTGTTACCAATGGAGGTAGATATGGTTACAATAAAAAGGTATGTTGATGCAATTAGGGAGGGATGTTCTCACCACGAGATGTTTTGATGCAGGTATTCTTCCCCAATTCAGGTAGGCTTCTTATAAAAAGGTATGTTACCCAATATGGTATGTTACAATTTAGATATTTTTGACCAATCGGGTATGTTTATGATCAGGTATCTTACCGATAAGGGGCGTGTTTCCAATTAGGTCTGCTTACCCATTGAGGTTTTACCAAGGCATGGCCACTTCGATGTTGATTCCAGTTGGCATTGGCAATAGCAATTGCGAGGACCTATTAACAATAGCAATAGCATTGAAAATGGAAAATACAAATGTTACATTCTCTTTTACCCTGCCCTGGATGCTTTACGTTCTTTACAATTACCCCAGTTAACCAGGACTTACACTTCGACACTTACTTCCCCCTTCCTTTTTAACATGCCCCGAAAGCTCTAACAATTAACCCACTTAATAAGGATATTCACTTCGATCCTTCCCCTTGAGGCTCTATCCGATTACCCCAGTTAAACAGGACAGACACTTCGCCCCTTGATGTGGGAACCCACCCAGGAAGCTTTCTCTATCCAATTACACCTGTTAAACATGACATACGCTTGCTTTTTACCCTCGACCCTTCATATGTTTACAAGCTCCCCATAGCCGCGGAACACTTTTATGCCTTTCCCTAGAGATACCCAGGGCCACGTATGAAACATGGTTCCTACACATAACAGGGGAAAGGGAATTATACATCCCAGACTATGACAAATAGAAACACATGGAGGGTAGGGGTACACGATGCATGTTGATTACACCCCATGACGTAGGGCCAATTAGGTATCGCCCGATGATGTTTGCTTACCGATAGAGCTTTACAATTGAGGTTACACTATGGGACAATCTATATTTCTATTCTTAGTGGAAATAGGAACATAGGGACATCTATTATTCTTATTTCTAAGAAGGGAATATACTAGGGAATAGAAAATATATCTCTATCTATAGATTTATTATTATTTGGAAAAAGAAAATGTATAATATCATATATAATGCAACCAAGTTACCGCAACTAAAGGGCCTTATTCAAGTTGATCCGCTTATGCCATCTTCAGCACCAACGTTGGGGGCAGGAACAAATCTTGTTGCACCAACTTACTTGATTTCATCTAATGGCCCAATACGAGGTGACATCTGCTGATAAGGCGGCCCTACTCCATACTCCCAAGCTCACCTAGGCTACTACGGCTTTGATCCCTTATACTCGGAAAGGATTAATGGTTCGGAACAACTTAATAAATATAATGCATTACCTACTAGGTACCTCAATTTTATGGATTCTTTATTACTTACTATGCACCTGGAGAATAAGTTGCTGAGCCAATTGTTGTATAATAACATATATAATGCAAGCTTAGAAACTGTGGACCTTCCGGGATAGGCATTACCACAAACAACTGCCAAGCCCGCGTAAGGCAACTGCCCAGTACACGTAACCCAAGAAAAACAGTACGCTTTATCTAATTATCGCATTACCACATCCGCCCAATACGCCCAGCATCTACCAGCAGCTCACTCTTGATAGATTATAAGACGCATCCATAGAGAAAGAAAGCACTATAACAACTACTACAACAAATACAACAACCCCTTCTTACGAGATAGGAATCGATTGTTTGGACTTGATTCACTTGATGGAGAACTTCCTTCAGAGATGGGTGGTACACCGGGACGGACTACAGCACACATAGGTTGAGCTTAGGCAGTACAGCGGATGGGAACGAAACAGATCACATCGGTAGAGTGGGGCGTACGGTGAGGAGTGATTTTATTGGATTCACTTAATTGCAGCTCACGTACCCATTGAGCCAAGCTAATATTGAAGTGACATTGAGGTTCAATCTCACGGACCCTTCATTCTCACAGACAATTTAGATCTCTCCCTTGATTGCAGCTTTCATACCCATACTTATTCTGCACTCCCCACCCATATACATTTCCCCCATACACGCTTACCATTCTACTGCATCACACTTACCGCCCGCTTTATCCCTTTCTAGCGCTTCCCCGCCATACCCGCCATTCTCCCTTTCTACCATATCCTACCATACATGCCAGTCAGTAAGTAAGTACGCACCTGCCTACATTTTCGGGAGGGACATACAAGGAAGAAGGCTTCATCACCACACTAGCATCTAACCTATCACAAGCCATTAAACACATAAAAACACATAATTATATAAAGCAACTTTTATACACATCGATTTACAATTTGAGAGGAGCATAGGACATCTTGAGTTGCAGAGTGAGCCCAATTGATGTTTAGGAATTGGAAGAAGGATAAGCCAGAGGAGGAGGATTATAATTAAGAAACAACCGATCGATGATTAGGAGTTGGGGGAGGATGAGTCACTATACCAGAGTCAGTCTTCCGCAAGAGGATTTCTTAGTATTCTGAGAGGAGGGGGTAGAGCTAGTAGAGAGGGGCTTAAGAGAGAGCCGTTCACCATTAGTCATAAGCCTTCAGCCTTTCACCTCTCACCTTTAGCCTTTAGCCAAGCCCTTAAGCCTTCACCATCAAGTCCAACAGAAGGAAGTCATAAGCCGACCCATCCCTATCATAATATCCGTACTCTTCATGATCGGATCTCACGCGCGTATATATTTTCTTTCTTATCCTGATCATTCAATTACTCATTAGTTTCTTACTCAGGATCTCAAGTAGCCTAATACTATCTCGGTTCCTACTACTATTATTAGTAGTTTCCTTAATATTAGTAATAATCGCACTTCGTGCCGCCATAGCATGAATTGCACTTCTTCTCATCTACCCTGTATCCTTTGCCAATGGAGCAGCGTCTGCATGGGTTGTTTCAGTCATTTCGAAAAATCATTCCAAATGCGCTTTTTCATAATCAGTGTCTAGGTGAGTAAAAAGATTGGCCCTGGCAGCAAGGATAATATTGTATACAAAGAAGAGATCTCAAATAGAATTGGTAAACAAATGAATAATTTTGATAATAAATTTTGGATCGTAAAAGAGTTAACCTCCTCTTCATTAATCCAGCCGGAACGACGAGGAGAAGAAGGTAGCCCCCCGTAAATAGCTTATGGACC
Organism: Pseudotsuga menziesii; assembly: GCA_001517045.1. Classification (NCBI taxonomy): domain Eukaryota; kingdom Viridiplantae; phylum Streptophyta; class Pinopsida; order Pinales; family Pinaceae; genus Pseudotsuga; species Pseudotsuga menziesii. Next base: position 122,966 of record LPNX010222272.1, on the reverse strand, counting down.
AACTCTGTAAGCGGAAGCAGGAATCAAGTCTAGACCAACTAAGCTCTGCTAGAAGGACAACTGGGGTTGGATAAAACCCGAAGTAAGCCGGAAGGATTATGGCTCAGGTGAGCAGGTTAAGCCAAAACCTTTGCTCTTAAAAGGCCATTTTCACACGCTGTAAACTCTATTTTTAATCTTTTTAGAGCATACCCCCCCAACTGAACATTGAAAGTTACAATTGATTTAGAAAGAACCCTTTTTTATACGGTTCACACTTTTGCTGCTACAACCATGCTTTCTTTATTATATGCTATAGACTGGAATAACACAATAACAGGGAGATATAAACGTGTACAGATAGATGTAAAGTAAGCGAGAGAAAGTAGTGGATGAATTAAGAATGAGGGATAAAAAAAGTGCTGACGGGAACCAGTGACGGGATGATTTCTGGACACAGGTATGCATCTTGTACCTGTTGTGGTAGCTCTTATTCGAAGGTAGTAGCTTGGTCGGCATCGCTAACTGGTGGGCTTATAATAAACTTGAATTATTTATTCTTTTCACATTTCAATTCAATAGGTAGGTATTGACCAGGCCTTTTCTTAAGGAATTAACCCACTTTGATAAGGCCAGGGTTGAACTATTTTTCATTCATTTCCCAGTCGCTCACGCAAGACTAGCCATCGAACCAGGCCAGCGCCATACACCCACCAGCCCATTCATCCTGTCTAGTAACTCCATCCAACAAGCAATCCCATCTACCCCAGCAAGGGGAAAGACCGAACATCTGATACAGAAGTACCTCCCCCCATAAACCCATCTTTGTAAATAAAACTTCGTTCTATGACATGGCAATAGGACACAGAATAGATTATTCATCGGTAGGCCACCAAGTGACATTCATTTGAATCAGATAGGCATTTTAGGGTGTTTTCACAAATCTAGGTGGGATGGACTCACCCATTGCCAGACCAAATTATTCTGCCCAGTGATAGGAGAATATTACGAAATAAGACAAACCCGCGGGGACGCTGGCACTGGAACAAAGAAAGAATTACAAGGCAGGGCAGAAAGCGTACAGGCAGGAACGAAGGAAGGAGGGAGAGGAAAAATGATCATTAGAAAAGTTTGCAGATTTATTCTTACTAGACTTATAAGGAGGACATGGCTGCAGGGGACTGAGCAAAATCATCCCCAATACTATATTAATGAGTGGCCCTTGTATGTGGGTTATTAGTAGTGCGACGAAAAAGTGGCCTTGGTACCTGGTAGGGTCAACATTAGGTCATGGGATCTGTAAAGTACCACTTGAGTAGGGTGGAACATCATTTCTTTCAATAGGTAGTAGTTTTGGAGGCATTCCACACTTTTTACTGTGAGTCTAAAGATGCACCTTAGTGAAGTTCATGTCAATGTTTTGAAAAGAGGGATCTGCAGGTGTGTTAGAGCTAGAACTTCAATTAGGGGGCATAGTTTCCTGAGGAGTAGCCACTAACCCTTGTGTTGGGAAGGGTTTCTATAAAACTGTCTATTGATAAGTAGGAGGGGGAATCAACTACATGCCCCAATGAAGACGCCTTAGCCTTTGAGATTGTTTTCATCGTAAAAAGGGGATTTTGTGGCCTCTCCTTCCTAGTAAACTTGGCCATGGTGTGGAGGGTTCCTCGTTAATCTCATGGAAAACCTTGCCTGATGTGGGAAAGCAACTACGTTCCTCGCCCTTCTTAGGTGTAAGAGTACTCCGTTTCTCTACGTTCCTCACCCAAGGTGGGTAAGTCGCTTAACGTACCTTACTTTTTGCTTTTCTGAAAGTTCTCATGGGCCACCCCTTCACTATCGAAATTACCAGCTACTCAATCTAAGGGGGTCAGGTTATCCCAGCACTTTCTTCCCCTCAAAGAACTACCTTTCAGGTAAGGTCCTTAAAGGTCAACCCAGTAATGTCCTTATAAACCACCCTTCGAATGCTACGTAAACCCTACATATATGATCCTTATAAACCCGTCTCATTTGAACCTGGTATCCTAACCAGGCATAGGCACCCCATCCACCTACCAGCTGGGCATACCAGGCTAGGCACTACTGCCATGCATGCCTACCCTAGCATATTACTTACGAGTATGAAATCCTCTGGGCACGGTGCACTCATGCCTACATACCCTCATGCATGCCTATTTTCCTCATTAATGGAAATACTATAATTCTCCTCCTCTTTTTGAGATAATTAATTGAGATGTGTGCCCAAGATGAGGATGTGAATACCCATCTTGCTCCAAAGCAACATGATAAAGCTGCTATTTACGTAGCTTGGGAAGCATCGATTTACCACATCGATCAGGAAGACCGCATCGTGGGTGGGCCAAGCAGAACTATCTCTCCAACCTACCCCAGATATATCCCCCTCTCTGCACAGGAAGGAAACTGAATCTCTGAATCGATACGTTTCAAGCAGAGCCACCATTCATATCCAAACGCATGTGGTTCATTTAAATCGGAGGCACTCGACCAATTGACCATTTGCTAATTCTATACTTGTTATTGGAAGGAAAGAGTATGAAATTTGATTTTAGAGAATGACCGGCTATAGAAAGAGGAGAGGGTCGGCGGCGTGATGGCGTCAGAGATAGGGGCCCAAACCCAACCGACGGGGGCTACCCAGCATCATAGGAGGGGGGCTCCACATAAGGAGAGGATGGGATCTCCAATTGGTAGAGCCTTTTTCTTACTATAAGGTGGTCTTATTGGCGCATACACAGTGGGGTCTTCCACTGGGGGGGTGAAGTCGTTCGTAATAAGGTAGCTTACAGGGAACCTGCAGCTGGATCGAATCCTTTGAAAGTTTCATGTCAGGAACATAATGGGGCTCATCGAAGCAACAACTCCAATTCATTTTTGCATATGGAATCTGGGTAGGGCCCTAGCGTCCTAGGAATAGAGTTCGACCAGATTCGCAGCTACTCATGCGAGGAAGCATTAAGCATGCTCGTATCAAAAAGGGCTCGGGATTTCTCGCTTGCCCAAGGTAGGAAGGCAAGGCCACGTACGCCACCCTTTTCCACTGTGCATTTCCCCCACTTTGACAAGTGTTTTCACTTGAACAATTGACTAGGTACCCATCATCTATTTTATTGGGTGGGCCCAGGTTGGGCGGAAATAGAAAAATAGTAGTTTCATAGAGCAAGCTCGTATCCTCGCCCGAGGTAAGAGGGAGAGATACTTTACGTAACCTCGCTTCGTGGTACGGCTGGTATGACTCTGGATGGGCAATGCCACCTTGAAGTAGTCAATTTCCCATCTCGATGGACCAGGTTCACGTAAGAGAACTCGATAGGCCACGTTCGCATGTACTTAATTTCCCATATGAATAGGCCACGTTCATTCGCACTCTATATCATCTTTATACGCCCACTTTCTGTACGGAATTTACCATCTCGATGTTATAAGGGAAAAATAGAGTACAATGAGGTTAGCTTATTATAGCGGGGCGCTCCCACCCTTTCAGTATTTCAATTACCACTTTGCCTTAGAAATAAAAAAACTCGCCTTCGAAGATTCATCTGTCCTCCGTGCCCTCGGATTAGACTTGTTTCCTTCACCTTCATGAAACTTGGGAACCGACTCGGAACAACCATTGAATGTTGACTTAGATAGCCTTGATGGCTTTTATTCCCATGGCAAGGAAAAGCAATAAGCATTGCACATACAAAGTGTCTCTATATCCATGCCTTGGTTTTCTCATTCCCTTGAGAGAATCCTCTATCTTCTTTTCAACCCGAATTGTCCCCCAGCCCTCGAAGCGGACTCGGCTTGTTATCTCATTGATTACCTACTACGCTAACCGGTACTCGCCCGATATATCTTTTGGTATGCCCCTGTTCGATATCTCGGTTCGATCTATTAATAAAGAAAGGAATGATTTTAACTTGGTATGCCACTGTATCAGTTAATATACCTCCTAGATTTCTATTCTTTATATTAAAACCCATGCCCTTATTTACGTTATTGACAAATTGATACAAAAAAGTAGGCACATAAACAGGTTATTTGATATTAAATTCAAATAGAAGTATAAGTAAGTAGAAGCATACATAAAGACAGGCACTTACGCCCTTGGCCTAGATTTCCTTGCCTTTGACTTCCGATGTACTCAAATAGGACGAAAACAGATCGAAATAATGAGAGATTGAAGTCTATGACCCCAGACAAGCGTATGATGTACTGACCGAATGAAAGACCTCTGACCGAGTGCCTTCGACAACCCTTGTCTATTTTCCTTTTAATAGGACGCACAACAAGGACTTCCTGTCCTTACCCCGGTCCAGCAGACTCATCAAAGCAAGCGCTCGTCGGTTCAGAAGATGTCATTGGTACCGGTCGGGCCTAAGAAGGATAATCAACCCTGGCCTCCGAAAGAGATGGATCTCCTGCTAGCTCGGAAGAAAGATTAGTACCTAGCTCTGTCTCCTTTGATGAGTTGAGTTCCCGATCCGGTTACTGACTTTCCCCTTAGTGAGAGTGAAACATCTGGGAACCTTTAACAATTATCTCCCGGTTAAACATGTTGATCATGGGACAAGTACCGTACCCCGGATCAAAACATATTCTATCGGTTGTTCATATTACTAAGAAGAGAGATGAGGGTGTTCTGACTTAGGGTTTTAATTAAGGAAGGGAAATGATAAACCTGGGTTCGGAAGGAATGAATGTTGGTACGGGCACTGACTCAAGACAATCAGCTTGGGGTAGGTCAGAAGGACGAGAAGAACGAGATAGTCCTGCCGCTCGCCCTGCTTCAAAGTCTCATGTAGGTTCTGTTAGTGTTCTTGGTACCTGATCAGATAAAAGTCCGGGATAGCAGGGCTAAACATGAATATCGACACCGGCCGACTAAGAAAGATTGAATCATAGTAACGAATAGGATGATGATTTAGCTTAGAGCCACCATGTTAGACTGCTTATTCTTTCTTATACAATAACTTATGCCCAACAATTCCACAAACCATGCACATTATAAATATCTAGGTGGGGGTGGGGAACTATCTAGGTCCCCAGTAAATGCCTTATTTCCTGGCCCTGCCTCACTCGTGTCTCCCCTTTGTCCGTTGTGGGCCTTGGAACGTATCAGGAAGCTTTTCCGGGGTACCTTCCGCCTGTATGATACCTCTCTCGTGCCGGGTCTCCTGGAGCATCATGTTGGGCTCGTCTTGCTTGGGTGGATCATCGGGTCTATCGCATCGGGTGGGAAACTATGATCATGAGCTTTGTTCGAGTCTGGTGTGCACCAAATGAGCAGAGCGCAGGGGGGCGAACAAAGAGAAAAGTAAAGAAGAGCATAGCGTTTGAAGCAAGAGCTTTAGCAAATGGTTGTTCGATAATTCTATCGGAAAGAGGGAGTTGACCCTGATGATGGTTTTGCTTCAATTTCTAGAGGTTTTGAGGTGCATGGGCGATATATCCATGTTTCAAGTTTGTTGGAGGCCCTATGTTAGATGTTGTTTACACCACAAGCTTAGTATTCAAAATGGATTCAATTTTTGCAGATTGTGATCCTTGTTATTCTTATATATATATATATTACACTCGTCTTGGTATTGTATGGAGATGTGATCATATTTGTAAGAAGCCTTTAACAATGCATGATGTGGTGTTAGAATATTTTGACTTGTGAATTTGATATGAAGGATGTTGGAGTTTGGCAAGTTTCTAATAGATGGTCCAAGGTTATGTTCCTTCAAATTCACAAGTGGTCAAGCCCCTAGAAAAGGGGAGCTTTAAGATGCTGTGATAGTCTCTTATTTTGTTGGATACATTTATACTTATAAAGCTTACAAGATATATATTCCAACATAGTGAAAGACTGTGGTGACCCAAGATGTTAAGCTTGATGAGGATGCATGCTCATCGCGCTACTAAATTGGATTTATTTATCACTTCTTCATCAGCAGTTTGATATGACAGATTTAGGGCTGCTTCACTACTTTATAGGGCGGCTGCAGATCACTCAATCCACATCTGGTATAGGTCTCTCACAGCCCAAGTATGCCTTGTATCTCTTGAGCAGATTTAATATGTTGGATTGCAAATCTGCCCCCACGCCATTTCTGTCAGGAGTCAAGTTGTCATCCAAGTGCTCCACTCCCTTGGTTGATTCCACTTTGTATCGACAGCCTGTTGGCAGTCTCTTGTACTTGACTCACACTCGTCTCAATATCTCTTATGTAGTTGGCTTGGTTTCTCGGTTCATACAAGAACCACAAGAGCTCCATTTAAAAGTGGCAAAGCAGATTCTTTGTTACATTAGAGGGACACACACATATGGCATTCAATATTCCTCTAAGGGTAATGTGGATTTGGTGGGTTACACTGACTCGGATTGGGTGGGCTCGTGATTTCGATGACCGCAGGTCCACTTCTGGCTATGTATTCCATCTTGGTAAAGGTTGGCATCCTCTAGGAAAGATCGGAAATACATATATAAAAGGTGCCTTTACGGGCTTAAGTTAAGCAACAAGTTGCTTGTAAGAGTTATGAATATAACGGGAGAACCTGTAGGGACAAGTTCTCTAGTTTAAAAACAAAAATACTGGCAGGGGGAAATAATTTCTTGATTGCTGAATTCTCTTGCCCTTCTTGCTCGCCTAACTTGGACTGCAGCCTTATGTGGCCAATTAGTTGCTCCCACACCCTAGGGCGGGGGGCCACCCTAGAAGCTATCTTACCTGCATCACTCACTCACTACTATACCTACTTCACTCATTACCTGGACCTGCTGAGCTAACTAACTACGGAACCTGCTTGCTGAATGATAAGCCTTTTTTAACCCTTGCCGGGCTCTCTGCCCTACTGAAACTGCCCACTAAATTCCTGCCCTGCCTTATTTAACAACCCCTCCCCCTGCCCTCCTTTTACTTATGATGCATTGAGAAACATATCAATTTCTATATTGCATGCACGTCTACGTGTAAAGCACTCCTCCAAGCAAGATGGTGCATCCTCCAACAATGGCTCCTCAACTCAAGCGTTCCTCCTCAACATATGTGCAAAGTGGCTCCAGTGCTCCTCATGCTCTATGCCCAACCTCTAAGTGCATAACTCCCTCCTCCAAGGTAGTCACTCCACATGTCCCAATCGCCCACCCTCCTCAACAAGTGCGCCCTTGTAGAATATGTTCAAACTACCGCATGTGTGTAAACTACTACATAAAGAAGTTTTCCTCCCTAGCACCGATCCCAAGGAAAGCATACAACAAATAAGCCCTCCACATCACATGAGGCATCCCCCAACTAGGTTAAAACACTTTTAGAACAATCTAAAGCTAACACTCCTCTTTGCGAGGAAAGTGTTTCTTGTAGCACCAAGCTTCTCTCTTAGCACCTAAAACTTCGCCCTAGCTAGGGAGGGTTTTTCGTTGGAATATTTTCAACCTAAAATTATCTGTGGGAATATAGTAAAGGGCTAGGGCACCCTTACCCTGTTTCTCAGTAAATGATAATTAATATCAATATGCTCGGAGCGGTCATGGAACACTAAATTATCAGAGAGCTCGATGCAACTCTAATTATCACAATACATGACTGTTGGCTCCAACCTCATATCACCCAAGTCTGCTAACAGCAGCTTTCGAAGTCGAATAGTTTGACAACTCGCTGAACAAGCTGCCATATACTCCGCCTCTATTGATGAGTGCAACTGCTGCTTGCATCCTACTTAACTATAAAATCATACCTGAACCCAAGCAGAAAAAAAGTTGGATACTATTACAAGAGTTTGCGCCTTCTACTCAATTTGAACTCAAAAATCCATGGAGTAACAATCCATCATCTCCTGTATACTTGATGCCATAATGGGCCGTGCACCCTTCAAGTATATGAGCACTTGCTTTCTATCCACCCAATGAGCCTGGCGAAGTTTGATCATACACTGGCTCAATATATTAACTACTTAACATATGTCCAACTTGGTATTCACAAGGTACATCAACGCCCCAAACTTCTTGTACAAAGTAGGGTTAACCAAAAGAGCATCCTCATTACAAGTAAGCTTCAATTTTGGCACCACAGGCGTGGCCATGGGTTTGCAATAAAGCATTCTGTATATTTTCCAAAATATCCGAGGTTTACTTCTCTTGCCCAAGGAAGATTTATCCTAGATCTTACCAAACCTCCAACTCTCAAAAGTCATGCAATAGACCAACATCCTTCATATCAAATTTGCTTGCCAATTTCTTATTTTACCATATAATAAGCTTCTCTTTACTACCGGTGATAATAAAATCATATACATATAGGACCAAAACAACCCAATTCAGAGTTATCATACACATTGTACAATTTTGTATCAGCGCTTAGTCTCTAAAAGTCCTAAGTTCAATGAGGACTCCTCAATCCTAGAGTACCAAGCTCATGGAGCTTGCTTCAATCCATAAGGGATTTCTTCAATCTGTAAACATGGGTATGTATCTCGCTACGCTCTTTGTAATTGTTCACTTTCATATTTGTATGCCTCAGTCCATAAACTAGCTAAGAAAGGCTTTTTGGTACCCATCTTAAGGTATGACCTTAGATGGAAACGTATCAACTATGTATGTCATAACGATACGATCTCGCTATGGAAGACGCCCATTATATAAAGGTGCGGGTTCATCGATCCATGGCGTGTTGTATCGATCCGTTCGGTAAAAAGCCTTGATTTGTCAGTTCGGTTTCGGTAAAGTGTCGATCATCTATCTAAAGAGGATTATTATTCCTCAAATAAGGGGAGCTTGATCACCTGTCGTGCAACTACAATATATGGCAGTGAACCCGTAACTCTTTCCATTCACATAAAATACTGGCAGTTTGGATCGATGGCTCGTTCCACAAAAATTGAAACCAGTTCAATTTTGGGCCAACATGGAGTTGGCTTGAGTTGGTTATACTTTGCATTGTTTGGACAGCCATTAGGCTAAGTGGACCACTTCACATGCTTTGTTATCGCGCCTATCCGTATAGCCTTTGGAGGCAAGGGATTGACTTATTCAACTAGAATTACCCTCTTCGTGCCTAGTGCCTTGCTTATGTGGCATTTACACACGTGTGAAGTGGCTTCATGGTTGAGAGTTTGTTACACTTTGCATTGGTAGGAGAGCCTTTGGAGGCTACGCTTTTACATTTTTTCATGCATGATCACCTTCTTTAAGCTTAGCGTTTGGACTATTTGGAACTTCTATGCATATCTTATTTATTCATTTGTTTACTAAGCACTTTGATTACGTGGAGTTCTATCACATGGATTGAGGAAGTGACACATGTTTTCAAGTATATAGAGGTTAGCACTAGGGTGGAGGAGCCTTGAAAGGCATGGACAGTGTTTTATGTATATTTTATTCATCTTTGACCTACCGCTTTGCTTGCCTGGGTGGAGCCTTTGCATGTGGATTGAGAGGCCTTTGAAAGGCTAACATGCACATATTTTATTATTTCCTTGAGCTAGCACCCCTTCTTGGATAGATCTCATGGATTGGAAACATTATATGTGGTCTTGACTACCATTTTTTTCTTATTTTTCATGAGCTCTTCCTCATTTGTGATGATGGGATTGTGAGATAAATCTCTTAAAATAGTAATTTCATAGCTTTTGTTCCTATGGCTTGTTGAAGGTAGCACCCAATTGTTCTTTTCAAGCTTTCATTTACAAAGACCCTTTGGTGTGTGTCCTTTTCTACATCAAACGCCTCTATAATTTTTTCTCTTAAAAGTAAAAACTCTTTTCTCATGCCTTCCTTGACTCCATACCCCGTTTGATAAGGCACTAGTCTTCCTTCTCCTCATCATTATTTTATTATTCATTTTTTTTACCCTCTTTTACTCGGGTTCCCTCTTCATTTAACCTTGTACTTTAATGCTTTAAACTTTGTAATCCTATACCCCCTTGTGCTAGATAAGAGCAGCCTAAAGTGATGGGAGATTGGTGTGGTGACATTGGCCAATCACCTAAGTTGTCCAAGGGTTGTCATTAATCTAGGGATTTAACCTTAATATAACAAGTTTTGTGATAACATGACCTAACACCGAAAATGGTATAGATGTGAAGACAATAAACCATAAAGAAGGCAGTCTCAAAATTGAATGCTAACTCATCCACTCCAGATATAATCTCTACACTCCTTGCACACTACTTCCATTGCTCCTTATCCCTCCCATTTCTCTTTTCTAAACATTGAATATCATAGTACCCCTTCTTATGGCACATGAAACAAGTCACATAGCTCAAATTCTTCTTACAATGGTTAAAGGAACATGATTCTTCCATTTTACCCTTCTCGGGTCCTCCTTTCTTACCACCTTTCCTCACCCTATAGATGAGAGCAAGGTTTTGTTCTTCATCTACTCAGACTACCACAGTCTCTCACCTTGTTTCTTCCTAGATGAAATTGTCCCAAAGCTTTTCAAATGTTGGCTTATGCTCACGACCACAAAGACCCTCGACAAAGGCTTCCCAGGGTGTTGTGAAACCATTCAATGCAATGTGCACTAACTCTTCATCTTTAATATTCATACCATCAAAAATAGACGATTTCTAAGCTTAGTGATATTCATAAGGTAGATCGCTACTATGTCTTTATCACTCATATGTGTACAAGCGATTTTATTCTTCAAAAGCGATTTATAGTAAAACTTGATACTTTAATATAGAGAAGCCCACGTGTCATTCATTTACTTTCTTTATTTTCCCAGATGAGGAATCAAGTGATCCTTTTCAGAATACAATATGATCCTCTTCACTTTAGCAACTATCTTCTCATACTAAGCCAACTATTGGGCATTTTTTTATAGAAACTATGGCCTTCCTTTCAACAATACTCCAAAGTCCAGAGATCCATCTCCTCCAACAACACCTACTAGTGGCAGTTCCAAGGGGTAAAAATGGAAGCTCCCTCCAATAAATCGCACTCCCCAAAACCAAATATGTTCAGCATTCTTGCAGCCACTTGGAACACAACTTCAAACAAAATGGATCAGCCAAAAACTAGCACTATATCACATGTCTTAAACGCCTGCCTCTTCTGGGCATGGCCGGGGAGCTAATAACTGCTGAGCAATCGAATGCTACCTGTCTGTGCTGTATATCTCTTGCTTTACCTAGAGATGAAGAACTTGACACAGAGTTTGCTTGCTTTCTCATTGCTCCCATTTCCCACCATATGATATTGAGCCCTCTTGTTTACCTACGAGCATATCCCCAAATTCCAACATTCCGAGTTACCCCCAGATGAGAGAGAGAAGGCCCCTTACCCCCAGATGACAAAGAGAGTCCCCCGTCACCGGATACCCGTTAAAACACCATAGTTCACCATACCCCCGTTCAATCCATACCCGGGAGAGAGGTTACCCATCGTTCCTACCAAGAGAGGAGATGTACCCCATGCGCCATACAATAAAATGTTAGAGGTGTTGCTAGAGTGAGTTGCTAGCTCGTAGTGTTGCTAGAATGAGGTGACTAGCTCGTGGGTGGGAAAAATGGATGGGACCTTACTATCAATTCATACACTCTCAGGAGGCTATAACTTAAGGATACACATTTCATTCCTATTAGGATATCAATTGGGCTCTTCTCTATGCATTAAACTCTGTCTGAAGGGGAAACCACCGCATACCCACATTACGGAGAATCAAACACGGAGATTCTGGGATCACTTGAACAAACCTAGAAATATACTACATGTAGCATTGGAAGAACACATCCACCTAATCAGATAGCTTCTTAGTTAGAATCTACTGTCCATCTATTGTCCTCCTTAAGTGGCGCAAACTTATCTCATCTTCCCTTAAGAATTAGCCTTTTCCTTCCTAAAAGGACAATTTATGCAAAGGGGTGGGTACTCCATATGTCTAGGCCAGATGTGTCCGTGCTTACACTTTTAATGCTACAAGTACACAAAAAACCAACATCATCGCTGCAGAGGGAAATCTTTCTCAAGACATGCACTTTCGCTGCATATTGAAAATTTTGTTGACACTTTTGGAGTGATGTTGATTGCCTCTATGTGATTTCAATCCAAAAAACAAGCTTTGTTTGGGCTGAGCCCTTTTGAATCCTTCCATAAACTTTCCATTCCAGGGTGAGTAGGGGTAAAAAGATTTGGGTAAGAAACTAAGCTTTGTCCGCCTTGACTTTGAAATAACCTCTAGATCTCCTCAGTTGCTCTGCCTAGCTTGGTTTGTTAGCCTAACACCTAGTGGTATGGTAGAGCTCCTAAAGATGCGCATCCTCACATATATAATGTAGGCTCACGGGGTGTTACCAAAAAACTCAAACCTGAGCTGGGGTAGTATTGGGGGGGGAAAGGTTGAGTTCTATCTGCTAAGGTAAGGATGGTATATATCGTTGCCAAACCCCGTGCGTGAAGCAGCTCTCGAGATAACCTTCACCTTGGCGCTTTGATGCAGCAGCAGAGTCTGCTAATTAATAGGTAGTTTTCCACCCTTTTGAAGCTTCAGGCCTAGACACAACACAGATTGAAGGTTACATGATAAAGCCCCTGACTCTAGGGCCAGGTTCAAGCCTATTAGACTAGGTTTTGACCCACCAGAGATAGCCCCGAGCTATCCATTTACCCAGACCTGACGTTTTTCAAATTACTCCTTGCTTTAGCTTGGTGGGGAGGGGTAACAAGGCTAGGCTTAGACAGGCTTACTCTTTTTGAAGGGTCAGGCCTAGACACATATTCAACAAAGTCCCATGATACAGCCTCCAATTTGAGGGACTGCTGCTTGAGCCTACAGGATGAAAGGAAGTTTGACCTACAGCAAACACCAGTCCTGGGAACAGCCAGCCCATTCAATACAGCCATACTTCAGAGCTAGTCTGCAGAAACCTTCTTATTCATATTATAAGGAGTCATCTAAAATGCATTAATGCGGTAGGGATATATCTAACTAAAGGTCCTAGCAATACTCTAAGTACCTACCCAGGCGCCCGCCCACCACGTAAGATCTAAGAAGTTGGGCAGTATTTCTTTCCTAAATCCAAGTAGTGAAAATGATCCAACAATAGAAGACTAGGTGGTAGCTATGTGTAGATAAAACTTATAATCCTTCTTACCGACATATAAAGTAAATACGACTGTTCAAAGTGCCCAGCCCGTCCAATCAATGACTAAGTTGGAGGCTCAAAAGAGTTTCAGAATGAAAGGTTGTTGGTAAATTTGAAAGTGGTGTTTAAAGGCAAATAGGCAGAGTAAGGTACGAAGAAATGCTGCGCCCACGCAAGAAAGCCCATTCGTTCACTCTTCAAGTGGTGTGAACACTACACAGGTGGTTGGTCTAGGTAACACTTCCATAAATTATGTAGGCTAACCAAAGTAATCCCAAAGCTATTAGTGCCCAAACCCTCCCTTCCAATCTCCGAAGGGCAGTAGCTCGTAAGTAAGAAAATTCCGACGATCCCACAACTAAGCAGCGGTCTAAGAGAAACTAAAGCAAGTAGGCAAGTAATACTGTCTAAGTTCCATACCTCCTCTAGCAAGTGTTGTTAACGCCCAATGCGAGGCAGTTCAATTAAAGAGAAAGGATGGGTAAGGTCGTCGAAGTCTAATAAAGTTACTAGCAATGCTGTAAGTGCTCAAGCCAAGCCAAATCGGTAAGGTCTCATGCATGCATGGGTCTGCCTGTATTCGATCCACCCCAAAGGGATTTTAGTTTCTACGACTGACCGGTGGTTCCTTTCTTGTCCAACTGAAAGTATTGTAGGCAGCGTCAAGTAAACAGCAATGTTCAAAGTGCCCCAAAATATTCAGGTCTGCCCTTCCTTCCAAAATAGAAGTTTCAGGTCTGTGAGCCAGTAATAGGTAAAAAGTACAATACAGGTGGTAGTAATAGGCAGGACGAGCATTATATGCAAATAGGCACAAGGTAAATACGACTGGTCTAAGTGCTAATCCAAAGGCACATAACATATAATATCATGGGGCAAAATCCAACAAGTTCCCATGCACGATCAAATGATGGGTAGCTGTCTAACTGGCATTATTCGAGTAGGCTAAACCAGTGCCTGTCTTCAATCAGGGCATGTGATGAAGTTGGTTGATTCTGGAAGGAATTGAACATAGGTTACTGGGGATTTGTGCCAATAGGGTAAGTGATGGCGTTGAGGGGTTAGAAAGAAAACAAATAATCATCTTCATCACTCAAATAGGCAGGCATAGCATAAGAAAAAGGGTGATCCTAAAGAAGATCAACAAGAAGGTATATTCTAATAAAGAGAAATATAGAAGGTAATAAGGAAAGAGAAATATAGAAGGTAATAAGGTAATATGGAGAAATAACATACTTTTTTCTATTCATTAACATGGAATGCTCACATATATAATGCAGTAATGTATGTCCACGTAAGATCCATAATAAAGAAAGGGAATAAAAAGACTGGGCCGATGGAGCCCACGAAGTATGCATTTATTTGTTTTCCCATGCATCAGGTATGATGCATAAGTGTAAGGCTGCTCCACTTGTACTTCTTCTGTCATCAACACTTCCTGCCCAATATGCATATGTGTAGGCTTCCAAAGTTAATTCATTTCATTTTGGATATTATAGTCCAATATCCGTTCTCCCCTTAATATATCTGAAGATCCTCTTTACTGCTAGGACATGGGCTTCCTTTGGAGCTGCTTGAAATGTCGCAACCTATCCAACTGCCGGCATCACATCTGGTCTTATAGCTGTTACATAGAGTAAGCTGCCAATCATTTATCTGTATAGTTTCTGGTCCACTTCTTTAGATTCATCATCTTTGCTTAATTTGCAACAGGTCACCATAGGAGTACTTACAGGTCTACAATCTTCCATTTCGAGCTTCTTAAACATTTCCTTGATGTATTTTGTTTGGGAAATGAATATGCCATCCTCTAACTGCAATATCTGGAGTCCTAAGAATAAGTTAAACTCTCCAAGTCAAGACATCTCAAATCCACTTTGCATATCTTTGGCAAACTTCTGACTCAACTCGTCATTATCACTACCAAATATGATATCATCTACATATACTTCAATAATGAGAAAAATCTCTTTATCCACCTTGATGTAGAGATTGCTGTCGGCACTTCCCCTTCTGAATCTTTATTGCTGAAGGTATTTGTCCAACCTTGCATACCAGGCTCTTGGTGCTTGCTTGAGCCCATACAGATCTTTTTTCAATCTGCAGACATAGTCCTTGCCCGATGTGGACAAGGTCCTTGGCACCCTCATACCCATCCCTCCCTTTGGAACCTCAGAATATTAACTCTACCTTTGAAACATCCTTATCAGCCTTCCTTTTTACCTCCTATGCCTCACACCTACTACTTGGGACTATCCTTGGTAAACCCATACCGCTTCATACTTACTTAATTACTGCTTGGTACCCTTGGGAAACCACTCCTTGGGACCATACTTACACTCAGACTCTGCCCTCATTCATGGAAGCTTAACCTCTTCCTTGGGATTGCCTCATAAACCTCCTCGTTGGGATCTTACTGAAACTCTTACTTGGAAACCTCCGCTATTACCTCAGCCTTCGGTGAGACTAGCCCCGGTAATATCCCTTTGGAACCTATGCCTATTACCTAAGCACTCCATCCTTAAACTCCATGCAGCCTCTGACCAATCCTTTACTTCCCTTCCCCGACCTGACCTAACTACCTTACTTTCACTTTCTACAATAAGCGCTATAGATGAACGCTCCTAACCAACAACCAGATTGATTACTGTAATCCTAACCTGATAAGAGGCGCCCCATAAAGCGATTAATTAAAGTGGTACTAGGTGGAAGGAAAGTGCTAGTTATTCTTCAGGTGGGAAGGTCTATGTCTTTGCAGTAGGTTTTCATCTATGAATCTTATAATCAGCAAGGAAAGCCAAGAAGCCATGAGCCATGAGCAAGCCTTTAAACATCAGCTTTCGAATCATAAAAACAATCGAAACAATTTCTTCTATCCGTCGGCATTCACATTGTGAAATGCAATTCTTAAATAAATAAAGCGCCACTTTATCAGTTAAGTAATCAGTAGTAATAATAATTATTATAATAATCAAATTCTCATTGGGCATTGTTCCTTAGTCATAATCTCCGTTTTCATGGTTCGATGAAAACCAAACTCATTCATCTTGACCAATAACTGTATTTTTTATGAAGTGAACATGGCCAATTCCATATGTTTACCTAGGTAGCAGGATTCTACTCTCATATGATCAGCAGGTCTTATGCAGGATATATGAGCATCGCATAGATAAGTTTAACTTGTCCTAAGAAACAAGATAAATAAATCCCTACACAAAGGCAAGTGCCAGTATCAAAGTAGAGTCTTTGTAGAGCTAAAAAAAGTACACCATAGAAGCGGAGTTTTCTCTCTATCCTTACCCCTCTACTGCTGCTCCTTCCTACAACCCAAGCCAGTTTTTTAATTACTTGTCTTGAGGAAGTTTATACCTTTACTTTCTATTTGTAAAACCTGGGAGCTAGGGGCAGTGAACACCTTCTTCCGCAGTGGTTTACATGGAACAAAAGACTCAATCTCTACATAAAAACATCCCTATACAAGAGAGATTAAGGTGGCTATAGTGCATGGGCTGTACTCTAGGCTCTATACGTTTCAATTTTTAATACTCGCATTGATACGTTTCACTTATACATTGAAAAATCTAAATTTATTTCTAATAAATTTCTACATACACTTTACTAGTTTAAATGAAAAGCTGTAAAAACAAAAAATACGGGGATTCTGGAAGTTGCATGGAAGCACACGGCAGCACGTTTTCACATGTAATACTCGCATGGGGACGTCCTCACCCTTGTACCTCGTGCGAGCCCTCCTCCTTACCATGAAAAAATAGAATAATAAACTTGGAAATGTGACATTACAAAGATGTAGGAACCAATTCCGTATTGGCAAGTAATGCATGAGGGCAAGTTGATTCACCACCTCTTTTACTCATAACCACTAGCAGGCCCTCCCCCTTCTCCAGAATTGATATTATGCAATTGTTTTTGTCCATTCTTCTATTGGTCATGGGTGGTATAGTATATGTGCTTTTGTGTTGGTAAGTAAGTTGTGCCGGCCCATTCGTTTTAACACTTGATTGACCATAGGGAGATCGAGGAACAAAGTCACTCACTCAACACCAAAAGTACAGGAACGGAATAACTCGACTGGTAAGGAGAGGAAATCAGTGGCTCCACGCCAATAGTTGATAGAAGTAACTCCAGAATTTGTGGTATTTAGGTAGGCTCTTAATATACGAAGTCTCTCTTTTAAGGAACTTCTCTCGGTATTAACCCAGAATCTATCCTGAGGAAATACTATTGGATATTTTGATTGGAAGGATGATTGGACTTTAGGAGCCCGTCCTAGCCCATAGGTCAGATCGCGGTCTTATATATTATATTTGAAAGGACACCCCGCAGGCTATTGGACCAGGAACCCGACCCACACTTATCGAACCAGGAACCCAACTCATACTTAACGGACCAGGACTGCCATTGGACCAGCACTACTGCCATCGAAACACAGGAGCCTTGCCTCATGAATCGGACCAGCAACCTGACTTCATGACTTTCCTATTGGATGGATCAGGAGCCTGGCCTTTCTCTTTTCTTTTCAGGATCAGCTGAGATCGGCATATTCTTCTCTCGAGCTCGGCTGGCTTCCTGTTGGGATGGGCTCATTTTCTCCGGTATTCCTCAGGTTTCTTGTGGTTGCAGCGGGATTATTCTTATCCTTATCCATACCTTCACTTTGTTGCCTTGCCACGGGGTTAGGGGATTCATAATTGTCACTGCTGCTGGATCCTCGACCCCCTTCCTCTGGCTTCTGCCTACTCGTTGCTACTCCAGCTCTTGCCTGTGCTTGCTTGGGGGTTCCCGCTATTATTCTCTTGCTTGTCTCCTTGGTGTAGGGGTCTGGCCATCTGGCTTGTTGTTGTTGCTGTTTTTTTCGTGGGGTGGGTTATCCAGTGTTTGTGAGGGGAGGTCCGGTGGTCCCCATTTTTTGTTCGTTTTGTGAGAAGTGAGAGGCTGGGTGGTGCACAAACAGCGAGAAAGCAGGTTAGGCAGGACATTGGTGATAGAATCGTATTTTCCGATTGCTTCCTTGGTTTATAAATTCCATATTTTCTGAGCTTTTTCCTATCTAAGTTACTAATGGATTGGTATTTTATGGAAGCAGCCTAGTCGGTCAGAGAATAGGAGTCATCATCCCTCATATGCAACAGGTGACAGTTAGGAGGCAGGCAGAGAGTCTTCATCAATTCTTAATACTCTCGGAACAAAGCCTATCTTAGCAACTAACCACTCTGAGCTTGACGTATAGACTCCCTCTTTTTTGGAGATGTAGGGTCATGAGGTCCCCTTCGGGCCATGATGTCGTTCACTTATTCATTCCGTGGCTCACCTGCCGCTTATGATTCTGTGGTTGCTCACCTGTTGCTTATAACGAGCATAATAGACTGCTGGGAAGGATATTGACCGTGTGGGTAGGCCTTGAAATGCAGTTGCTCATATGCTGCACCACCTATTCGCTGTTCATGGAGAAATGGGTATGGTTGGGATAGAAAAAAAGAAACCCCGGCTGGCTATGGGAGACATGGTTGGACCTGCCTTCATGAACAACAAAAAATAATGCTGCTTATTATCGCAGAGGGCTTTCTCTCTGGTCTGCCGCAAAGACCAAATACCGCCACTTTGCGTATGAAGATGGGTAAGGCTCTCTCTCTTACCAAAGAAAGTGGAACTAGAATGGGGACAGCCGCTGTGCTTATTCATGAAGCAAAGAAGGCTATCTATGCTTTCCCTTATGCAATCGTATCATCTTCCGAACTTTAGCCGAACCCTATTAATTCCTCTCTTAACCTGCCTCCCCTACCTTCTATGGTGTTGCTTTTTCCACCGCTGCTTACATATATGGAACACCCACTTAACTCTAAAAAACACAGGTTGATACCTCAAATGGATGGAAGGAATGACAACGCCATTACATATGTTGCACCATTTGAAAGATCATACGCCAGTCATACATAGTTGATCATAGCCCAGTTGTCTTAGCCGAGAGCCCATCATTGCCGATCATTGCCATAAGGTCCAGAGCCATACAGCTAGTCTTCCAAGAGGGTTTAGAGGTCTTCCGGGAAGGTATTTCTTTTTTTTTATACAGCTAGTCTTCTGTAAGGAGCGAGAGCCGGTGAGAGCAGTGGTTCAATGGACGGAGGGTAAACCAGTAAACCCCGACGGAGAGAGGGAATACTTACATGTTACCGGGAAGGGACAGAAACAGGGCAGGATAACCAGGAGCCATATAGGCCAAAACTAAAAATAGACTTAATTACGTTGATATGCAATGAGAGCAGCTAAGCAAGGATGGATTATTAGGTGCCAAATAGCCAGGGAATTAATTGGATTTGATTGATTGATGATGGCCTACTTACCTGAGATATGATCTAGCGACCTACCCTTTTGACCTGACGAGCTGGCCTTCATCAAACTTGCTGCCGTATCTCAATTGCTTACTGCCCAAGATCTTTTCTCTATGCCTACTTAAATTTATTGCTGCATGCCTCCTCTCGAACTTGTGAACTTACCCCGAATGCTGATCGAGACCTTGTTACCATGGATGGGCTGGGAGAATATATAAATGGGCTTGCTTCGAGGCTATAACCACCTGGGATCTTCTCGATTTATAACTGCCCGATAGCTTCTTTCTATAACCGATGATATCTTTTATCAATTGATAAATGACTTATAGCTTATCTTTTTACCCGATCAATTATACCTCCTCTCCCTGGAAACCTACAAGATACATCCCACAAAGACCTAGGGACATGAACCTCAAGTACACAGTTCCCATCACACCCGCAGTTCACCTTACACGCACAGTGGAACCTACCTGTGGATCGAAAAGAACATGAAATGGACGCCTACCAGGTTTACCGTAGAGTGATGGCTAATGTGCTTCGGCATTAGCATATTATTACTATATTTTGACACTTGGTTGGGTATGGGACCATAAGGATATTCCGCCGTTATGGGAGCACTAATCCACCTACAGTATAGATATTATATCTTACCCAACTGAACATTTTCAGTGATCTTTTATTTATTTAGGAATAATTGCCTTTTACAACGGTTCACACAGCTATGGGGGATGGAAAAGCTAGGATTGCTAGGATTTCTTTATAGTTTAAAGCTGACATAAGAGTAAATGATCAGCCTGCTTGCCTACCTTAGCATACAAGCATTCCTACCATCTTATCTTACTAAGATAACACGTAACTTACATTCATTCATTTGATCGCGTCGTCGTTATCCAGTTCCAGAAACTATAGATCCAGAGCGAGTAACAGAGGTAGTTGGTTCAGAAATTCTGGGTCCAGTAGTCGATCCAGCACTAGTAGTCGATCCAGTAGCATCAGCAGGTGTTTCAGGACCATAACGAGTAGTTCCAAGTCTAGAGTCATATCTTGCTCCTGCTGCATTCATTCCAAGCATTGGTGAATCCTTCAATCAATTCTGGCTTTGTCATCTAGCTGGTTCTTACTCAATGAATCATCAATCAATTGCATTCTGGCTAGCATTAAGGCTGGCATTCCTCACAGATTCATGCTACCACCAGTAAGAAGGAAAGAGTGGATTCACGACTCAGTTTTTGGATAAAACTGATAAACCCTAGTGTGAGAAGATATATAAAAGAAGGTATTAATTTCACTATATTCATTAGGGTGTTACTCTTAATTAGTTATCCAGCATGGAGCTGTTGTTCCCACACCACCTTACCTAGGCCAAACAAACCAGAGCTCTATATTCTATTTAGTAAAGTTCGTATAGAGTCTAAACATATGATTATTATCAGATAGAAACGAGATGACAAGGACCCGGAGGGACACATCTGAGGTACGAAGATGTGGGTATAGTTTATGAACAAGAATATCCAGTTTATTTCCCAGATGAGGAGGTTTTGGTTTTCCCGAGATTGGAAATTAACTAATTAAAGTTGGCGTGTTCGCTGAGAGGTATTGGCCTTGGAGTGGTAAATTCCGGAAGGGAAGGTGGCGTATAAAGATAGTATATTACCCTCTGCTCGCTGTCCTTAGCCTTCTTAACCTTTGGATTTTATTAAGCTGCTTCTTCAGGACAACCATCTGGTACAACTATAGATAGTGGCTCAGCATACAACGAATGGTTAGGGGTTTAGAGCGGCGGCAGCTCCTTTACCCTCTATCTAATACAAGTGTTTTCCAATTCCTGCTCACTGACTAAGTGAGCCAAAGCATCACCAGTAGCTTTATGAAGCCAGAGGATGCCCGAGGGTTATTATCCCTTTATTTATATCTCAGATCTCACCTCTAAGTGACTCTTTTGCCTTTTAATATATATAACGGCTAATGCAAATAGAAGCACCCGCCTCCTTTGCACTACCTGATTAGTGTGACAGCAACTCCATGTCTGTAGCATGATCCTAATCCTCCCCAGGTGCATAATAAGTGACAAATTATCAATCAAGTTGAGTAGCTATCCCCCAGCAATAGATGGAAATTTATTCATCTGTATAACCCTGTAAAAACAAATATTTTTTTTATTAAAATGCCCCTCACTATATGAATAGTGTGTGGGTTTCACCCCGTTTGCCAAAGGTTTTTTGATCGACTCGACCAACCCAAAATTGCAAGAGCAGTGGGTAGGGCTTATAGACTTTAAGATTAGTTGGAATTGACGTCTTTTGCTTATTGATATTTATTACAGGTATTAGGTCTTCTTGAATTAAATGGTTGTATTATCATTTCTTTAATTGATTGCAGGAATAAATAACAGTGGGACAGATATCAATTCTATTGAAACAGCAGGGAACCCCATAAATCATTGAATCATTTCAACCCGTACAAATACCGGCCGAACAATTGAAAGGTTTGACATGGATGGGAAACACATAAAGTGGAAATGCCCAAAAGTAACAATTGACAGGTCGAAACATTAAGGGTCTAGGAGAAACACTTTCCCGAGCTATGAGAAGGGAAGGGAGAATGACCGGAAACCATCGATCATTTTTCACATCTCAAATACTGGCTTAACCTTTCATTTCCTCAGGCCGACTTAACTATAGCAGCTTCCCCGCATCGATAACCTTACTACCCACCCTAGGAAAGAAGGATCTACTTGGAAGCTCTGGGCTCTAACTACCTTCCTTTTCTACTTTTTATTTGCATGTTCAGAGATCGCCTAGAGAAAAAGCAGCCACATGCCTGATACATGGATCTTAAACTGGATCATTCACCGGTGCTTCATCAACTGAATAAATAACTGACTCAACATCATTGGCTGGAACTGGATATACTACTAGTGCTGCTGGCTATGACGGGTATGACCATCTTTCTGTCTTGGCTTAGTTAAGTAGCTGGATTTCAGGCTTGGCTATCAATCTGGCCCAGGTGGGTCTTGTCAATAATCTGCTGCATCTACTGAATCAACTGATTCACCCACTGCTCCATATGCCTTTTCCAACGTTACTTATGCTATTGGTGCTACTGGATCAACTGCTGACTCTACAGAACCAACCTAATCAACCGGCCGCTAGCTTTGCTTTCTTTGTGACAGTTGGTGCTTTCTTTGCTGCTAGTCCAACTAGATCACATCGCCCAGAGAACCTTTTTGTGAATCGATAGGATCTGCAGTAAACTATGATTGAATTCGAGAAGATCGTCCAATTTGATATATATATATCTATATAACTGCAGAGGGGGAGCCATCCACCTAAAGCATTAGAGAAAGAGGCAGAGCTTGAAGTGGTACTAGTTGCAGTAATGGTCTGGAGGATCTTTAGGAACAGGGTAGCTTCGAGAAAAATCTTCCACGTATTAATGGTAGTAGCATCCTTAGTCGTGTACTAGGTGGAAGCGTACCCGTAATACTTGGAAGCATACCCGTAAGACTTGGAAGCGTACCCGTGATAGGTCTTATCCCCATCCATGGTGATAGGCATACCTGTGGTGAAATTATAGACTTCCCCGTCCGTGGGATTATATAAGCATCCCTGCTTATGATAGGCATATCCGTAATAATAGCGTGATTCAGGCATAAGCACATGATTAACATAAGCTTTAATGATGAACTTATCCCCTATAAATACCCCATACACAATGACATCAACTGCTGCCCTTGCTCACTCTGCTACTGCCTTTGTTCCTGCTACAGGTGCTGCTTCAATGGGATATATAACTGCTTCTTTTTCTTTTATTTATCTATTCTTTTTTTTTTTATCTAACTTTTTTATCCCACCCAACCCCCAACCGGAGCCGCTCGACCATAAGGGAGAGGGTCTCAATTTGGATCTGCTACTAGGTACTAAGTTTATGGATTTGCTTATGGTCTAGGATTACCTGGTTCTTCAACGGAATAAAGAGAAAAGTCATAAGCAACATAACCGGCTAAATCAACGACTTAATAAAAGTAATAAACCACAGAAATGACTACTGGTACTGGTAATGGATAAGTTGGATCAACGACAAAGCCTGGTGCTGGTGGGAAGGATCAACGATTGGAATTGGTACTACAACCCTAGTTTATGCCACCTATGCTCCTAGCTCTGCTGCTGTAGGTTCTACTAGTGCTGGATCTACTGCTGTCGCTGGTAGTGGGTAAGCTACTTAAACTAGTGGTGGTGCTTCAACGTGTGCTATTGTTGGTAGTAAAAGGTAAACAACTGGATAAATAGGTTAAACAGGTGCTTCAACAAGGTAAACTAGCTTTGGCTTTCTAATCTATGTTGCTGGTGGCTATTATGTTTAAACAAGTGCTTTCACTTGGTCACCTTAAATAACTACTTCCAACCCCACTCCAGTGGCTGCCCTTGTCTTAGCCGCCTCTGCCTTAGCTCTTGGCTATGCTTTTTTTGTTGCCTACCTATGCCCCACACTTATTGAGGAATTTCTCGAACTTTGACCCACCATTTTGGTTCTTATAAAATAAGAAATGTAAAAAATACCACCATTGCAGTCAGTACAGCCCTGAGCCAAAAAGAAGTGGAATGCTCTATATAAGTACTTGGATCAATTTCCTGTGACTATTGAATTTTCCCGTGACCTAGGTTCATAGAAAGGAAGTCCCCATGCCCTAGCCTTGGCCCTTCCCGTGGGTCTTCTCTATCTGGGTATGCTCGCTGCCTCTGCCCCTGTCTTTGCTAGTGGCTACTTTGACTGCTACCCATGCTGTTGTAGACTATGACGCTGGTTCTTTATCTGGGTATGGATCTAGAGATAGAAGGGATGCAATTGGCTCTTATACTGCTGGGTATCGCTCACGATCTGGAACATCTTTATCTCGATCGCTTGGAATGATTCAAATGCTTCTGCTTTGAATGCTTGTCGTAGTGCTTATGCCAGGAATTATGCTGTTGGTTCGGCTGCTACTTGGGATGATGCTCTTGTAACTGCTCTGGGAACTGCTGCCAGATCAGTAAGAGCTAAGACAATAAGACGTACATATCTATTAGAATGCCTATAGGAGCTATCTCATTTTCAACCTTTGAAGTCTTCTACTTCTAATCCCTCTGGACCACATAGATCTTCGTGTTTTGATTCAATTGTAAAAGCATCCCCGGTCACTAACTAATTAACTAACTAACTTGCTTAAGGGAGGACCTGATCTAACAATGCTCCTGGGACGTCCAATCGAAAATGCTTTCCCCCCGATTATAATGAGAGGAACCCCAAACTCTTTTTGTCCTTTCCTATGTTTGCTCTTGGGAAGACCTATTTCACTATGCTGCTAGTCCTATATATGTATACCGCGGGTCCTTGTTTTAGAGCTCTCCTTCTCCTATTTTGGTATTAATGGGTTCACAAGACTTAATGGCCAAGTAATTCCAACCCCGTTTCCCAAGAATTCATAAGCCATAGGGAAGGGTATGTTAACCATGTATCTGAAAGGAACTGGAAATAAGGGGTCTCAGTCAAAAGCCACCCCTTGATGATGCAATATAAGAATTGGGCCAGACTCCCTTGTTTTAGGGCACCCCCTTTTCCCTCGTTGACGGGATATAGAAACGGTGACCTCGATCAGCTAGGAACCGAATGGTTGCGGTTCGAATCTGCATCCCGAAGCAGGCACCCATCGACCCACCTGGACTCGCAACACTAAGCGGGCACCATAACCAATTGATTCATAACTAGCATATAACGGGGATAGAGGCACTTTATCTTGAACCACCAGCAGCATATGAGCTAGCTTACCCAGCATTACCTCGCTTAGCCCTTCCGGTTCGAGAGCTAGAAGCAAGAGAGGCACCAAAAGCAGCTGTCAATCCAGCACAATGGAAAGTAGATATAGTAGCAGTAGCGGGGGAAAAGTAGTCGAATAGGAAGCAGGAGCAGCATAGGCAGCATCTCGCCTAGTGGCGTCCCTTCTTCCAAGTCTATACCCAGCAGCTTCCCCACTAGTGCATGCATCCCTTACTGTCCCATCTATTCTATATGATCCAGAAGCAAATACAGCACTAAGAAAGAAAGCCAGCCCAAAGTAGCTAGATACCACAGCCCACCGCTTCAAGCCCAAGCTATAACCAAGTCTATTTGGTCCCCGTATTTGGCAAATCCAATAGTTTATGCCTTGTATTTATCAGCGCGATTATCTCCCCAACCCAAAAGCCTTTGGATTGGGTAGTGAGAAGGGCTTTTTGCAAGGTCCTACAGTGCTTGTCCGCATCGGGCAAGGGGAAAGGGAGAATGTCTTGCCGAAAGCAAAGCTGTACTTCCATTCTATGAGTTACCCGCTCTAAGGCCTGAACCCGGATGTAGGTCGCATCAGGTCAATAAGATTGGCTAGCGCCTTCAAGATATAAATGTCCTAATCAAAGCGTGAAAAGATAGCGCCATGAAAAACCTTCCAGCCTAATATGTGTTATATATTAACTATTTCTTTTATTACCCGCAAGGCTTGAACTATATCTATGGCCTGATTCTGAATGGAGACAAAAAACCTATTATTAGTTAAGTAAGGCTTATTCGTTTAAGGCTAGTTAGTACCTAACACTCTCTATCTTTATCTTCTTCAAAGAATGGAAACTATCTATTAAGGCTTTAACTCTATGACCTTAACAATGGAGACTATGGCTAGTACTAAGGCTAGTTCATAAAACTTGAACATCGTGGAACTAAGGCTAAGAATAAGGCTATTACCTATGGCAGTCTAATAGGGGACTAATTGCATAGAGACTAATAAGGCTAACTGATCCAATCCGCTTGGCTAATACACTGGCTCGGCTAATACACTTGGCTATGCTAGGATACCCCGATGATACAATCAGATCCGCTTTGATATTGATTGAGGGCCTACCAGGCTCTTATTCGGCGCAGGCAATAACTGAAGACATTGAACATGTTGTTTACATAATGAGAATATCTAATTGAGCCATTTTACCAATAGACGAGATTGATTGAGGAAGCTGGAGGAGTCTTACTTACCCAAAGAGCCAACCGATCGATCCTACAGATGCCAGGAGTCAACAGCCACTAGTGTCTATAGTGCTAGTCCATCTGGCTAGTGTCCATGAACCTGGACTATAATGGCTAGTACTTACTGTGCAGTCTTTATAGCTAGTGTCGGAAGTCCATAGTATAGTAATTACTGATTCAGACTACTGCTAATAAGACCTACTCTACTGCTACTACTCTACAACTATGAATTCTACTCTACAGCTTTAGACTACTGCTATAACAGTATTTACTATATAGGACAAGTAAGAAATAAAGTGTACATAGGGCTAAGACCGAAGCTAGTCCAATTCTATGTCTCTTAAGGCTACTAGTTTCCATGGAACTGACTCTACAGACTAAGGTACTAGTACCTCTTAAAGCTATACCTTACCTAAACCTTACGTTGATTCACAATGAGAGGAGAATAGTCAGTCCAATCGATCGATGTTGAGGAGCTGGATATTATTAGGGTTCTTCCCACCACCGGAAGTCTTCTACCAGGAGTATGCTGCCCACCATTAAAGAGGTCGCCGATAGACAGTCTCATTCCCAGGGGGTGCCATTGCTAGACGGTTGATAGCCAGTGGTCGCCTAGAGTCATCAGTCACTGGGAAATAATCTCGATAGACACTAGTTGATACAGATGGTGTATTCATGCATTCTCGGTACTCGCTGGAGGCCATNTCCAGATGGTTCTTCCCTTTCCCAACTATATAAATGTATGTGCTGCAGGTTTGCAGCTAGTGACTTTGGAACTACTATTATTTCACACGATCTAGGAACTTCCGTTAAGTTTAGTTTGGTAACCTAATTGCCATTCACAACCCCGCCAGCCTTGAAATCAGGTTTGCTCTTACCGATGGAGGTTGTACTAATACATAGCGACTTCGAGGTTGATTGTAATTGGCTTGGCAATAGCGATGGCAAATACACATGACCCTTTCTGTTTACCTGCCCAGGAAGCATTCTGTATCTGCATTACCGCTTTCCCCATTATTTTAAGGTCCGGAGGGTCCTTTTGAGGGCAAGGATTTCCAGGTAAGTTGAGTCCTTTTCTGTTGCCCTGTCCCATTCCCTTCTCGCTAACCCGCTTGCTTTCGTTCTCTCACTGCCTTAGGCAGATACTCGAAGGTGGATGGTGGAAGAATAAGTGAGGACTTACCATATTCTATTTACTATTAGCTAGCCCTCCTTTTCTCATTCTCCTTAAAATCTATATTAATTCCAGGTGGGCTTAGGCAGTTCTGTATTTCCTCAACCTCGTATGTGGTTGTATTATTACGTATGTAACTTGGTCAATTGCTTCTGGGACTGGATATTAAACTGGTTCTGAATCTGCGTATGTTGATGGAACTGAAACGGTATATGGAACTTAAACTCAATATCGAAGCAGCCTTGAGCGAAAAAAGAATTATATGAGGACGCTGCCACTGTAATTTGCTCGGATGCTAGCTTCTGGAGATGAAAAAACTCGATCTATTAGGTGGGAACGCCTTAGGTATCTATTAGGTGGGGACTCCCTAGGCCAACTGCGCTCCTCGCAATCCATCCTTTGGTTCTTGTTGGATCTGAATCTCTTGGAATTTCTTTATTGTTGGGCGCCTTCCCCTCCTTTGTCGGGAAAGAGCTATGCACCTTTGGTCAGATCGCGAGGAGATCAATCACTTAGAACCAGTTGTAGTAGATCTAGCATCTATATGCGGTGTAGTAGATCTAGCATCTATATGCGGTGGGATAGATTGGGATAGATATTGATTCTATATATTTTTTATCCTTCTTAATTGATTAAGGTAGATTGAAAAGATGCAATTATCGTGCTTCTTCTTAGATTGATGTACCGAAGATTTTGCCTTTCTGAGCTTTACTATGTGTTTATGGATATGGTAAAATGGACCTGGACAGGTCCTCTTCTCCTAAGGTGAGGACAGTATAGCCTTATATTGTTGCCCAACCCCGTGAAGTAGCTCCTTGACGTCTCGTACTCAGACTAAATAGGTTATACTTATATTTCTATTTTATCAAACCCGATCTCATTTATTCATTTTTTTGGCACTTTAGGCAGCTAAGGCTATCTACCTACCCTAAAGCACGCTCCCATACTTTCTTGAAATTTAGTGTATTTAAGCCCTAAGCTATTGGCGTTGCGAAGAGGGGACCTTTTTACGAGACAAGTCTTTGTTTCACGTTACGCCGGGATATTTTAGTTAGTTGCGGATCCGAATAGGAGAGGAGCAATCTTGTCCCCGGATACATTATAGAGAGATAGTTCTCCTCCCTTTATGTATGCTATTTTTGTGGCCAGCTTCATTAGAGCAAGTATAGGTGCCACCTAAGGAATGAAGAGCTCGTACTATCTTGAGGCTTGGACAATTATTATTTGAAAAGGATAATTTGGGTATACTAAGCCAAGTATATACAGTATTTATTGAGGATTATTTCGTTCAATCAAGGCGGGGATCACCTATTTAACCCGGATGAGTAGCTAGTGTTGCTGGGTGCATTCTAGTGACAGAATCCCTACGAGTAGTTGCCACACCCGTTTCTTGCAAGTAGAGGTGCCGGCTACACATGCAAGTCTTGGTAACAGTTTCTTTATCCCTCTATCATAGATATAGATAGGTCCTGGCCGGATAAGAGCTATCTGGAGGACGAGGTAAACCCTTCTGAAGTGGAACCTTATAATGCAAAATAGTAAAGTAAAAGGGGAAAAGTCAATAATGAAAAGCAAAGGTAAAGGGGCTAAAGAATCAATTGAATAAATAAATAAGTGTCCGGGCCTAACCTCAAACTATGTGTTCTAAGCAAGTGAATCAAAACCATCAGTTGCTTGCGCCTCACCCACTAAAATGTACGCAGTAGCGGATTGAACGGGAGGGTATGCGGGCGTGCACCTACTTGAGCCATTGTAAATTCTAGGTCGGAATAACAAAGAATAACGTAGATAAAATGGCTCTGTTATGTGAGGGGCTATTGGAATCAAATATGTTTATTGTAGCAGCTCTATCTATGTGGACCAGTGTATCGTTGCAATCGGGAGCATAAAGTCTTGGGGGTATAAAGCCGTTCCTAATGCGGGGCATATGATCCGAGGGGTAGCGATCCTAGTAATGATGGGGGCAAGCGGTAGCGATCCAAATGGGCATATGGAGGCATATAATCGAGCGGTAGCAATCCTTTTATTATAAATATCTTAATAAAGCAGAGCGGTCGGTGGGTTACAGGCTTCAGACAGCATTCACCTGCGTTCGATAACCAACACTTGTTGCTACATATTCTTACTTCGGGATTGCTTAAGGGCTTCAAATAGAGCAGGCACGAGCTGGGCTTACATGCTTGAGGAATACTTAATAGACGGAGGGAGGGGATAGATCAATCTTCTTGGTGGGTGGGACGGGCTTCAGACATTGATAGGAAGAATATGATGCCCAGACAGAGCCAGCCAGGAGATTATTTATCGCACTTGCCTTTAGGAATCTTTGGAGGCACACTCTTTACTACCTAAGAGCATGCTTTACACCTGTTGTTATTTCCTTTACTACTGCCTTCACCCAACGGAGTGCTGCCCAACAACCACTTGCTTCAGGCAGGAATCGTAGGGTAGGCATGCTATGTGAACCCTTTACACCTATCCTTTCCTTTACTGAAGTGTTAACATACAACCTATCACCTTTATGCTATGTGAACCCTTTACACCTATCCTTTCCTTTACTGAAGTGTTAACATACAACCTATCACCTTTAGATGCCCCCATCGATTATATAAGTTAACCTCATCGAGCTTGCTCTATTTGTTTGGGGTAGGTGCGTTTAGCTCTATATTTTGGGATAATACCCCAAGGAGCGAAGCCGCTATCCCGAGTCAATCAAGTAGTAGTGGGTAGGGCCCCTAAAAAAATAGATAGCTAGAAAGGTGGTAAATTTGCTATTGAAAAGGTGGCGTATAGGAAGTAGCCAGTAATGTCTATTTCCTGACCCTGGCCTTCCTTTTCAATGGGAAATTCAGGATACGCAGTAGGCCTTGCCCACCACTGAAATGGCCCAATAGATGGTAAATTAACTGCTTAAAGGTAGCGTATTCTAATGATGCGTGTCCTGCTGGCTGGTCCCACTTCCGAGGAGGCGAGGCGAGCTGGTTCCACTACTTCTGATGGATTGCGGGCTGGCTTATTCTTCGTTTCATCTCCTGCTGAGGCGGGTGCGTGTTCCGTTTCGTCAGCTTCGGCTGCTACGGGGGCAGCGTGTTCGACAGCTTCTGACGATGCGGGGGCGACGAGTTCCATTGATGCAGGGGTTATTTCTGCTGATGGCTCCTGAAGCTTATATTCTTATGATTCTAGCGGTTCTGCTATCTTAGCCATGTTGTTCCTACTGTGGAATCCGCCTGTTCGGGAGTAGATTCCCATCGGCTTGATGGGGATCTATAGGTGTCCCAATGTAGTTTTATCCCGTTTTTACCTATTTCGGGCAGGGGTAGAACCAATGGGATGGAAAGGAGACAGACAGGGAGAGGTGCGAAGCCGCTCAATAAAAAGAAAGACCGGGCCCCCCCACTTCAAGTAAAATAGAGAACAGGATTCGTATTTCAATCCGCAATTGGATCTTCGACTGGAGGATTTTAAACCTTACTACCAGCAAACTATGGCTCTTTAATTGGAAGGGATGTTAGGCAAGGTGGTATTATTTTCATGAGTCTCGTGAGGTTGGTAATGCTATATTTAAAGAATAAAATCATCCTCCAAGTATTGTAAATAACGTAATTAGATGCATCTTTAAAGTCATATATCATACATATAACATTAATACACTAGTTTAAAAAAAGTGACTTTTAAAAATAAAAAAATAAATGATTATAATAATAAAATAGACTACCATAAATCTATTTAACTTTACCTTTATCATGGATCAAATACTTTGAAATCTAAACCTTACCTTTCATCAAATTTTATACTGCAAAAGAGGTTTAAACCTCATATAATTTGTTTAATAAAAATAATAAAAACAATATTTTCATTAAAAAAAATTATAATATTTTTAAAATAAATATTTAATAAAATTTAAATCTTTAGCATTTAGCTAAATGAAATAATAAAAGAAGACTCTTATATTTTAAAGAAATAAATTATTTTTATTATATAATCGAACTCTATGTTTACCAAGAGCTGCCATCCAAATCTCGTGTGTTTTCGGCCTTGTAGAGAGGATCATTAAAATATACAAATATTTTTGTTAATAGAACACTAAAAACGAATTAACTGCCATAGTAATTGAATTAGATGCTACGTAAACTTTACGTTCATAAAGACACTG
Organism: Pseudotsuga menziesii; assembly: GCA_001517045.1. Taxonomy (NCBI): domain Eukaryota; kingdom Viridiplantae; phylum Streptophyta; class Pinopsida; order Pinales; family Pinaceae; genus Pseudotsuga; species Pseudotsuga menziesii. The sequence continues at coordinate 91,210 of LPNX010222272.1, read as the reverse complement.
AATTTTATGAGAAGATATAAGAAAAACAAATATTCTCATAAAAAAGAAAATCTATGTAATCTTTTAATCACCAACGATCCTTTAAAAAAAATAACAAACTCATCAGTAGTTATCTGTACTTTGGAAAAAAATAAAACATTGAAAAGCAATAGCTTTCTTCAGCATATTTCTTGGGCGATATTTCTTTAAACAAATAAAAATCTCATTAGTACTTCTCGAAACTTTGGAAAAAATTAGAAAATCGGAAAGTAAACCTCGTTGGGGGTCTATGGTTCCATACTTGGGGTTCGTGGCTTTTTAATTCTGCATAGAATAGCAAAAAAAAACCTTGGGGTTCGTGGCTTTTTAATTCTGAAAAAAAAAACCTTATTTCTTTTTTAAAAAAATAACTCGTTAGTAAATCTCTCACTTCGCAAAAAATTAGAACATTGAATAGTACGCCAATAAACCTTGGAAAAAATTATAACATTGAATAATTTGTCTCTCATCTTTGGAAAATATTAGAATATTGAGAAGCAACAACTTCTATTCCGCAATCGAGTTAGATGCCCATATTAAGCTTTATTATGGGTCCTATGCAAAGGAGATACAAATAGTAAATTTAGTGTTAGATACTTACACTACACTAAACTTTAGTGTGGGTCTTATGAAAATGATAAAAAGATGCCAAACTTTAGTGTGGGTCTTATGAAAAATGATTAAAGGATGCATCATAGTGTCAGTATTATTTGACTACGAATGAAAATTCGAATATAATTTGGCATGGACAAAATAATTTCTGAAAAAATTTAGTATGTTGTTTTAAATTTTTTTTGGAGTTTTTCTCTGCAGCAATTTACAACTAACGGATGTATATTTCTAATGCATATTTCAAGTTATAGAAGGTAGAAAATATTACTATAGATATAATAGAGTTTGGAAAGCAATTAGATGGTAGAAAATATTACGATAGATATAATAGAGTTTGAAAAGTAATTAGATGTTACAGCTATGGAGAGAACCTAAGAAAAATTATGAAAACAATTAAAGGTTAAAATATTGATATAAATTTAATAACAAGAAGTTTTATTTTAATTTTGGAAAGCAATAGATAGTAAATTAAAAGATTGCCTTTAATTAAAAAAGAGGAAATAAAAAATAAACCAAGAGATAAAGGATTATTGTTATTATAATTAATTATTAATGAATTATTAAAAAACATATAAATAATAAATTAAAATATTAAATCAATGAAATACATTATTAAAATGTTAATATTAAAAAACATATAAATATAAAATTAAGGAGATAAGGATGTCATTAGGTTGAACTAAATGATTAAGATTGTGCAATTAAAGTAGAGTGTAGTTTAAATAAATTTTTTGGAGTATATTTTTTGTCGAGTTTTGTTGTTGGAAATTTGTTAAAAATATTAGAATTATGAAAATTACATAATTTGGGTGTCATGAGGGTGATGATGATGATGATGAGTCCATTGAGACAAAACTTGGACCTAAAAAAGCGAATTAATTAGTTTGTTTTAAAATTGTATTCCTATGCTCACTATAATTTTGGCATGTTAAAAGGCTGGGAAGGTCGGTATTGCAACAAAGATTATGAAACTGAGATCTAATGTGTGTACCCGAGGCACTCTAAGAAGACATTTGAAGTTGGTAGATCTATTTATAGACTCTAAAACCTACTTTGAATACTCCTAAATTTGGATTTTATCCAAAAAAAATTTACCTGATTTTGATTAAAATTCATGGAAAAATTCAAAAAATAAAATAAATAAACTACTCCTTAAAGTAAAGAAGCTTAAAAAAAATTATAAAAAAATACAAATATAAAATAAAAAAGGAATTAAAAATTTATATTAATATTGAATTTATAAGTTAGTAGATATTATTATTAATCAAATTAAGTTAATAACCAATTATAATGTTAGTGACGGCGAGCGAGTAAAATAAAGGAAGGACCAAGGCATAGGGCCTACGTAAAAAGGAATACAATAAAAAAAATGGAATAAACTAATGGTCATTAAAAAAAGGGGATGATTTTTCATTTTTTAAATATAATAACTTATAAGACTCAGGGAAGGATAACGCGGTAATAGTAATAGAGGATAAAGAATGAAGCAAAAGCAAGACGAGAGGAAGAGAGATGTAATATGATATGATGGACAAATGTAAATGAATTTAATGAATGAGATAATGGATTGGGGTTTTTAAGGCTGTCTTAATTTATAAACATATTCTCAATTAAATTTAAAGGTCTTTTTTCCAATTTCAAGATTTCTTGAGGTTCCTCGAGATGAGATTAGTATTGGAGTTATGAACCATACTTTGATGTAAACAAATTTTGATTATGATGGGTATTAAAGATATGTTCTTTAAGATGAGTTTGGATGGATATGTTAGTTTGACCAATTTTGGATTTCCCACAAAAATAGGGGATTTAGTTGACAACTTGGGATAGATACAGGCTAGATTTATCTTTCACACTTCTAAATAATTGGTTAAGGGTTTTGATGGATTTGAATATAGTTTTGATGTTCTTTTTAGTTAATGTCTTAGAGATGTGATCCGTAATACCTTGGATATAACAAAGAGGATGAGTGAATCAATAGGGGGAAAGGGATTGGATGGTATTGTTTTTGGGTGAAAGAATTGATTAAATGTTTTGTTAATAAAGTTACAAGAATAGTGATTGGCCATTACAGAAATACCTATGGTGATCAAAGTTTTAAGAAGAATGGATTTTATGAAGGATGATGGTGGGCATGGATAATTTTAGGGGCTATAGATAGCCCGTGGTCTTTATTAAGTGGGTTACAAAAATTGAATGGACTATTTTCTTATACAGAAAAGGTTTTTTCAGCTAAAATATATTCGTCGAATATTTATTAGAAAAAATATAAATCCAAAATGAATAGCTTCCCATATATTAATGAAGAAAATGAAAAAACTATTTTCTCCCTAGCAAAATCTCCCTCAAATCTATCTTTTGCCCCAAATTTGTAGAGAAAATCTAGTGAAATCAGTCTTTCGCCCCCAATTATCCATAATGGAGGATCCCAAGGGTTATTTCTCCCTCCATTTTCCTTGTAATTTATGCATATGGTTGCATTTTCCTGTATTTTTAGTCAATATCATGTGATACGTTGTTTCAACCCTTGATTTCAGGTATTGGAGGGAAAATTAGGGGCTATTTTTTTCTATTTGAAGGATACAGTGATTCATGGTTCACCCATATCGGATTGCACTTATAGGGTGAAGGTTCTGGTTGATGCAATTCCACTTTTCATTCTTAGTTTGCTTGACATTTTAATCTTCGCATAGCATCTCCTTTATCGAAAGCTCAAGTCTTGAAGGGGAATACCACACATGCAATTTATTAGAGAGTACAATCTCACGTCATGCTTTACATCCAACAATTAACATGGTATGCTTTTTATCAATCTTTTTATGTTTGTTTTCCACAGTTACAATAAGTTATTATATTGTAAATTTACCTTTTATCATGCTTTTTTTGGCATGTTGAATTCTAGGGAACTCTTATTTCTTAAGGCTCATTCGGTGTTATGACGGTTTTATTCTATCCTGGGAGTATTGGTTTTATGAAAGTGTTATAAAGCTCAAAAGATATTATTTGTTTTATACCTTGTCATGTTTAAACTATAGATTGGCATTATATATTGTTAGAGGATGCTACTCTTAATGGAGAGATGCCACATGTTTTTTACAAATTCAAACTGAATTTGATCCAGTTGTTTAAAATTTGCTTTTATTAGGATCTTTCTCTGCAATTATGATTGAATCTAAGGCACTAATGAGAATGTATATGTTCATATTTTATGTCTGTTATTGTTGATGTTTGGGATGTTTGCAATATAAATGAATGCACATTGATTATAATCGTGGGTCTATTAGATGATTATACTGGGTATAAAACATGCTCTCTTTAAGATGAGTTTGGATGGATCTGCAAGTTTGGCCAATTTTGGATTTCCCATGAGAATAGGGGATTTAGTAGACACCTTGGGATAGATACAGCCTATATTTATTGTTCACGCTTCTAAATAATTGGTTAATGGTTTTGATGGATTTGAATATAGTTTTGATGTTTTTTTTAGTTTAAGTCTTAGAGATGTGATTCGTAATACCTTGGATATAACAAAGAGAGATGATTGAATCAATAAGGGGAGAGGGATTGGATGGTCTTGTTTTGGGGTGAAGGAATCGATTAAACGTTTTGTTAATTAAGTTACAAGAATAGCCATTGGCCATTACAGATTTGGTAAGGTTGAATATTTCTCGAGATAAATGTTGGGGGTCAAAGATGCAAACAACTATGGTGATCAAAGTTTTCAGGAGAATAAATTTTTATGAAGGATGATGATGGGATTGGGCATGGAGGTATCTATATGTTTACAGAACCACCTATCTAAATTTTACCATAGATTTTTTTTTTATTTACCATGCGTATGATAGTTATTGTGTGCCTGACCTAATACCTTATTACATTATGACTACATTTAACCTTTATATCAATGTTTAACCCTTATTACGCTTTTAATGGTCGTAATCAATTTTACTTACCACTGTGGTCGCATTATGGGTGTGTGAATGGGGCGACTTACTTAGCACTAGTGCTAACGCACACCCTTTTCTCCTTTGCAGCTATAATCATATTTGAGAACCCATTTACTTGCTATCGATTACACTTAAAATTGAGTTATCACACAAGTTAAAGAGTTAAAATTTAATACCTCCAGCTAATGCGGGGCCTTGGGATTTGTTTCGTTCTTCACATGTCAACCATGTAAGCTTAACCATTATTTTAACTGTACTATTTTCGGGTTTGGTGTAAGGAGGATTTACTTGGTAGGAAGAGTCTGGAAATTTCATTTTACTCCAATGTTTTTTTGAGGTTTAATCTCTGCACAACTCTACCGTACTAGAACCATAGCTCACTAATATGATTCTAGTATGGTAATTTGACATGCTCTACTCTGAATGTAAGCATATACTACCCTTTTATCAGGTTTGATACATCAACATATTATTAATCAAGTATTGATCTTGGCCTTTTTTAACATTGCACAATTGTTTTGTTCTCGTTCAAGAATAGAATGAAGGCAACTACCACAAGCCTATAAATTTCCATAAAAATAAAAAAATTCAATATGCTCTTTTACTCGAATGAATATTGTAATATGTAATATTGGTTACAACATGAACAATTTGTTGTGTATCATAACTTATATTTGATTCTTACGGAATTGGATAGGTTATATTTTATGCAGGGTTTACATCTAGTCATCAAAAACCCTTCCGTTGCACCTAAAGGTGATGTTATTAATGCATTTAATATTTAAATTCACCATATGGTTTTGCTATGGGTTGCTTTGCCTAAACGCTAAGGTTCTTCCCTAGCTATCACGCCCTAACTCTTGCAACTAAAATAGGATTCTAACTAGGGGCTTCACATAACATAGTTTGATGAAGAAGAAAGGTTGGGGGACTATGGTGTTAAACACCATAGTCTTGATCCTACCTACCTTGGCTTGAATTATTGATATGTTTAAACTATGGGAGGCATAAGGTATAAACCACTATAAAACTTATGGAAATGGTTTAAAAAGTTTGTTGAACGTTAAAGACTTGGGGTTATAGATCTCATACCCTAGTCGTGGTTTTAAACCATGGAAGAAACAACTTTGGGGTTTTAATACCATATGATTGTAGCCATGCAATATTGGGAGGTACAAGGGTTATGATTCATTGGTACTGAAGTTGACCTTGGTAATGAATATGTCATGTCCATGAGTTAACAGTACAACCAGGCAGTTAATGGCAAGTTTGCATATGTACAAGAGATGAAAGATCGACCCTCCATCTATAAAAAATGTTGGCAAGGGTTTTGATATGGTTTAATGCAGTTTTGTTCTATCCATTTCGGTCTCCAACTATTGTGAATTAAATCTTAGCTCTCCATGGCTTCGATATGCAGTTTTTTTTCAAGCTTTTAACGAGGTCCTTAATGGCATTCCTTTGTTTTCTTTCGAGGTATGCTTAAGGTATTGTATCAGTGTTGATGGCCTCCAAATGGTTTCAACCTTGCTTGTTTATTACAAAAAGAGAAAGGAAAAGAAAACCAACATTAGTTGGCCTGCCATGCCTTCTTCCAGGTATAGCATAACCTATTTATGATCCAATTAGTCTTTTTTAAACAAAAGTTGTCTTTAGGTTTAAAAATCACAAACAAATAAGTGACATTGGCTTCAATTTATAGGAAGAGGAGTGATAAGGGCATCTAGGAGGAGCCTACACCTGGCCCTCTCTAGATTCGAAACCAATTAAGGTTCTAACAATGTTTATTGTCCTTCCTTTTACAGTTTTTAATAAGTCAAAAAGATAATGACTACATTGTTGTAATTCAGGTTTTGAGATGGTCGGTGGGGGTGGTGATAGGGTCACCTCCTCCCAGGATTACCACTCTAAATTCCAGGGGTAAGTGTGTGAAACCCTTTTATGTTTTTAAGTGTATCCAAACCTGAATTTTATTAAGGACTAACATTATTCCTTGTTATTATGGCATGGATGTGGTTGGCCTCCATCAATGGTCTTCCAACAACTGCATTGGTAAGGATTAAGTAGTTTAAGTTTGCAAGGCCTCTTCATTGGGTTATAGACCGTGTAGGAATTGGGGCTTTCACCACTCTTATGAAGATAAGTTGGACTGTAACATGGTTCTTTACTGGTCTATAATAGTTTGTAGCAATGGCTTCACAACATCATTGTTTCTAGTGTTGTTTTATTTTATTTTTGTATGTATATGCTATGTTTTAATGAACTATGGATGCCATATTTAATGGACTTACAACCACTCAGAGTTCATGTGGAAGTAGAGTCGTAATCCTATATTTTTATTTTGATATTTTAATATTTTAATATTTTAATACGATCCCTTTGGGCATGAACCAGTTTATAGTTTAGAGCTTCATTGTTAATGGTTTTGATAATTCATTAATTCGATTGTACCTATCGCAATGACATGATGGATTCCATTGTATAATGCACTTAATGCTACACAATAGTTGTTGGATGGTTTTTTTGTTTATAACATATGTGTGACTCAATTTCGATTCTATGGAGTCAAGTCATTTTAAATAGAATTAAAATCCCCGGGGTTAGATACCCATAATAAAAGGTTGTATGTTTGTATTTTAAGATTGCATTAAATTTTTAATCGTTCAAATCTTGTTAGATCTATTAGTGTAATTATTAGCTAGATCTGTAAGCGATGTGATATATTGATAACAAGTTTGGAACTCGACTTGATATTGATGTTTAGCCATTTGACTTTAGTTGTAACATGGCTTACCGGTTGATTTAAAAAAATCATATATGAGTTTTAATGCATTAATGCAAATCTCGATCTGCGTTTGGGTGGTTTGTGATAGATGAGATGTATTCTTTTATTTTTGTGATACTAAAGAAATTTTGCAATTTATAGATTGGTTTCTATAAGAAAAGAAAGAATCCTCTTAGCTCTTACTCTATTTTGAAAACATCAGTTAGCACTCTTTTGTTTATTGTTTGAATATTGGAAATTGTCTTTTTGCAAATAAATCAGTCAACAATGTAGATCTGGGAATTGGCCATAGCCAAAGCTCTCTGATAGTATGATTCTGGTTGACATAAAATTTAATTTGATACGGTTTAGAAATAAAAAGGAGGAGTCTAACTTTATAGGAATCCATCGACTTCAAAGAAAATATTAGTTGAAAATAAATATGTTTAAAACACTATAATAGTACATCTACAAGCATGGATTAGAACATTTATCCATATCTATGATAACACTTTATTTCAATGCAGAACTTTGATTCGGGTATGGAATCCCAAACTGAGATTTGGTTATAATATATTAAAAACATAAACCTACGACTACTAATTAAGATCGGTTTGGCATTACATAATAACATAAAGTAGAGAAGATAATAGGAACAATTGCATAGTACCATTTTTTGTAAATATGTAAATATGATTCACAACTAACTTGAAATTTTACTTTAAACAAATCTAGAACAGATAAGAAGTAGAATAGGGAACTTGACACCATTGTCAGGAAAAAAAATTTGAAATAATCGTTCCTCCCAACCAACTCCGAGAGCTTCCACGTCTCACTTGCTTCAGAACCCTCAAGCCTGTTTTCTAAACCACAAGGAAAAAGTCCCATCGATGCGCCATCTCTTTCATTAACAGATGAATTCCCCGTCCACTGCTAGCCTCTTGCTTTTTAAATGGACATACTATTATATAGTATTGTTCCTAGGACTTGGTCTTTTATGAGCCTCCTCCTTTTTAGCAGGAAGTTTTGACATGATTTTGGGGAGGTTGCATCCTGCATCTTAAGTTCTCACTCATCAGATTTCACCACTTGTAGGTTTGCAAATACTCTTTCAACAACTATTTCAGTTCTAATTCCTTCGAGTATTTTTAATTAATAAATAAGAATAGTCCATTACATCTATTTTTGACTTTCTTGTCAAAAATATTTAAAAAATAAAATATTAAAAAAGAAAAATAATATACTTTAATTTGGTGTGTTACGGTAACCCTTCTACTCGTCGTTTTTTTATTTTTTACTTTTTGTTTAATTTGAGGTTTGTTATTATGGCTAAATAGTAATATGATTTCACTGCTATTATAAAGAATTCTTTATAGTAGTCATGAGGTTAAATTATGTGACCGAAACTATTCAGGTAAGCCTCCATACGAAACCCATCGCTTTCGTAGTGGTCTGCAGGATAATGGTCTTAAAAGTTGTCTGGTGTAAGGTTTTTCTAGTTGCAGTTGTAATGTTTTGTTTTTAAAATTTGGGATTTGTTGAAGTACCCATAAATATTTTGAGTAGGATAATTTACACCTACATACTCAGTATCGGATTAGATTTGTGAATCCTTGACAGGTTCTATTTGTGTACTAATGTTTACCCAGAGACATTTTATATATCAATCCTCTGTTCTTATTTAAAACATTATTGTAGAATGATTCTGCAACTATGCTCCATGCACAATTCTTGCATTAATAAATTTATATACTTTTTTTGGTTTTGTTCCGAGACGAGCATGTAATTTACGAAGCCCAACCCTTTCATGCCTGGCCTATGCACAACTTGTTTACTTATACTGAGATTTTTTTTTATAGATCATAGCACTCATTTAATATGTTCCTTTGTCTCAATACGACTTGGTTAGCTTGTTTACTTGTAATGGTGTGGCCTTTAAGTCGTACCTAAACGATTTACTGTATAATTTTTTTATGTTTAAAAAAGTGTTATACTAAATTAATGGTTGATTATATTTGTTGAATGACATACTTATTATTAATGTTATGTATCTATAGAACGCTTCTTTTCACACTGTGTGTTTAGTAAATATAGTATATATTTTCTCAAATTAGGTTAGGGTGTGTGAAAGCTAATGATGATCTCTTTTGATATCTTAGATAACTGAAAAATCATGCATCTCTTAACTTTCTTGGAATTTTTGAGTTACTTACACAAAATATCTTGGTTTGAGTTAAAAATATTAAATGTTAAAAATTGAATCATGTTTTTTAATATATAAGTTTTATGTATTGAAAATTTTCATAACTATGTCAAGTTTCATTTTTTCTAACATACACTTTTTATTTTTCACGAAAATGATAGGGTATATGTTTTTTGTGTGTGCGTCCTTAGAGGGTTTCAAACTACAAAAATATGAAGGCATGTAGAGAACATATAGCACTATTGCAACGCTTTTTTTCAAAAATAAAATTAGTAAAAAGTTTAATATTTTTTAAATTATCTAAGTGATCATTCCTCAAAATTGGTACGTCTTTTGTGGGTACAGCGTTTGAAGGTCTTAATGCAATAATCATGAAATGGGTTTTCTATAGAATGTAGAGGTCAATGTCTTCTAGTGCACCATACAAATTTTTATAAATGATGAAGAATTGAGAAAGGTATGGAAAACACAATGATTGTGTGTTTTTTGAGTTAAGGATTTAGGACATAATAGAAATTGAAAAAATAGAAAAACATAAAAAATTTAAATAAAATTTACATATTTAGAATCTTCATAAAAAATGATATATATGTTTAGTATTTCGTAAAAAATAATTGTTTGTAGCGTACTATAATGAGTGGGTAAACAAAAGCTTCTTAAGAAACTAAAAGAAATGCCCAATTAGCTATGGTTTAACATTTACCATAGCACAGGTTAGGTATTACTGAAGCAAAGTCCAAATCATACACATAGGCCTATTGGTGACATGTAAGCAACTAACTTGGTATGGTTTAGGCGCTACAGAATGAGAATGCATTATATTTAAATGAAAATTGCATCTCCTTCCCTTGTAGAATTCATAAATGTGTGTTCCTTATATAACTGGAAAGCGTGTGCACGTTGTATAACTACATAATTTGTGTGCAGTATATAACTACAAAACAAGTGTGTTATGTAGTTTTATAATTCTTGCACATTAATCAAGACATAAAATGTATGGTTAATAGTTGAGAGGGGGTGTGGAAGGGTCAAGGGTCTATGGGATGTTGAAAATTCAAGTGGGGATGGTTAATAGTTGAGAGGGGGTGGGGATGGGTCAAGGCGGATGTTGAAAGTTCATGTGGGGATGGTTAATATTTTAGAGGGGGTAGGGAATGGTCAAGGGCTTAAGAGGATGTTGTAATTTCATGTGGGGATGGTTAATACTTGAGAGGGGGTGGGGAAGGATTAAGTTGTAATTTCAATTGGGGAGAGATTAAGGGAATGGGAACATGATGGGTTACATTGGTGAAGGGGAGTGGGGATTAAGAGAACTAGTAGAAGGACATGAGGTGTTGAAGTCATATAGGGCTAGAAGCAGTTGACTGAGACTTAAGAGACAAAGGGGGGTAATGTAGAGGCGAGGAAGTAGATGATGGTTTAATGAGAGAGAGGATTTGCGAATGGAAAGGTGGATATGGAGGATTAGAGGAGGAGGAGGTTTTCGTAGAGGAGAGAGGAGGGAGTAAGGGAAACTAAAGAGAGGGGAATGAGATGGGGTGAAAGAGAGAATAGAGGTCATAATGACATAGGGGGTTGAGGAGAAGGGATAAATTGAAAACATAGAGGAAGGAAGTTGTTGTAGTCGAGCGGATTGCATAGTTACCAGTGATACATGTTATAGATTACATAAGCAAGTCAATGATACCAAAATAGACAAGTAATGGATGAGACAACAACCAGACTTTCTATTACTAAGAAATAACACATATATAGAAGATTACATAAAGACAAACCATTTTATATATGGCTCTCCAGCCTATTTATGTAGTTTACAAGTAGTTACGTAACTACTCGTCGGTTCAACTGATTGACATGACATGTATAGGTCGACATAATCTATTGATATGTTTTTCAAGTATTCGACCATAGGACCTAGTTGAGTGATCGAATTAGGATCCTCCAACCTATCCCCCACCTCAAATATTTCTTCATCTAGAATAAATGAGGAGATGAAAATTTCCGTTGTCCGAGTAATGGAAAAACATGTTGCTAATGCTATGGAAGGTTGGTACTAGTAGATTGATACTGCTAGACACATACTTCGACAATGGCTTCTGCAGAGATTGATAAGTGGTGTTGAAATTCTTCCCATGCATGGAGTGCATTATGGATGTCAATGGTGAGAGTTGTCAGGCTAGACAGGTTCTCCATCTTGTTGTGCATGTCTTGGTCTTGGATGTTGATCATGTCTTGTCCTATCAGTCTTGTTTCATCGTCAGCGATAAAGAGAATTCATTAGAGATGTGGTCTGATCTTGTCGACTTTAGAGAGGTTAACTCGAGCTTGCCTCAACCACCAATCTTTCCTTTTCCCCAATTTTTCTAAATTTTGGTTTTCCATAATGAGCTGGTCGTTGAGAGTTTGGGTGAATTATTCGTTAGTAGTATGACCCTACTATTGTAGTGTGTTGATCATTTCTCATGGATTCTACATTTCCTAAAACACATTTCCATAATGTGTGTCCCAATTGCACATAATTTCTATAGTTATAGCAGATTTTGTGGTGTACTATACTAACAGGCTGTGAGATTTTGTGAAGGTCGTGTATTGATTTCTCAACAAAACATAAGTTTCTTCATCTTAATTCAGTCTATTCTTAGTCAATTATTTTTGTATGGTTGACACAACACTTTCAAATAATGTGTAATATTTGTCAAGCGGGTTTTCCATGTCGGCCCATGACGGGATCATTATGATTTGTCGAGCCACGTTTTGACACTTAGACAAAAATGTTGATTTCTCTGCTTGTAATCTGTTCAATATGCTCTCTTGCTTCAATTCTTCTGTGTCTATGCTCTCTATTGAGTACATCTATAAGGAGATCAAGTTATTTCTCTTTTTCTCATTAGGTTCGAATGTAGCAAGCAAACCAAATTAATCTAAATGTACAGGGAGATGAGGTTTTTGTTGGACGTAATGAACATGCTATTGTAGCTTCTATTTTTCTTTTTCTAGTTTTAGTTTCTTCTTTTCTTTCCTTTGCTTCATCTATCTCTTCTCTTTATCTTTGTCACACTATTTTTGAATCTATTCTGGATTTTTTGCTTCCTTTTCTTTGTCTGCTGGTTCTTTTGCTTGTTGTTCAGCTTCTGAAATTGCTCTTTCCTTGTTAGTTGTTATTGTGTTGCTGGGTTGTCTTGAATATGTTGTGCGACCAATGATGCATTGATAACATTGAAAGGGATGAGTGAAAGTAAGTCAGTGGTATCTGGGGGGGTTGGTGAAATGGTCGGAGGTGAAGTTGGAACATCTATTGCATTAGATTCTTATGGAGGCAATGGAGGTAAGTCAGGGCTTCCAATCGAGGACATGTTTTCTTGCCACAAGGGTATTTCGGGAATGATTTTTGATGCATGTCTAGCGATTGATTCTAGGATTCTAAGAGGGTTATCTGGAAGGAAGATAATGGAGCTAGGTATAAAGGATGTTGTTTGTTGCGCAACAATGTTGTTAGTCAGGTTGGTTTTTTTCACCAAGAAAGTTTTGGTATACACGACATTATGTAGCTCGGAGCTGGTGGGTGGTGGTAGTTTGGGTAAGTGAGTCCCAGGTAAGGTTAAGGTATATGGCTTCCCAAAGTCATTTAAGACTGGTTTATTTATGGTTAGGGTTTTCAGGCGAGAAGGATTGAAGGAAGTTGGTTGAATAATTCTTGTAATTTAGTCTGTGTGTGTGTGTGTGTGTGTGTGAGAGAGAGAGAGAGAGAGAGAGAGAGAGAGAGAGAGTGATGTAAATAGAGTGTTAGTGAGAATAAGATAGAGAGGTATGGGGTAAGTAAGGATGAGAGTTACAAGTGGGAAGATACATAAATGAAGGTAGGGAGAGGAAGAAATATAGAGAGAGATATGTGGAGAATGTGAGAGAGGAGGGGGGATATTGTGGGAGAAAGAGTGAAAGAGAAATGGATGGAGGTACGGGGGATGTGTGTGTTTGTGTGTGTGTGAGAGAGAGAGAGACGATGGAGGTAATGGGATGAGAGAGAGAGGATGGAGGTAAGGGGATGAGAGAGAGAGGGAGGCAGGGGGAAGGGATATAGAGTAAGGGAGGGAGACAGAAAATGGTGAGGGACTTGGAAGGGAAGGGACATAGAGTGAGGGAGAGTGGGAAGTGACATAGATTGAGGGAGGGAGATAGAAAATGAGGAGGGAATTGGATATAGGAGTGAGAGATAGATGGGTATAGAACTAGAGAAATGGATAGGTAGATATGGAAAGAAGACATGAGTGGGAAACATGTCAGGAGTAGTGGTGATGGATAGAGAGAGAGAATACAAGAGGCAAGTAGGGACATAAAGTGAGGGAGTAAGAGAGAGTGATGGAGAGATGGTGATAGGTTAAAATAAATCTAACATGAGGGAGAGATATAATTTGAGAGATAGAGAGAGAGAGAGAGAGAGAGAGAGAGAGAGAGAGAGAGAGAGAGAGAGAGAGAGAGAGAGAGAGAGAGAAATAAGGGTGAGGGATGGAGGGAGAAAGGTGGATATCGATATGGATGGAGGGGATGCGTTTAATAGGAGAGAAGGGACCTTTTGTGTGTGCATGTGCGCACGCATGTGTGTGATCCAGATTTATGTGAGAACAAAATGAAAGAGAATATATATATTCATATGCACAGATATATATATGGCAAAAAACATAGTGATACAGTAAACTCATATTCTATTAAATGAATGAAACATAATAGACTATAAAACAAAAGCAACTAGAATGGTGGTAGTTGTATCTCTGAGAAGAGATGTGGTGGCTACACTCACTTGTGAAAAGTTGAATACAAAAGGAGGCCGAAGGGAATTTTATCATAAATCCTTGGAGAGGAAGAAAAACCTAAACCTAACCCTAGGAGATGAATCGTCATAAAGTTTGTGGCCCTAAGGATGTTAGTCAAACAATCAACTTCTCGGGGTCATACCTTTTGCATAGATCTTAGTTTGGGGTTTTAAATAGCCCTTTGGAGAGGTCTATCCGATATTTACAAATTTCTACTAGGGAAATATGAATGCCTAAGTAAACCATCTGTCCCCTTAAAACACCAAAAATGTCATCTAGGGCCTCAAAATGGCCTTGAAAGTTTGAGACCCGAAAAATCATAGAAAATTACAAGAAAATTGTCAACATGAAATTGTTTTTTGAGCCAGTGGAATAGGTGGGTGGCCACCTATACCCATATGGATCAATCCCCCCCATAGGAAGCAATGGTCTCAATTGCATTGAGTGCCCCCATCAAATTGGGAAATTTCTGCTGAACTTGACTCTTGGTGAACCACTTACCTTGGTGGAGGAGATTCCTTGCTTTAACAACTCTATATAGTTGGCTCTTCTACTGGAGCGTACCCTAATCTGATCAATGGCTACTTGTTCTATGTAGTCGGGAATAAGCTTTGTAGGTGTCAATTGTTGTGCCACCTCTGAGGTGTCCAATAGTGGTGCAAAATATGGTCGATGGATCTTGACATTGAATACTGGGTGCATGCAGAATAGAGGAATGTTTAATTCTAAAGAATTATCACCAACTGCCTTTGTGATGGTGTATGGCCCATACACGACCCATATCTAAGTAGAAGAATCTTGGGATGGGGTCCTATGAGCCTCTCTTTTTGTAAATGCAACCAAAAGTTATCCCTAATCTGGAAATTGTCTGGAACTCGATGTTGGTCATGTCGTTGCTTGTATTTAGTATTGACCTTCTCCAAAATGTCATGGAATTGTTAGCAGATGTGATGGATTCATTCAAAAAATATGGTGGCCTTATAATCAACCTCAGCCTGAGCATGGGAATATTCCTCCTATGTGGATGCAAGGGGCAGAGCTACATCAATCTCGACCAATGGTTGGAAACCCAAGCACGCCTAAAAAGGGTTGTGACTGGTAGAGCTATGCTGAGCTCGGTTATAACTATGTTGAACATAAGGAAGGCTCTCATCCCATGTGAGGGGAATTTTAGAATTGTACATTCTTAGAATATGCACAATCATATGGTTGACTGCCTCTATTTATCCATCATTCTGGAGGTGGAAGCTGGAAGTTGAATTAGTGAGCTTGGTATCCATCAATGACCATAGAATAGACCAAAAAGTGCTCAAGAAACTACTATCCCAATCTGAAATGATAGTCTGTGGCATCCCAAAATGAACCCAAACATCCTCAAAGAATATTGTAGTAGTGGATTCGGCAAAGATGCTCTTCTTACAAGCTATTAGAATGGCCATCTTAGAGAAGCAATCCATAACCACAAACACATAGTCATTACTATGCTTAGTTGAAGGTAGCCATGACATGTAATCCATAGAGATGGATTCCCATGGCCCATTTGGATTGGGAAGGGGGGTGTACATCCCTTTTTTAACCACTGGTTTTACGATGGCATATGTAGTGAAGGATCTGATATATCAGTTGATGTGTTGTCAGAGTTTGGGCCAATAAAAATACTTCTGCAAAACTTCCATTGTTTTCTCAATACCAAAGTTCCTCGCCACTCGACTATAATGTGCTTCCCAAATAATCTTTGCACACTCACTTGAAGGAACACAAAAATGGACCAGGTGGCATAACAATCCTTCTTGAAGATGAACGTCTGCCACTGGTGTACCTGTACACAGGGATTGGTCAATAGGAGTGAAATCAGGATCATTGGCATATAGTTTAGGCCACCTAGAGGTCTCGTGGCCACAAGAGTTGAGCATCATGGATAATGCCTCCACCAGAGGTGGACTAAGGCAATCAATGACTCGATTGGTGCTTCCCTTCTTATATTTAATGTTCAGGTGGAAATCTTTCAAGTAAGTGGACCACTTCTAGTGGTAGTCATTCTATAACTTTCATTGGGTTTGCATGAACTGCGAGGGCTTATGATCAGTGTGGATGATTGTTTCTTTTCCAAGGATGTAATGCTTCCATTAGTGGCAGTCTTAGAAAATGGAGCACATTTCCTTTTCATAAGTGTGGCACTTGCAGACTGTATCTGAAAGTGTCTCAATGTGATATGCCACTAGATGGACATGTTGAGTGAGAGCAACACCAACAACATATTCCAAAGAATCTATGTCGATCTCAAAGGGTTGTTCTAGATCTGGTAAGGTAAGGATGGGCGCCGAACATAACCGTTGGTTTATCTCCTCAGATGTGTGTTGTTGTGGCTTGGACCCAATGAACTTGGACTTAGATCCCCCTTTATTCACCTGGCTAATGGACCAAGAAATATTAGAGAATCCCAACACAAATCTATGATAGAATTTTGCAAGGCCTAGGAAGCTGCAAAGATCTGTGAGAGTCGTTAGGGTTGACCAATCGCAAATGGCTTGGATCTTGGATGGATATACATGAAAACCATTTTTGTACATAATGTATCCTTGATACTAAACCCTTTCCATTCTAAATGAGCACTTCTCTAGATTACCATATAACTTGTGCTATTGCACGGTGCCAAGGACCTGGTGGATATGTTGGAGATGTTCTGCCCATGTTCTACTGTATATGAGGATATCATCTAGATATATGACCATAAAGGAATTGGTGAATGGCCGTAGAATGTCATCCATCATCCTCATCAAGGTTTCTAGTACATTATTCAAGCTGAAGGGTATGACCAACCACGCAAAAATGTCTTCCTGAGATTTGAAGGAAGTCTTCCAGACATCAGTCTTGTCAATTAGAATTTGATGATAGCTGGACTTTAGGTCAATCTTGTTGAAATACTTAGCCTCCTTGAGCTGATTGAGGAGGTCATCGATTCAGGGAACATGATACTCATTCTAGATTGTGATCTTGTTTAGAGATTGGTATTCAATATAGAGTTGTCATGTCCCATATTTTTTTTGTACCAACACAATTGGGCTTTCACAGGGTGAGGAGATGGGTCGAACATTCCCTTTTTGGATTAACTCTTGAATATGGAATTTGATTTATTCATTATCCATGAGGGAAATCCTGTAGACTATCCCATTAGGTAAAGGTACACCAAGTATCAAATCAATGGAATGCTTGACCTGAAAATGCACCAGAACCCCAACAGGTGTGGTGAATATGTCTTTGTATGATTCCATGATCTTGTCCACTTATTTCCATTGGGTAGAGAGATTCTGTGTGGAGGCAGTGGATGTTCTTGTGATCTTTCATTCCCCCCTCTGAAAGAAAGATGAAGAGTACAAATCTCCTTGTATGGTAGATTGCCTTCCTGCACTGCTTCATTGTGATGAGAGACACAACAGTAGTAGGAAGTGTATCTGCTATCATGTAGAGTTTCTTTCTAAAATTAATCATAACACTACGAGGTCTAGACTCATATAAAACATGGTGTTCCCACATATATTGTTCTCCTAAAATAACATCACAAACATCAAGTGGGGAAAATCACACGTTACCTCATCTTTGAAGGGCTTGATGTCATAGGAGAGGCGACACTGTTGACTAATGCATATGTCTTGTCCATGTCTCAGCCAACCAATGTTGTAGGGTTGGGGATGTGGAACCATCAGAAGCTTCAATATTTTGACGACCTAGATTGAGACAATTTTCTTCTGATTACCATTTTCGACAATGAAATGTTTCAGAGTCCCCTGCACCCATAGTTGTGAATGGAAGAGGCTCTCTACTTCCTCTATCTCCTCTGACTCTTTCAGTTGGATATTTGTGGTTGATATTGTGCCACTAGGTTCTATATCAATAATATGATTACCCCTTTGTTTTTCTGATCAGTGTCTGATTCAAAGTCTAGATCCAGGGATTTTTTCTTAGCCAACAATGATTTCTTTGAGTAGCATTCATTAATGTTGTTCCAGGGGATTTTATGGAACTCGCACCACTTTTTGGGGTCCTTCTTCAATTTCCTGTTACCCTTCTTTGTATGTGGATTGGACTGGTTGTCAGAACTTTTTCCATCCTTGGTATTTCCTTTGGGTTGTGACTTAGGGACACTTTTTCTCGGCTTCTGCTACTGATTTGCAGACCCAAAATATCACTTATTTTTTTGCTTAAAGTTTTTATCTATTTTGACAGCGTATTGGTAAGTTGCTCCTAGTGAGGATGTCTCTAGGAAATCCATCTCTGACTTAATGTACTTGTGAAGACCAATTCGGTATTTTAGAACCAAGTATCATTTGCAGTCTCTAATATTGAGCTTTAAGAGCAAGGTATGGAATATATTACTATACTCCGATACTGTTTGGTCTCCTTCCTGACGCAATGTCGTCAACTGGGTGTATTGGTCATCATTGTTTATGATAGGGTAGAATTCCTCTTTGATGGCATCAACAAAAGATGCTCAAGTGGGTTATTTTTTGAATATCTCAGAATTCATGCTTTGCATGCCTCTTGTAGTACCCATCCCACCCTTGTTTGACATGGGGAAGGGACTTAAGGAGCGCGAAGGTGATCTTTTCGCTATTGGAAAAAATATCAATAGATAAGTAACCCACTAACATACTTAACCATTTTTTGAAAGCATATTCATATATATTTCCTTTAAATAAGGGGATGAAAATTTTAACTTTTACCTTGAAGGAAGTTGCACCCCCAAAATGTCGGGTGAAGTTATCCATTATCTCGTTCCTTTGTTGCGTGAGGGATTCCTCAAGAAATTTTTTAATAGGATCTAATTATCCATCATCTCTCTTTTATTCTCCCATCATGTGAGGCTTCTTGGGATGATGAGAGGTATTTTCCCCAAGGTCAACTAGTTCGAGACCCAACTCTCGATATTTAGATCTCGTTGGGGACATGCACTGAGAAACCACAACAACAGAAATCTATGATACCACTGATCTAGATTTATGTGAGAATGAAATGAAAGAGCATATATATATTCATATGCACAGATATATATGGTGATAAACATAGTGATACAGTAAACTCAAATTCTATTAAATGAATAAAACAAAACAAACTATAAAACAAGAGTTGTTAGAATGGTGGTAGATGTATCTCTGAGAAGAGATGTGGCGACTACCCCTCACTCATGACAAGATGAATACAAAAGGAGGTTGGAGGGCCTATTATCATAAATCCTTGGAGCAGTAAATAACCCTAAACCTAACCCTAGGAGATGAATCGTCATAAAGTTTACAGTCCCAAGGTGGTTGGTTGAAGATTCAACTTCCCGGGGTCATAACTTTTGCATACGATCTCTGTTTGGGGTGCTTGATATCCCATTGGAAACGTTTATATGACATTTACAACTTTCAAATGGTTTCAAATGAATGTCGATGAAACCATTTCCCCCTTGAATTGCCAAAAAACATCGTTTAGGGCCTCAAAACAACCCCTGAAGTTTGGGACCCAAAAAACCATAGAAAATTACAAGAAAATTGTGAACATGAGAAACTGTTTTGATCCAGTGGAATAGGTGGGTGGCCACCTATACCCATCTATATTAGTTTGTGTGTGTGTGTGTGTGATGGCCACCTATACCCATCTAGATTAGTTGGTGTGTGTGTCTGTGTGTGTGAGAGAGAGAGAGAGAGACCAGG